>JAODAL010000357.1:0-328873 GCA_025379985.1 Phyllomedusa bahiana | reverse complement strand
GGGTTTTTTGGGAGAGGTTTTTGGAGCGTTTCTGCTCCCAAAACCTCGCCCAAAACACGCTTCTTCAAAAGAGGTCTTAGAGGCGTTTCTCTGCAAGGTTTTGGATGAGGTTTTCGACGAGGTTTTCACCCATACAAATGAATAGCCAGGACAAAAGCCGTGTGAAAACCGTGCCAAAAACACGCTTCAAGAATTGACATTGACACTTCATTTCAGCGTTTCCAAAGAAGTGTGTAAAAACCTCGTCTTGTGTGAACTACAACGAGGTTTTACATAGAAATCGATGAAATTAACTGGGGGCGTTCTGGAAGCATTTTGGACGAGGAAACGCTCCGTAAACCTCGTCCAAAACCACGTCAAAATAAACCATGTGAACATGGCCTTAAAGTTCTTCCACTGCTTTGGAAAAAACAGTTAACAAGTATCACTTACTTGGTACATGACAGAATGCTACTGGTCCCATTTATTCAAAAATCCCTTCCTCATTACAATGAGTAATTCACCAGGAATTGCTGGTGAAATTATAAAGTGCGCTGCCCCTCTTTGCCAAGTGGTAAATAATAGGCTTTCCTTCCTTGACCCAGTGTCCTTCCTTAGAGTGCTTTCACACGGTGTGGTTTTGGTGCGTTTTTGATGCGGTTTTTTGGATGCGGTTTTTGTGCAACAATGTATAGCATTAATTGTTGTGTCTTCCTGCACAAAAACGCATCCAAAAAACCGCATCAAAAACGCACCAAAACCGCACTGTGTGAAAGCACCCTTAGGACATGTCCCCACGGCACGGGTTTTCGGCCATTTTGCGGTTTTTCAGACCGCCTGAAAAACCGGCCGAAAATGAGCACATTTGTGCTCTATGGAAAACCCGTGCAGCAGTCCCCACTGGACGGGTTTTCCGCACGGCAGTTTTGCCGCCGGCGGTCCGGCGGCAAAACATTGAACAAGCACCATCTTCCATCCGTAAACCGGACAGAATGTGTGCTTTTCAATGGGAGTGGGGAGGGCTCTTCTCCGCTCATCGCGGAGAAAAGCCGCCCCCCCCCTTGCGGCCGTGGGGACGGCTGCAAAATAGGACAAATACCGGCTGGCAAACCAGCCGGTATTTGTCCACTGCCGTGGGGATGCGCCCTTACTCTAGAGGAAATTGCAGGAATTGATGACCAACTGTTATAAACTTCATGTAACCACATACTTTATTCACTCCTTGGTTGTCAGTGTCTGGTTGTCGGGTGAGTCAGTGGTTATGTGTCCTGGTTAGGCTGAATCCCACTGCATCGGATGAAAAGCGGACGAAAGCGACCATTCTTTTTCTGATGCAGGACTGCGGTTTCTGTCACATTTTGCACAAAAAACGCAGTCGGTTCTCGATTTTTGCCGTTGCCCATACAATTGATCACATGGGAAGATGACGAAAAAACTAAACATGTTGTATAAAATGTCGGCGCCAGAAGACAAACAGACAAAAAACAACCCGAGGAGACTACAGGTCGTTTTTTTTTTATTGTTGTCTATGGAGCTACCTGAATGATCATTTTTTCCTTTATTTTTTAAAATCCAAAAAATCGCTGAAAATACGTTTGTAATTGCATGCCGGGGGGACACAAACCCTTAGGTGTTTATGCAGTGTTTTGTCCTCAGGGAAGACAATGGTCTAGAATTCATCCACGGGGATAAAAATGGAGCAGTGTTCTTTTTGCAGGTACACAATGGTGCAGTTTGCAATTCATAGGGACACAATGGTGCATTTGTTATGTCCTTGATGACACAATGGTGAAAGTATTTTATTCTCGGGGACTACCCAAACCATCCTCTTCGGGGTGCTGCAAAAACCCATCACTAAATATTCATCACTAAACCCATCTACAAACACTTTTCATTCTCCTGCTTCTTGCTGCAGGAGACATCTCTCCTAACCCCGGTCCCCCTTTCCCTTTACTGCTAAATCCCACCTCTTTCTCCCACAGAAACCCTGCTAACCTGCTAATCATAGTTGTACGTCTTTTCCTCTCCCATTTAAATGTGCTCTGGGGAAAACGCCTGATCCGTCTGTAATAAACTCACTGCTGCCCCATGACCTGTTCCTTTCTAACTCCCAATCTCCTAGCTCTCACAGAAACTTGGTTCCCAGCAATCAACACACTTCCTTTCCGCTCTCTACTTACGGCAGCCAACACTTCACCACACTCCCAGCCCTGAGAACAGGCCGGGTGGAGAGTTGGCATACTTCTCTCTCCACACTGCACCTACCAGGTCATCCTCCTTACCCTCCCTCACTTTCCCCCTCCTTTGAGGTCCACACCCTCAGACTCTTTCGACCATTTCCATCAGAGTCGCAGTTGTCTACAGACCCCCGGCTCACCCCGCCAGTTTTCTGGATCATTTTGCTGCCTGGCTTCCTCTTTTCCCTCTCCACTGAAATACCCAAAATCATCATGGGTGATTTCAACATCCCCATTGACAACCCTATGTCATCTTCTGCCTCTCAGTTTCTTTCACAAACCCTCTTCTCTTGGCCTCTCGCAGTTTCCTGACTCTCCAACTCACAAGGAATGGTAACTCTCTTGACCCTGGTCTTTCTGTCGCCCTCTGCTAAATTTTCTAATCTTACCAACTTTACTTATGAACTTCTGATCATAACCTCATCTCTTTTACTATCAACAACTTTCAGCCTTTTCTGGACACACCACCCGCCCCGTCCATATTCCGAAATCTCCCGCTCTATAAACACTCAGGAGCTCACAGACACCATACAGTCCTCACTGCCCCCAATCTCCTCTCTCTCCTGTCCTGACCAGGCTGTTAAACATTACAATGAAACTCTCTCAACCACCCTGGACATGTTGGCAGTGCTCAAACACCACACCACCTGAGTCAGACGCCAGCAGCCTTGGCACACGCCTCAGACTCGCCATCTGCAGCGATTTTCCAGGTGCGATGAGCGTCTGTGGAGAAAGTCAAAGCTATCTGCAGACTTTCTCCACTACAAATTCATGCTCAGGACCTACCACAATGCCCCTCACTGTGCCAAAAAAGAATATTTCAGCTCCCTCATCTCAGCTTTACACAACAATCTTAAACAACTGTTTGACACTTTCCACTCAGGCCTAAAGCTCAGGCCCCTAACACTGACCTCTGTGCTGAAGACCTGGCCACTCACTTCAAAGAGAAAATTGACAGCATCCGGCAAAACATCACATCAAAATTTCCCCAAAAATAACACCCATCCTGTCCCTCCCCGCACGTCCTCTATTCTGCTCTCAGCCCCTCCCACCTCGTCCAGTCTATTTCTCCAGCTGTCCTCTCTCACCTCACTACAATCTGTAACCTCTCTCTCTCCACTGGGATATTTCCATCCTCCTTTAAACACGCTGTTATAACTCACTTACTTAACGCCCTTCATCTCCAAACTCCTGGAACGATTGGTCCACTCACGCCTAATCCGCTATCTCTCTACTAACTCTCTTCTTGACCCGCTGCAATCAGGTTTCCGCACCCTACACTCCACAGAAACTGCTCTTACTAAAGTTTCAAATGATCTCCTGACAGCAAAATCTCAGGGTAACTACTCCTTGTTGCTTCTCTTGGATCTCTCTGCAGCATTTGACACTGTTGATCACCACCTCCTCCTCAACATGCTCAGCGTCCATTGGCCCTCCAGGACACCGCTCTCACTTGGGTTTTCTTCCTACCTCTTTTGACCGTCCTTCAGTGTCTCATTTGCAGGTTCACCTCCTCTCCTCTTCTCTTGCTGTTGGAGTTCCTCAGGGATCCGTTCTTTGGGCCTCTCCTCTTTTCACTCTACACAGCCCCCATGGACAACCCTCAGTAGATTTGGCTTCCCAAACCCCTCTCTATGCTGATGACACTCAACTATACACCTCCTCCCGAACATCACTCCTGCTACAAAACACCAGTGACTGTCTGTCCGCTGTCTCTGACATCATGTCCTCCTCTATCTTAAACTAAAAACTCACTAAACGGAACTTCTAGTCATCCCACCATCTACTAACCGACCTACCCTGCTATCTCTCTGTGTGTGGTGGCACCACCATTTAAATCCTAGGCAGCAGGCCCGCTGTCTGGGGTTTTATTAGATTCGATCTGACCTTTACCCCCTATATCCAATCCCTTGCCCGCTCCTGTCACCTGCACTCAAGAACATCTCAGAATCCCCTCCAGTTCTCACTGTGGAAACAACTCAAACTTTTATTGTTGCTCTTATTCATTCTCGTCTTGACTACTGTACTCCCTACTTGTTGGTCTTCCCCTCTGTAAACTCTCCCCTCTGCAATCTGTCCTGAATGCAGCAGCCAGGCTTGTCTTTCTTTCCAGCCGCTATACTGATGCCTCTAACCCTGTGTCAGTCTCTGCACTGGCTGCCTATTCATACAGAATACAAACATAAACTCATCACCTCACACATAAGGCTCTCCACAGTGCTGCCCCCCCCCTAAAATCTCTCCCTCATCTCTGTCTACCCACCCCCTACCGCTCTCTCTGCTCTGCTACTGATCTAAAGCTACACACCTCACTCATCCGAACCTCCCATGCCCGTCTCCAAGATTTTGCAAGTATTGCACCAGTTTCTCTGGAACATTTTCTTTCCCCATGTAATCAGGCACACTCACAACCCTCACAGTTTTAAGGGCGCTCTGAAAACTCATCTTCTTAGACAAGCCTATCAAGATCCCTAATTGTCAACCCCCCAAATTCTGTCACAAATTCGTCACTTCCTGCACTTTGGCACCCACAGGCACTTATCTGTATATAGATGTATGGTTGGGATGGCAGGTTCATCCACATTTTATGTATACTACCCCATCTTTATGTAACATGGCTGGACCATTGTAAACCAAGCACTTGTCAGCCTATGTTTCACCCATACACCCTAATAGATTGTAAGCTCTTGCGAGCAAAGGGGGCCCCACACCTCGTGTCTCATTTGTCAATAGCTTTTTTATAATGTAATGTCTGGTTTGTCTGTGCTTATTCCCTCTATATTGTAAAGTGCTGCGGAATATGTTGGCGCTATATAAATAAAGATTATTATTATAGTGGTGCAGTGTGCTGTCCCTGATCACACAGTGGTGCAGTGTTCTGTCCCTGATCACACAGTGGTGCAGTGTTCTGTCCCTGATCACACAGTGGTGCAGTGTTCTGTCCCTGATCACACAGTGGTGCAGTGTGCTGTCTCTGATCACACAGTGGTGCAGCGTTATATCTCTGATCACACAGTGTTGCAGTGTTCTGTCCCTGATTACACATTGGTGTAGTGTTCTGTCCCTGATCACACAGTGGTGCAGCGTTATATCTCTGATCACACAGTGGTGCAGTGTGCTGTCCCTGATTACACAGTGGTGCAGTGTTCTGTCCCTGATTACACAGTGGTGCAGTGTTCTGTCCCTGATCACACAGTGGTGCAGTGTGCTGTCCCTGATTACACAGTGGTGCAGTGTGCTGTCCCTGATCACACAATGGTGCAGTGTTCTATCTCTAATTACACATTGGTGTAGTGTTCTGTCCCTGATCACACAATGGTGCAGTGTTCTATCTCTGATCACACAGTGGTGCAGTGTTCTGTCCCTGATCACACAGTGGTGCAGCGTTATATCTCTGATCACACAGTGGTGCAGTGTGCTGTCCCTGATTACACAGTGGTGCAGTGTTCTGTCCCTGATTACACAGTGGTGCAGTGTGCTGTTCCTGATTACACAGTGGTGCAGTGTTCTGTCCCTGATTACACAGTGGTGCAGTGTGCTGTCCCTGATCACACAGTGGTGCAGTGTTCTGTCCCTGATCACACAATGGTGCAGTGTTCTATCTCTGATCACACAGTGGTGCAGTGTTCTGTCCCTGATCACACAGTGGTGCGGCGTTATATCTCTGATCACACAATGGTGCAGTGTTCTATCTCTGATCACACATTGGTGTAGTGTTCTGTCCCTGATCACACAGTGGTGCAGTGTGCTGTCCCTGATTACACAGTGGTGCAGTGTTCTGTCCCTGATTACACAGTGGTGCAGTGTTCTGTCCCTGATCACACAGTGGTGCAGTGTTCTGTCCCTGATTACACAGTGGTGCAGTGTTCTTTCCCTGATTACACAGTGGTGCAGTGTTCTGTCCCTGATTACACAGTGGTGCAGTGTTCTGTCCCTGATAACACAGTGGTGCAGTGTGCTGTCCCTGATTACACAGAGGTGCAGTGTTCTGTCCCTGATTACACAGTGGTGCAGTGTGCTGTCCCTGATCACACAGTGGTGCAGTGTTCTGTCCCTGATCACACATTGGTGCAGTGTTCTATCTCTGATCACACAGTTGTGCAGTGTTCTGTCCCTGATCACACAGTGGTGCAGCGTTATATCTCTGATCACACAGTGGTGCAGTGTTCTGTCCCTGATCACACAGTGTAGCAGTGTTCTGTCCCTGATCACACAGTGGTGCAGTGTGCTGTCCCTGATCACACAGTGGTGCAGTGTTCTATCTCTGATCACACAGTGGTGCAGTGTTCTGTCCCTGATTACACAGTGGTGCAGCGTTATATCTCTGATCACACAGTGGTGCAGTATTCTGTCCCTGATTACACAGTGGTGCAGTGTTCTGTCCCTGATCACACAGTGGTGCAGTGTTCTGTCCCTGATTACACAGTGGTGCAGTGTTCTGTCCCTGATTACACAGTGGTGCAGTGTGCTTTCCCTGATTACACAGTGGTGCAGTGTGCTGTCCCTGATTACACAGTGGTGCAGTGTACTGTCCCTGATTACACAGTGGTGCAGTGTTCTGTCCCTGATTACACAGTGGTGCAGTGTTCTGTCCCTGATCACACAGCGTCGCAGTGTTCTGCACCTGATTACACAGTGGTGCAGTGTTCTGTCCCTGATCACACAATGGTGCAGTGTTCTATCTCTGATCACACAGTGGTGCAGTGTGCTGTCCCTGATTACACAGTGGTGCAGTGTTCTGTCCCTGATTACACAGTGGTGCAGTGTGCTGTTCCTGATTACACAGTGGTGCAGTGTGCTGTCCCTGATTACACAGTGGTGCAGTGTGCTGTCCCTGATTACACAGTGGTGCAGTGTGCTGTCCCTGATTACACAATGGTGCAGTGTTCTATCTCTGATCACACAGTGGTGCAGTGTGCTGTCCCTGATTACACAGTGGTGCAGTGTGCTGTCCCTGATCACACAGTGGTGCAGTGTTCTGTCCCTGATCACACAATGGTGCAGTGTTCTATCTCTGATCACACAGTGGTGCAGTGTTCTGTCCCTGATCACACAGTGGTGCGGCGTTATATCTCTGATCACACAGTGGTGCAGTGTTCTATCTCTGTTCACACAGTGGTGCAGTGTTCTGTCCCTGATCACACAGTGGTGCAACGTTATATCTCTGATCACACAGTGGTGTAGTGTTCTGTCCCTGATCACACAGTGGTGCAGCATTATATCTCTGATTACACAGTGGTGCAGTGTGCTGTCCCTGATTACACAGTGGTGCAGTGTGCTGTCCCTGATTACACAGTGGTGCAGTGTTCTGTCCCCGATTACACAGTGGTGCAGTGTTCTATCTCTAATTACACATTGGTGTAGTGTTCTGTCCCTGATCACACAGTGGTGCAGTGTGCTGTCCCTGATTACACAGTGGTGCAGTGTTCTGTCCCTGATTACACAGTGGTGCAGTGTTCTGTCCCTGATCACACAGTGGTGCAGTGTTCTGTCCCTGATTACACAGTGGTGCAGTGTTCTGTCCCTGATCACACAGTGGTGCAGTGTTCTGTCCCTGATTACACAGTGGTGCAGTGTTCTTTCCCTGATTACACAGTGGTGCAGTGTTCTGTCCCTGATTACACAGTGGTGCAGTGTGCTTTCCCTGATTACACAGTGGTGCAGTGTGCTGTCCCTGATTACACAGTGGTGCAGTGAACTGTCCCTGAATACACAGTGGAGCACTGTTCTGACACTGATTACACACTGGTGCAGTGTTCTTTCACTGATCACACAGAGTCGCAGTGTTCTGCCCCTGATTACACAGTGGTGCAGTGTTCTGTCCCTGATCACACAATGGTGCAGTGTTCTATCTCTGATCACACAGTGGTGCAGCGTTATATCTCTGATCACACAGTGGTGCAGTATGCTGTCCCTGATTACACAGTAGTGCAGTGTGCTGTCCCTGATTACACAGTAGTGCAGTGTGCTGTCCCTGATTACACAGTGGTGCAGTGTTCTATCCCTCATCACACAGTGGTGCAGTTTTCTTTCCCTGATTACACAGTGGTGCAGTGTTCTGTCACTGATAACACAGGGCTGCAGTGTTGTGTCCCTGATTACACAGTGGTGCAGTGTGCTGTCCCTGATTACACAGTGGTGCAGTGTGCTGTCCCTGATTACACAGTGGTGCAGTGTGCTGTCCCTGATTACACAGTAGTGCAGTGTGCTGTCCCTGATTACACAGTGGTGCAGTGTGCTGTCCCTGATTACACAGTTGTGCAGTGTTCTGTCCCTGATTACACAGTGGTGCAGTGTTCTGTCCCTGATCACACAGTGGTGCCGTTTTTTGCCCCTTATGACACAATGTTGTGCTGTTCTGTCCCAGGTCACGGAATGGGACATTGTTTTGTCCCCAATAACACAATAAAGCAGTGTCCTGCCCCTGATGACATAGTGGTGCAGTATATTAGAGATGCTTTGCATTTTTGTGGATATTTTACAGATATAGCATACTTAGCTACAGATGTAACAATAATTGTTAGTTATATGTCAAAGACAGTGGTTACTGATATATCTATGATACTAAGAGATAAAAAGTGCAGAAATTCTTTTCAAATTTTCCAAATTTAGTCATCAGTGCATATAAGCTAGGGGTAGCATGAGACATTAAATTACAGCTACTTGTGATTAAACACCTTGAAATCTATGATTTTACATATAAGGACATAATAATAAACAAATCTACTCCTTAAAAGGTCTTAAATTAGGTAAACACATGAAAAACAACACACAACAGATAATAAAAAATAGGCCAAAATACAGAATCATTGTGTGAAAAATTAAGTACACCCTTATAGCTTCATACAAGGATATAGATGGTAAGAGGTAGCCAATCAAATGCACTTGACTAATTGATCATCAAGTGTGACCACTTTTATAAAAGCTAAAGTTTTGGCAGTTTGTTGATCTTGAGCATTCAGGTGTGTTAACACAATGCCAAGGAGCAAATACATCAGCAATGATCCTACAGAAGCAATTGTTGCTGCCCATTACTCTAGAAAGCTTTAAAAATGCAATTTTTTGCTCAGTTTTACAGTGATAAAGATTATTCACAAGTGGAAAATATTAAAGACAGTTGACAAATACAAAAACATCTAAAAAAAAAAAAAAAAAAGCTTCAACAACCAAATTGGAAGTATATAGAAATAGGGGACAGTGCAATATCGGAATCCCGACCGGTATATGCACTATTTTGAGGCCAAGCACACGGCTGCGGGGGGGGGGGGGTGGCTTTTTGCCGCGGTTTGCGGAGAAAAGCCCTCACCCTTCACATTAACATGTTCATATTCCGCCCAAAAACTGGGTGGAAGAATGAACATGTTGAATGTTTTTCAGACCGCCGGCAGTCTAAAAAAACGTCCGGCGGAAAATCCGTGCAGTGAGGACTGCTGAACTGTACTAGAATCCGGTTTTGAAATCTGACAATAGAAAATCCGAGCTCTGTAGACTATAGCACTGATTTTCTATTAAGGTCTTCACAGCGCTGAGTACCGTCGTATTTTTACAGATTTTAAATACTGAATCTGTATAGAAAATCTCACCAAAAACCAGCGTTGTGTAGACATGGCCTAAGGGTTTGTTCATACCTATGACTTTACCTATTGTAAAATCTGATGTGTAATCCTCGGTAGAAATCTGAGAAGATACCTTGGATTTTGCCGAGGACTTTCACTCCTGCTGGGGCAGAATTCAAGGAGGATCGGTTTTATTTTTCCGCAGCACAGATTTGGAATCCACGGTGTGGAAAATCTGCGCTGTAGTTTACGACTGTGCTGTTATCCTGTGCACTTCTATCCTTTGTTTGTGGTACACTGACGTAAACCGGCCAAAAAGATGTCAGAAGTGCAGACATTTGGTCTCCGTTGAGCCATTCAATGTCTATGTTTAGCCTATATGTGAATCAGACACTATAATAGTGGAGTGTACCTGTCCTTACACAAGAATTGTAGGTTGGAATCTGACATTTAATCAGTGTGGAATTCCTTGGTGTGAACAGGGGCGTAGCTATAGCGTGGCAGAGGCAGCAGTCACTACTGGGCCCTGCACTCTAAGGCCATGTTCACACGGCACGGGTTTTCAGCCGGTTTTTCAGGCAGTTTGCGGTTTTTCAGACCGCCTGAAAAACCGGCCGAGAATGAGCACAATGGTGCTCTATGCAAAACCTGTGCAGCAGACCCCACTGCACAGGTTTTGCCGTCGGACGGTTTTGCCGCCGGCGGTCCGACGGCAAAACATTGTAGGAGCACAATCTTCTGTCCGGTTTCCCGACGGAAGATGTGCTTCTCAATGGGAGGGGGGAGGGCTGTTCTCCGCTCATCGCGGAGAAAAGCCGTCCCCCCCGCGGCCGTGGGGACAGGCGCAAAACAGGACAAAAACCGTCTGACGGCAAAACCTGTGCAGTGGGGACTGCTGCACGGGTTTTCCATAGAGCACCATTGTGCTCATTTTCAGCCGGTTTTTCAGGCGGCCTGAAAAACTGCAAATCGGCTGAAAAACCAACCGAAAACCCGTGCCGTGGGGACATGCCCTAAGGCTATGTTCACATGGCTTAAAATTGGACATATTTCAGTCCGTAATTATGCGCCGGAGTGCCAGTCCCAGTCATTACGGTAATATCATAGAGAACTATGGATTACGTCTCCTCTTCCTGCTCGACGAATCTGCTGGGCGGGGAGAAAGTGACATGTGAATTACCAGCGGCGCTGGTAATGCAAGTCTATTGGCCGGCGAGGTGCTGCCCCCCCCCTCCCTCCACACGGCGTAATTACGGGGCGTAATTACGCCCTGCAAATAAGCCGTGTGAACCCAGCCTAAGGGAGCCCAAAAGCCCTTCTGTCACAGCATTGCCAATAGTACATGGCAACTGAGAGGCCCCATTTCACTATTCACACTAGAGCCCAGGAGCTTCAAGTTAGGCCCCTGGGTGTAAACCATACATGCCAACTCTCCTGTTTTTGGCAGGGGGGTCCCGCTATTTTGCCCTCCCGGGGGAGTTGGCATTCCTCCCGCCGCCTGCAGGCGGCGGGGGTCCTTTAAATTCCCGCGGCGCAAGAGTAGCGCTGGTGCGATACTCTTGCGCCGCCGGACCGCTCCTACAGGCGGGTGAAGCGGCCGCAGCGGCCGCTCACCCGCCCGCGGTCCTACTGTGCGGGGAGGAGGCAGGAGGGATCGCTCCCTCCTCTCCCTGTATGTACGGCGCCGGTGTGTGCGCCGCACATACAGGTCAGCGGCGCAGGGGGAAGTGACGCGCGCTGCTCTCACTTCCCCCCTCCGCCGCTGAAGAGATCGGGCAGGAGCCGGCCGCCCTGCAGGAGCCTGGTAAGGTAAGTGGATTTTAGTATTTTATTTTTATTAGCTTTAGGGGGCTCTAACTGGCTAACAGAGAGGGCAACTACTGGCAACAATGGGGGCATCACCTGGCAACAATGGGGCACTACCTGGCAACAGAGGGGGCACTACCTGGCAACAAAGGGGGCACTACCTGGCTAACAGATGGGGGCACTACCTGGCTAACAGATGGGGGCACTACCTGGCAACAGATGGGGGCACTACCTGGCAACAGAGGGGACATCTACCTGGCAAACAGATGGGGGCACTACCTGGCTAACAGATGGGGGCACTACCTGGCAACAGAGGGGACATCTACCTGGCAACAGAGGGGACATCTACCTGGCAACAGAGGGGGCACTACCTGGCAAACAATGGGGGCACTACCTGGCAACAATGGGGGCACTACCTGGCAACCAATGGGGGCACTACCTGGCAACAATGGGGGCACTACCTGGCAAACAATGGGGGCACTACCTGGCAACAATGGGGGCACTACCTGGCAAACAATGGGGGCACTACCTGGCTAACAGATGGGGCACTACCTGGCAACAATGGGGGCACTACCTGGCAACAATGGGGGCACTACCTGGCAACAATGGGGGCACTACCTGGCAAACAATGGGGGCACTACCTGGCAACAATGGGGGCACTACCTGGCAAACAATGGGGGCACTACCTGGCTAACAGATGGGGCACTACCTGGCAACAATGGGGCACTACCTAGCGAACAATGGGGCACTACCAGGCTAACCATGGGGGCACCTACCTGGCTAACAGTGGGGGCACCTTGCTGGCTAACAATGGGGGCACCTACCTGGCTAACAAAGGGGGGCACCTACCTGGCTAACAAAGGGGGCATCTACCTGGCTACAAATTTGGCTCGACCTGGCGACCGCGGCGGCATCTACCTGGCTCCAAGGGTGCATCTACAGGCCTGTAAGGGGCACTACCTGGTTATGGGGGGCTACTACCTGGCTATAAGGGCATCTACCTGGCTTTCTTCCAAAGCCGTTAGGCAGTTAGGTGGAGTGGATGTGGCTTTTTGAATGGGCGTGGCATACCGGCAAGATGGGCGTGTCCATGCAATTTTTTTGCTATGCGCGCCGCCCACTAATATCTCCTGCTTTTTCATTTTCAAAAGTTGCCAACTATGGTGTAAACATACCCTAAATCCAGAGCTCTGTTACACTTCAGGGTATGTGTCTGGTAATCTGGAGCCATCCCTCTGGATATATCTCCCCATGTCTTTACCTCTAGTCATGTGACTGCAGCACCTAAGACCCCCGCTGTCATATTCTGTGCCAGCTGCAGGGGGCGCCAGAGCTGCAGCGGGAGATGTGATTTAAGTGAGCTGTGCGCGCATCCGCCGCCCTCTGCAGGAGAGCGGAGCCGCAGGAAGCAGTGCACACGTGTAAGTGGCAGCTCCCGGAGCCGCACTGCTGCGCGTGACCCTGACAGTGGGTGCGGGGGGAGTCCGGCGCAGGTGACTGTGCTGAGAGCTCTGATACCCAGCAGTCCTGCTGCGTCCTGACCCCTCTGCATGAGGACAATGGGGCGTCCCTGCCTGTGCGAGAGCTGGAGGCAGCCTGGCTGCGGGGACTGAGCCTGCACACTGCGCCTGTTCTCTATGGGAGTCAGCTGGCTGCGGGGACTGAGGCTGCACACTGCGCCTGTTCTCTATGGCAGACCGATGTCTGCGGGGACTGAGGATGCACACTGCGCCTCTTCTCTATGGGAGTCAGCTGGCTGCGGTGACTGAGGCTGCACACTGCGCCTGTTCTCTATGGGAGTCAGCTGGCTGCGGGGACTGAGGCTGCACACTGCGCCTGTTCTCTATGGGAGTCAGCTGGCTGCGTGGTCTGATGCTGCTCACTGCGCCTCTTCTCTATGGGAGTCAGCTGGCTGCTTTATGTTGGTGAAGCCCCGATCTCGGCTGTAGCTGCACCCGGCTGCGCTGCTCCCTGGCGCTGTTCACACAGTGCGATTGATGGGTGTAGTATATGGTCATTGACCTGCGGGTTTTCTGAGTCTACATGATTGTAGTCTATGACCAGCACTGGGCTCTGCTGACACTTTGTAGCAATCATCAATGACTGTAACCATTGAGTGGCAGCTGCAGTCCACACAATTCATGCAGCGTCTTGTATTTCTATGGCTGCTTGATGGTGAAATCAATCTGTAACATTACAAAGAGCTCAAGCTGAGGTGAGCTAAGGTATATAATGAGCAGTGACCCTGCTACTAGTGGAGCTGTCAGCCGTAGACCTAACCTAAGAGGGGTGCACAGATCTCCTGAGCCATGGTCTGTGGTCTTAGGCTAAGAGGGGTGCTCAGATCTACTGAGCCGTGGTCCTAGGCTAAGAGGGGTGCTCAGATCTACTGAGCCGTGGTCCTAGGCTAAGAGGGGTGCTCAGATCTACTGAGCCATGGTCTGTGGTCTTAGGCTAAGAGGGGTGCTCAGATCTGCTGAGCCATGGTCTGTGGTCTTAGGCTAAGAGGGGTGCCCAGATCTGCTGAGCCATGGTCTGTGGTCTTAGGCTAAGAGGGGTGCCCAGATCTGCTGAGCCATGGTCTGTGGTCTTAGGCTAAGAGGGGTGCCCAGATCTGCTGAGCCATGGTCTGTGGTCTTAGGCTAAGAGGGGTGCCCAGATCTGCTGAGCCATGGTCTGTGGTCTTAGGCTAAGAGGGGTGCCCAGATCTGCTGAGCCATGGTCTGTGGTCTTAGGCTAAGAGGGGTGCCCGAGATCTGCTGAGCCATGGTCTGTGGTCTTAGGCTAAGAGGGGTGCCCAGATCTGCTGAGCCATGGTCTGTGGTCTTAGGCTAAGAGGGGTGCCCAGATCTGCTGAGCCATGGTCTGTGGTCTTAGGCTAAGAGGGGTGCCCAGATCTGCTGAGCCATGGTCTGTGATCTTAGGCTAAGAGGGGTGACCAGATCTGCTGAGCCATGGTCTGTGGTCTTAGGCTAAGAGGGTGCCCAGATCTGCTGAGTCCATGGTCTGTGGTCTTAGGCTAAGAGGGGTGCCCAGATCTGCTGAGCCATGGTCTGTGGTCTTAGGCTAAGAGGGGTGCCCAGATCTGCTGAGCCTTGGTCTGTGGTCTTAGGCTAAGAGGGGTGCCCAGATCTGCTGAGCCATGGTCTGTGGTCTTAGGCTAAGAGGGGTGCCCAGATCTGCTGAGCCATGGTCTGTGGTCTTAGGCTAAGAGGGGTGCCCAGATCTGCTGAGCCATGGTCTGTGGTCTTAGGCTAAGAGGGGTGCCCAGATCTGCTGAGCCATGGTCTGTGGTCTTAGGCTAAGAGGGGTGCACAGATCTGCTGAGCCATGGTCTGTGGTCTTAGCTAAGAGGGGTGCCCAGATCTGCTGAGCCATGGTCTGTGGTCTTAGGCTAAGAGGGGTGCCCAGATCTGCTGAGCCATGGTCTGTGGTCTTAGGCTAAGAGGGGTGCCCAGATCTGATGAGCCATGGTCTGTGGTCTTAGGCTAAGAGGGGTGCCCAGATCTGCTGAGCCATGGTCTGTGGTCGTAGGCTAAGAGGGGTGCTCAGATCTGCTGAGCCATGGTCTGTGGTCGTAGATGAAGAGATGTGCTAAGGTAGACTGTCTCCACTGTACACATTTTCAGTAGTTCTATCAGTGTTTTTCGCTTTCTAGAACCACTGAAAACAGGACCCATACACTTTTAGGTTGGATCCACACGGCAACGGACACAACCATACGAAGATTGATTGGCTTTTGTCTGACGCACGACCGCAGTTTTTTTGGCATTGGTCCATACAATTGTTTGTATGAGAAACCGACGACAAAACTCAAAGCACCAGTGTATTATACAACATGTTGTTAAATCCAACGGCGCCAGAAAACGATCGGAAAGAAAATGACCTGTGTGGACTACAGGTAGATATTTCTCCTGAAGTCTATGGGCTGCTTGAATGGTTGTATTTTCAGCGGTTTTAGAATCCTAGGTTTTTCTTTGCCGTGGAGACATAGCCTAACCTGTTGCAAAAAACGACAGGGCAGAAAATTTAGTATTGAAGTGTCTGTAAACCGTCTGAGGTTTTTTGGATGGTTCTGCTGAAAAACTACCCAGGTGTTTAACGAGTTACATGAATTTTGCCCAAAACAGACCAAAAAACTGAAAACCACCCAAAAACTCATCAGAAACCCAGCTGCTTTGTACAAAAAAACTTTTCAAAGTGGTTCTTAGGTTTTGGTTTTCGATCTATTTTTGTTCTATGCTGTGTGGCCCTAGCCTAAGAGGTAAGCTAAGGTATACAATTACCAGTGACCCTGCTACTGAGCTGTCAGATGTAGACCGAACCTAAGAGGGGTGCTCAGATCTACTGAGCCATGGTCTGTAGCCCTAGACTCAGAGGGGTGCTCAGATCTACTGAGCCATGGTCTGTAGCCCTAGACTCAGAGGGGTGCTCAGATCTACTGAGCCATGGTCTGTAGCCCAAGACTCAGCGGGGTGCTCCGAACAACTGAGCCACGGTCTGTAGCCCCAGACTCTGAGGGGTGCTCAGATCTACTGAGCCATGGACTGTAGCCCTAGACTCGGAGGGGTGTTCAGATCTACTGAGCCATGGTCTGTAGCCCTAGACTCGGAGGGGTGCTCAGATCTACTGAGCCATGGTCTGTAGCCCTAGACTCGGAGGGGTGCTCAGATCTACTGAGCCTTGGTCTGTAGCCCTAGACTCGGAGGGGTGCTCAGATCTACTGAGCCATGGTCTGTAGCCCTACACTAGGAGGGGTGCTGAGACATATAAATACCAGTGACCCCAATACTGAGCTGTGGTGTGTAACCTTAGCCTAAGAAGTGCGCTCTAGTAAATAATTACCATTGACCCTGCTACCGAGGTGCACTATGTTGACACGTCATGTACTGTGCTTAAGATCTTGACCTTTGTCCAGTAGCTGATCGTTACAATCCTGTGCTGTGTAGACCTCTCCTTATTGAAAACCTTTTACTAAACTAAGACACTAACAGAAGTAGAGAATAGAATGTCGGAGTCTCGTATGCTATAAAGTGTTACAGCTTTGAGCAATATTTTACAGTCTGTATAAATCCATATAAATCTATTTACGGTTAAAGACCTTTAAATACATTGATTTATATTGGGCTGATCCTTTGTTATGAGCTGTATTGCTGTCACAATTCTGCTGGCGGTTACCTGAAATGGTCTACCAGCCTTCGTAGAGACCTCACTATCTGCTATTTACAGTAGGACAGTTGGAGAACTTGCCTTGTGAGGACCAACCCATCTGTATCTCCTATTAGGGTACATGGATGTCATATGGGGAGGGTGACTTCCGATTAGAATGTGGGTGTCTTGCCACATTACGTTTAACCCTTAGGCTAAGTTCACACAGCATAATCACGTGGCATAAGTAAGCCGGGACTTTGAGAGCTTGCGGCGATTGGTGCGTACTCCTGTGGGGCGGGGGGCCGGCATAGACATTCATTACTAGCGGCACATATTCGCCGCTAGTAATTGACCTGTCCCTTATCTCCCCGCGCGTCATATTGTACGCCTGGGGAGAGGAGGTGTAATCCATAGTTCTCTATAAGAACTATGGATTATCGTAATGAATGGGGAGCATTTTGCGTGTACTAGAGCGCAGTACGCTAAAATGCGCCCCATTTGTGAACATAGCCTTATACTGCCTGAGATATTTTTAGTACAGGCAGCCACTGACCGGGTTTCATGAATATTGAATAGTGCTGGTCTAGCGCGGACATTGTGTGACATCGTACAAGAATCAACGGATATGCTGTCAGTGTGTGGTAGGTGTGGGTCATACCTCTGGGACCCGCACTTATCCTGAGAAAGGGCCTACAAAGGTCTCCAATGAGAATGGAGAGGTGGTCAGAACACTCCCATTGATTTCAGTGGAAGTTCTGTGTACAGACTAAATTAATAAGAGCCCTGGTCACCTTTCTGTGCTCAGATTGTCAAGGGCTTGATCTCAAGATGGGTGCAGGTTCCACATCTACCATACATTGATCCTAATAAGCCATCATGGTGTCAGATGGGAGAACCTCTCTAAGCATCTCAGATTGTTTTTACCTGAGCTCGGGATAGGATAACGTCTTTAGCGCCGATTCTTCAGCCAGGTACGATTTCAGTCTTTGTGCGGCGCCAGCACTGCTCACTCTTAATGACACAGTCCGGCCCTAGGGGTCCTGTCTGTCACTGGCTACTCTTGCTGATGTGTTGTCTACTGTCCTCTCTGCCACCTTCCTCACAGAGGCCGCCTGTGAGTCACAGGTGGGAATTATGAAGCGCACTACCTTCTTGGCCCAGTCAGCAGTCTCGTGTGTGTGTGTGTGTGTGTGTGTGTGTTAATGCTGTACCGTGTTGGCCATAGAAAGTAGTAGAATAGTGAAGAAATCAGGCGATACCTTTTAGAGGCTAACTGAGTATATTTGATAGTGAGCTTTCGAGAGGACTAGCTCTCTTCTTCAGACATGATGTTATACAACAAACTGAAAATACACAGACTTTTTAGATCCACACGACTTGGATCTTCAAAAGGATCTTATAATTCTTAAAAATAACAAAATGCGAAATATAGGTAGAGCAGTTATTTACAGCCTGTCAAGAAATAAACAGTCTGGAAACTTGTGAGGCGTGACGGGAGTGATCAGTAATTATTTCTCTTAACTTTATATGCAATCAGGGGAGATTTGTTGCCCTCACAGTTCACACATAGCTTGACATGAAGCTGGCATGAATATTTAACCCATTTTGCAGAGTTTTAAATTTTTGCATTAATTGTATGTGTGTGTGTGTGTATATATATATATAATAGTGTGTATTTTCGTGTGTGTGTGTTTGTGTGTGTATGTATATATATATAATATAGTGTGTATTTATTTTCGTGTGTGTATATACACACGCGCTCTTAATAGAAAGTTGTGTCTTGCAGTAGACTGCTGTAGGCCTTGTTCTGCACTTGTACAGTGTTTCACTATTGTCCCCCTTTATATCCTCCTATCGGTTTTCAGACCTTCTTAGTAGAGGTCACGTTACGGGATGCAGGGAGGTTTCTGAATGCTTCTTCAGGTGTCAGGTTTCAGCTGTGGACCTCTGTTAGACGAGAGCTGCTCTTGGTGGAGGAGTACTATGACATGCCATAAGGTCAGTGTAACATATAAGCTGTCAACTAGATGTGAAGAATTAGTGTGTGTCGTCTGAACTTTACACCGCTGGGTTTAAATAGATGTGGTCTTGTAGCATTCTGATGCTCACTCACTGGGGTTGGGGCCATCATGAGACTTGCAGTTCTGCAGAGCAGCTCTGCTTTCAATGGTCTACAACTAACATTTCCCACTGGCTATAAATGAGGGGCAGGGGTAGGTGAATGTCTGGGAATGCTATAAGTCTGATCAGTGGAACCAGAGCATTTATCACCCTTTGGTGATCTGGACAGGGGGTGGGCTGAGCTGACTGCAGGGCCATACACTACACTTTCACTTGTACATTGCATCGCTGTCAGGAGAGAGATCTGTGCTGCTGATGCATTTAGCTCAGAGGATTACATAAACTGGATAGAATTGTATCCACGTCTCGGCTGTGAGCAGGTCTAGTCCTATACACGTTTGCATTCCTTAAGCTGTAAACAGTGTATTCATTCACTGACAGCAAACGGAGATCTGGAAAGCTGAGAATTGAAAGAGATTTATCAATCCAGTCTAAATCTTAATGTAAAGTTAGTGTAAGACTGGACAGTCTTAAAAGTTATCAGTGCTCATAATCTGGTGCAGGTTAGAACTCCCTAGTCTTTTACGTTATGCCACTAACATTTTGGAGCAGCACATGTTAAGCCTCGTCCATTTCCCACAAAGCCACAGCCCTTTTACTGTGGTCACCCCCCTATTTTTCAGATGAGGTGCAGAAATATCTAGAAATTGTCTTATAAATGTAGTTTAAAGCAGGACCACATTAATTTTGGTGCAAATTGTCAGGTTTCTGGTGCAACCGCATTTGATAAATGTGCCCGACAGTGTGTAAAAGAGAAAAGGTGGTTAATATTTCATTCTGCCTGAGACTTTAATACAAAAGATTCCATAATGCCACCAGGCTGTCCCTGTTCTCTGCATGCCTTGGACCTGTCATTTCTTGTCTTCCCTACACTTGCTGGCCTTGGACTATAGCACACGTCATGTTATCTAATGTGAGATGCCTTGTGCATGTCAATCATTTGTAAAATCTGTGTTTGCTTTGTAGCATCCACTTGACTCCAGGCTGTAAATTCACTTTCTCCAAAGAGGCTTGTTCACACCTGTGTGAATGACACTGTAGAATTAAAGTAGGTTTTTATGCCACATGACTGACTGCCTGACAGATGACCATTGCAAAAAAAACTATGAAGACTTGATAGAAGAACCTTCTCTGAGCCTATAACTTTACTGGTCTCTTATTAACCTTTTCTCACAATATGCCATATATGCAGTCACATTATTATGACCACCAGATAATATCCAGAGTAACCGCCTTGTGCAGCATGGACAGCAGCTGCATGAGCTGGGAGTGACTCTAGAAGGTTCTGGTAGGTTATCACCGGTATCTGGAACCATACCAACTGCAGTGCATCCCTCAAAGGGGCTGAAGGAGGTGTGAGGGAAGATCCATGGTGCGAATACAACTATGGAGGTGGTTCCACAGATGCTCAATTGAATTCAAGTCTGGGGAATTAGGGAGTCATGGTACCACTTGCAGGTCTTGGTCATGGTCTTCCAACCAACAGTGGACATTTCTAAAAGTGTGATGTGTTGCATTGTCTTGCTGGAAGAGAGATGATCAATTTGTATGGATCAACTTGATCTGCAAGGATGGATTTATACTGGGATCAGCTGAGGACTGCCTTTAATATGAATGAGTGGCCCAGAGAATGCTCCAAAATCTTTCCCCAGACCATAACATTGCCACTTTCCACAATGGTAGCAGCGTGCCTGTTCTCTGGTCTGACATGCCAATTTCCATCTGTTCAATAAAGCACAAAACATTGAAGAAGGCAACCCGGTTACCTATACAGGCTGAATTGCTTTTTTTTTTTTTTTTTTTTTTTTTTTTTACATTTAAAGTTTATTAAACATTTTCTTTATAAAACACAAAAAGAAACAAACATAGATATGCAGCAATGTAAAAGCATTAATCTAAATTTGTTATAAATCAAACAGCGTGATATACGCAAGAAAAAGAAACAAAATACGCTTGGTATTATGGATCCCAAAACCTGCAGGTGCGAAAGCAAATGGCATAATGGAATCTGGATAGATAAGTGCTGCATCAGAGATAAAAAAAAAAAAAAAAAGGGGGGGGGGGGGGGGTCGGAAACATAACCGATCCGTCAGGGCCCGGGGGAGAAGGCAGCCAAGAAATGACACAATAGAGCCTAAGAAACAGAAGTCAACACCAAGGGTCACGGCCTATACATTCGACCTATCCTGACAGGGCTTTGAATCCCTGAGATTCTTGATAAAGAATCCCTGAGATTCTTGATAAAGAATCCACGGTCCCCAAGTATGTAAGAATCTGGTAGCATCTTCCGCGGAGTGAGATATCAGATCTTCCATCTTGAAAGAAAAGGAGACCTCCCCTCAATCCCTCCAACACCGAGGGGGTGTGAAGTCTGGCGCCAGAGCCTGGGTATCACGGTCTTTGCTGCTGTGGAGGAGATCCGGAGTAAAAGATTTTTTGGAGGCAGAAATTTTGAAAAGTTAAAACATATATAAATAGAGTGGCCTCCTGGGTGTCTGGAATAAACCAAACCCCCAGTACAGTCCTCCATAGCTTGAAGAACCGTAACCCCAAAAAATCCTAAGGGCGCACAGCCCCCTCCAGATATGGACCATAATTCCGACCTCTCTATTGCAGCGCCAACAAGTATCCGGGACGGTGGGGTACCATTTGTGGAGGAGTACCGGCACCCTATACCACCTGAATTGCTTTCTATGGGGAGAATAAAAAAAAATAACTAGTGCTTCTATAATTTACAGGTAGCAGATACCACAGGACACCTTCAGAGGTCTTGTAGAGTCGACGTCTCAATGGGTCAGTGCTGTCTTTGTTGTATGAGAAGGGGCTATGTAATGGGTTTTAATGTTATGATTAGTGCGTGTCTTAGTCCATTCCCCTTATGTCTTCTGTGGAGCTGTTCCAGCAGTTCTTCTACTTTTACTAAGCACTTAGTGGTAATTGTGTGAAACTGAAACCGTTGTCTTTGTTGTTCCCAGTAGGACGTCTTATGACTCATTGTAGAACATGACATGGAGTAAACAAATGTTGATCTACTTGTGGAAGAGATTTTCTGTTGCAGTTCAGCCTCACATTTAGTACATGTTACATTTTTTCCTTGGACAGAAGTGACTTAAAGGGGTTGTCTCACTACAAGGATTGCTTTTATGTTAAAGATCCTGCAAAAACAAGTCACTTTGCAAAACATGTCCATTAACAGTGTCCTACATTCCTATAGATATCCCCTCTTTGTAATGGGTTGCATCAGCTCCTCAGTTGCTATAGTACAACCCTGTTTGATCTATCCTGTTTAGGGCCTGAGCACTGGTCGCTATTAGCTACAAAACCTGTCTTCCCGGCAGCCTATTTGAACCCCAGTAAAAAACCCCCCCTAAAACAAATTCAAAATGTCATCAAGAAAACAGGACTAAGGTAAGATGAATCGATGTAGTGAGACAACCCCTTTTAAGACAATAATTTAGCAAAGTTTCACCAAGGTGTTCCTGCAGATAAGCATCTTTCACGTCAGGTTTGTGTCTGGATACAATGTTTTTTAAATTTCTTGTTTGTTACAAGTTAATGGCAATGTATACTTATACTCTTGCATGCGTTTTCACAATTTTTATTTTTTTCACGTCCTCTGCCACATGTCTCATATTTATGTACGGAAAATGTTATTTTACTGGAAATTTGTATGTTGAGCTGAAAGAATATGCTTTTGTTTTGGGAAACACTGATCCTGTTGTAAACTTATAAAGTTGGTTTTAGTTAAATGGGTGTTCAAGACTCCCCTTGGGCTCAGCCAATGTTTAATGGGCACGGAGTCTGGGCCATAGAGTATGGGATCTGACTCCTGGTGAACAGCACAGTGAGGGATCCCTTGATGCCTCCACTGTTGAGAGGTACAGCAGTTCGCCCATCCATTTAATTGTGCCTGGCATTGCAGCTATGTGCCTTTCACTGCTGCCCATACTGCTGATGCTGTGTAAACAATGAAGGGGACCAGCGAGTGCTGCAGCCTCTAGTTTCTGCTTGTTGGCATGGGTCATGGTAGATACAGGCTCACCATCCAAATGAAGCATAGACCTTGTGCAAGTCCAGTGTTACTGTGGTACCTAGGGCCTAGCAGTAGCGCTGTTCTGGGTGTACAGATAATCTTCATGCCTCTTATAGTCTACCTTTTACTTTTTTACCTCTTTCTTTCTGCCTTTCTGTCTCTCAAGGATGTAAACCAGACATGTGCATACACTATATAAAAAGACACACCAACATGGTTTTTCTCACTATCTGATATGAAATCAGAATAAACCTTAGGCCTCGTTCACACGGCTTATTTCTCCGCGGATTGGCGCCGTACTCCGCGCCGGATTTGTGCTGCAGTACGACGCCAATCCATCGGAGTAATTGCGGTAATCCACTGCTCTCATAGAGAACAGTGGATTCCGTCGCTCCTCCCCGCTCGTCGAATCCGCCGCGGGGGGAGAAAGTGACATGCACATTATTTACGGCGCGGACACGCCGTAAACAATGCATTGTCTATTGGGCCGGGGAGCGGTGCCCCTGCCGCGCTCCGGCCCCGCCCCTTATTCACGCCGGATTTGTGAGCGCACAAATCCGTCGGGAATAAGCCGTGTGAACACGGCCTTACTCGTTTTAGGTCAGTTAGGAACCAAAATTATTTATATTTGCCAAGTGCCAGAATGAGAGAGATATATAAGGCATTTTTATTACGTTCTGTAAAGTCAAAAGTTTACATACATTTCATTAGTATTTGGTAGCATTGCCCTTAAACTGTATGACTTGGGTCAAACGTTTTGGCTATCCATCCACAAGCTTCTCACAATAGTTGGTAGGCATTTTGGCCCATTCCTCCTGACAGAACTGGTGTATCTGAGCAATGTTTGTAGGTTACCATGCTCGCACCTGCCTTTTCAGCTTTGCCCAAATTTTCAATAGGGTTGAGATCAGGGCTTTATGATGGCCACTCCAAAACATTGACTTGGTTATCCTTAAGCCACTTTGTAACCAGTTTGACAGTATGCTTCGGGTCATTGTCCTTTTGGAAGAACCTATTCCACCCACGCATTAACTTTCTGGCTGATGTCTTGAAATGTTGCTTCAGTGTTGCCACATAATCTTCTTTCCTCATGATGCCATCTTTTTGTGAAGTGCACCAGAACCTCCTTCAGCAAAACAACCCCACAACATGATGCTGCCATCCCTGTGTTTCACAGTTGGGATGGTGTTCTTAGGCTTCCAAGCTTCTCCCTTTTTCCTCTAGATGTTATGTTGGTCGTTATGGCCAATCAGTTCAATTTTAGTTTTGTCAGACCACAGGACATGTCTCCAAAAATGTAGGTCTTTGTTCCTGTGTGCATTTGCAAACATTCATCTGGTTTTTATATGTATCTTTTGGAGTAATGGCTTCTTCCTGGCAGAGTAGCCTTTCAGTACTCGTTTCACTGTGGATAATGACACAATCTTACCAGCTTCCGCCAGCATCTTCACAAGGTCTTTTGTTTTTGCCCTTGGGTTGATATGCACATGATGGACCAAAGCACATTCATCTGAGAGACAGAACCAGTCTCCTTCCTGAGTGGCATGATGACTGGACATTCCCATCTTGTTTGTACTTGTGTATGATTGTTTGTACAGATGAATGAGGCTCTTTCTCGTATGCATTAAAGTAAATTCACAGGAGTGTCTCTAACTCAGATGTTGCCAATAAACCTATCCAAAGCTTCCAAAGACATGACATCATATGGGCTGTCCCAAATTGCTTAAAGGCATAGTAATCCTAGCGTATGAAAATGTTTCTTTGCAGAAAATAATAAAAATGCCTTTAAAAATTCTCTTTATTCTGGCATTTGGCAAATCTAAATGTTGGTAATCCTAATTGACCTAAAACAGGAAAAGTTTATTCTGATTTCATTTCAGTGAGAAAAACATGCATATGTGTCTTTTTATATAGTGTATGGAAACTTCTGGTTTCAACTGTATATGAAATTTAAAAGAAGCTTCAGCTCTGCCATGCTCAGGGGCCACCAAGTGTTTCCTATTTTCCCCTGTCAGCAAGTCCGAGCCTGTGCAAGTCCCAGAATGCCAAAAACTTTACACATTTTTTTTCTATTATCTACTGTTAAATATCTCCTCTTATATGATGTAGATGTTAAATGTTTCAGAAACCGCTGCCATAAATGTGTTACTGGTCTATAAAAAGTGCAGGGTTATGATTTCACAGTGTATAAATGACTGCTCCATGTCTCAGCTTGGCTGCATGCAGTGTACTCATCGTTACTATGAATATCCAGAGAGCTGGAGCTCGCCAGTGTCACCACTGTGTTTATCTTCCTGTCATTCCATAGTACTAGTCTCCACTATATATAACCGAGACTCGGTAACAACACTAGACTATTCATGGTGAAAGCAACAACCACACTCTGCTCTCTTAAAAATAAATGTCTGTGGGGGTGCAGTTGGTTTGCAGTTTCATGGACCTGACATAGTTCTTCTTTATTTTTCAGTGGCAATGTTTCTTGCTTTTCTATTAGTGTCGCACTTACTATGGCTTTATAAGGAATGGTCTGCTGTTTTCAGAAACCTTGTCACTCTTGTTCATGACTGTCTAGCATTTCAGCACAGCCCCATGAACTTGAATTAGAAGAAATTGCAACGCCAGCCCATGGACAAGTGAAGCACAATCTTTAATTCCCAAGCCCTTTCCATTGTCTTGCTAAGGTTCATAGAAGTTTTACCTTAAAGGGGTTGTATCATTACATTAAATGGTCTTCAGAATAAGGGGACAGTGAAAACACGCAACTTTGCAATTGGATGTCATTAGCAAAGCCGTCTTGTTTTCACAGTCTGCCTTATCTTCGTTTTGTGTAAGCCCTGTTCCCCCAGTGCCGGTCGGATTCCACCTCCTTTCATTTCATTGGCTGACGGCTCTACTAATTTA
This sequence comes from Phyllomedusa bahiana, assembly GCA_025379985.1. NCBI lineage: Eukaryota > Metazoa > Chordata > Amphibia > Anura > Hylidae > Phyllomedusa > Phyllomedusa bahiana. Next base: position 303,089 of record JAODAL010000357.1, on the reverse strand, counting down.
CTTTCTGTCTGGCCCCTGGTCGTATTCACGGGAGCATTCATTCCTACCTCTCTCACTCAGAATAAGGGGCTGCAACATTTCACTCTGCACAGCCAGCAGCTACACAGTAACACGGTAGCTGCTTCTATAATCCGTCAACAGCAGAATTGTGCCTTGGTGCCTAAATGCTCCTGTGTGAAGGGAGACAGATCTGTGCTGCTCTGGATGAGGTCATAGAAGACTGGATTCATTTATAACAAACCTCCATCTGTGAGAGGAGAACTTTGGATTACCGTAATGACTGGGACGTATTTCGCGCAGTACAGCGCGGAATATGGCACCAAATCCGTCCCAAAATAAGCTGTGTGAACATGGCCTAACAGTTAATCATTAAAGATTGAAATTGTTCCCCATGTGATTCAGCATTGGGGAGATGCTTTGCTTCTGTATGACGCTGCACTGGGTGATGTGTATGTGGAGCTAATCTACCCTAATACCTTTAGGGGAGAATACCTCTGCATGTAAGGCATGTCAGGTTTTTTTATATATACACTCTGTATACAAATTTTACAGCCTAAATTGTTATAACAGAGGCATTTGCACGTGATTAGAAGCCCTAGTATCAGCTGTGCAATAGCTTTAACATGGCCATGTACTTCGGACCTTTTTGTGTATTTTCATTGCTGCATATTCTCAGATTATAGTAATAATGTTATCACTGTGAAGCATATAGTCAACACTTTGACCTACCAGAAGTAAGCTTTATATACCTTAACCCCTTAGATAGGCGTTTACATGCATACCCCACATGAAATTGATACATTACTTTGAGCTTCGTACAGGGGTGGTGCATGACCTGTTTTGTGGTCCTTAAATTCCCAAGACATGCGCCTCCCTCTTCTAATGCTGTGGACAATCCTTTCCATCCGTTCTAAAGACTCTTCATGGAGCAGTAACACCTGTACAATCACCACTCCATTTAGACTTGCACCAGAAATGGGTTAGCCGCAAAATATGGTCTCTCATTCAAGTTATAGGTGAGGATCAAAGTGGTTGGACCTCCATAGGTCTAGTGGATAACATAAGGCATTCGCAGTTCCCTTGCCTTACAGTTACATAACCCTGGTCATAAAGACATAACCATGATGATTTATTAAGGGGCACAACTATATTGTCATATATGATTGACCTTTAGACTACTGCCTGTGCAGCAAACGAACACACCTAGAGTATGTAGGCCACAGTATGTATTGATGTATGTATTGAATCCAAGAAAGAATGTTGTAATATACATGAAGTATTAATGCACTGCTGACAGTCTACGTCCTTCTAAATGACTCTGAGATAGTGATCTGACTGTCCCTATTTACACATGATCTCAAAGTAAACTCTGCAGCAGATTACAATGATCTTTTTGCACGGGATGGCATGTGGTCACGTGACATAGCTGTCAGCTTCTCGTGTTGGCTCCATGCCTGAACATCTACCACGTGGCTTCCAAGTAAATAAGTACTTTAGTCTGTGGGCTGACTGTTACTGTGTTACTGGGTTTATTCCATGTTTGTGTAATTGGTGACCCATCCTTAGGGTACGTCCACACGGAGAGGATTTTCAGACTTTTTTTGGATTTTAAAATAGACGATCGACTATTTCCATAGACTTCAATATAAAATCCGCTTTGGAATTTAAGGGGTTGTCTAGTTTGTATCAAAGTAAACAGGAAAGTTCTGGTGCCTTTAAAAGTGTGTAAAAAAAAAACCCAAACCCTATTCTCCCCTTCCTCTGATCCTTCATTCCAGCGCAATCTTTCTCTGGTCTTAAGCACCGGTCTGATGGTTCTTCTTCCGCCATTCAGAGCTTTCCACTTTCGAATGGTGATGTAAATGAGTGTTGCATGACTGTAGCAGTGATGTGTCCGTAATGAAGAACGAAACCCAATACTGTGACCCAGCGCTGGAATGAAGGAGCAGAGAAAGGTGAGGATTGGCTCATTTATTATATGGGGCACCAGGACTTTTCTATTTTCTGGACAACCCCTTTAAGGTGGCGCTGTATGCCAGGTGCTTTTGGATATTTTTTTTCTCTGGTGCTAGCCTGTCTGCCTCTGTTTTAGTTCTGGTGTGTAAATAGTAACTAACACTTCAAAATGAAAAAGCGATCCCGCAATACGTGCAAAAAACTGTTAAAATATTTATTATATACACACCTTCATAGTACAGAAATGAACAAGGGCCATGTAGTAGCGCCCGAAACGCGTAGGCTTGGTGGATGTAGCTATATTCCTTCTGTACTATGAAGGTGTATATATAATATTTTTCCAGTTTTTTGCACGTTTTGCTGGATCGCTTTTTCATTTTTTACTACTAGTGAGAATATATACCGGATAGTCGTTATTAAGTGACAAAAATTTCCACTTTTCAAAAACCACTTAACATTGACCTTTGTTATCATTATGTTACTGAACCATCATTGTGCTCCGTTTAAACGAGACCATGTCGTGGTGATACAAGTTAAAAGGTGACTTATTAGCAGATTTGTTATTTCCGTCATCACAAGTGCTGTAATAATGCTGTAATAGGCTATCGTCATATACAGTGGCATTAAAATGTCTTGCTTGTTAGTCTGGATTTTACGGTGTGCTGTTTACTTCCTTCTCTCACCTTTATGGTGAACTTCCACGTATGTTATATTGGTAGAAGCTATTTCGAGATCTACAAATCTGACTTTGGGTTACCATGGAGGATGTTTGAAGAGGATTAACAGACAGTCACGCACACCAGGGAATAGAAGAGAAATAAGTGGGTGCTCTAGTGGAAAAGGGTTGGCTAGACCCCATATAATCTATAGAAAATCCACGGCACTCCAATATGATGCTAATTCAGTATAATTTAATAAGTGCAGCAGATGAAGATTACAGAGAGGTCATCCAGATCACTGCACAAAGAGCAATATAACAAATCTCATAGGTGTCGATTATCTAGTAACTTTCATAGATGTCAATTTGTCTTGACGTTTCGGCTAAGAAGAACCTTGATCAAGAAACATCACAAATTTAGGCAAGAAAGCGACACGTGTAGATGCAAAGGGTAATGTGTTTAATGGAGGATAAGCATCTAAAGATAGGTAGTAGTCAGTCGACACCTTTGAGATTTGTTATATCGATCTTTGTGCAGTGATCTGGATGACCTTTCTCTATGATCTTAATCTGTTGTATATATTATTAAATTAGACTTAATTCGCACCATGTTGGAGGGCTGTGGGTTTTCTATAGTGTGTGTTTGAAGAGGAGACCACTATTGGACTAATACCTGTGCGGCAGGACTAGAGCCTAGTAATCTGCTCAACGGGAAACTGAGTGCAGCAGGGAATTTGATTATAGATGCACTTTTTTTCTCTTGGTGTCTGCGACAATTGGTGACACCGCGGCACCTCCATACATTTGGCTATATTTGGCCCTGCATAGAATCCATGTTTGCCTGCATTAGACACCCAACACAGTCACATGTTGGCAGCCTATCAAAGTTTAGGCAATCCTTGGGTTTTCCTGAAAAATCCCTTCTATAATTGCCATCTGTATATTAAAGTTTCTGTATATTGACTGCAAAGTGATCTGGCGAGGACTGCACCGTTTATCATACAGGGAAATAGCTCTAATTTCATGTAAATGTATGCAACCCATTTGAAGAGGGTTCCACAGCATGTGAGTATACAGTAAAGTTCATTAAGGTATGCAGTTGGTATGCCCGTTTAATAACTGTCTGTTTCACGTAATTCCCTTATTCTTTTCAAGGAGCAGTTATTACACAGAAAGGTCACATTATTATAACCACTTCCCACCTATGTCGGCAGCCTATTGCTTATGATGGCTATCAGGTGCCGTAAGCTGGCATGGTGGGTAAATAAGGTTGATAGGCTGTCAGCACACACATCACTCATTGCTGTCATGGGTACAATTTTTTCAGTTGCAAAGGGGACAGTTAGTGGTTTTCGGGCCCAAGGTGGCAGTATTTCTGAAAATATGCAGTTTGTGAACTGTTCATGTGCTGCTGTGGTCAAAGTGTATTGTGAGTATATAAATGGCTGTATGAATAGGCAGCATGAAATCGGTGTAGCAACATGTGCCAGTGAGGTGGGAGGTGAGCATTGGCTACAAGAGTTTGTGAGCCTGGACTGACGCTACAGCGGAGTAGCTCAGTCACAACCAAAGTTAACCAAGGTGCTACCAGACCTGTCTAATACTGCGCAGCGAGCTCTATGGTTTATGGGACTGCAAAGCATATTGATAGTCGCTGTGGGGGGAGGGAGGGAAAGTTGCATTGGTAGGAAAGCTACATGGTACTACCAGAACTGGAACTCTACTAATTGACAAAGGGTTTCCTTCTCCAGTGAGTCATGTTTTCTGCATCAAGGAATGGATGGATATTGTTTGGCAAGAAGCATCTGAGAACAAACACCCTGCAACTATTGCTGGAAGAACACAATTTGGTGGTGGCAGAATTATGGACTGGATAATGTCATTGTGGCATTCTCTGGGCCCAATCATTCTTGTGGAAGTCACTTGCAACAAACTTGAGTATGAATCAATCTTTGCAGATCACACACAACCATACATGATGATTTTTTTTTTTTTTTCATTTTTTTTTGGGCAGGTGTGATCATTTCGACAGATAATGGGACAGGACACGTAGCTAGAAGTGTCCAGAACTTGTTGGAAAAATATTGACCAAGGCTTTCAAGAACTATTTTGGTCCTCTAACTTCCCACACTTGAATCCAGTTCAGCATCTCTAAGACCACCTAGATCGTCCTGTTGGCTGTGTGGATCCTCCCCCATGCACCCTCCAGCAGCTGTGGATGCAGTCAGCATGACTCCCCAGTCACTCCTAGCCTGTCTAGCTGTGGTCTGTGCTGCACGCGGTGGTTACCCTGGGTATAAGCTGGTGGTAATAATAATGTCACTTGAGTTGTGTACTTTGGTGGACCTTTACCTTGGTTCTCCAGAGTAATTTTGGCAGGTTGGAGTAAGGTTTAGTGTTACCTGGCATGAACTGTATGTGCTCAATCATGTGGAGCAGATAGCTGTACTTGTGATTTGGTTACCTTGCCTTCCTGTTTTATTTCAAAGTTTGAAAGAAATACTTTTTCAAATAAAGCTTTGAGGCCGCTCCTCCCTTGTGCTACCCTAGGCTACTGAACTTTACTCTTTGGCAGCAAGGCGCACCGCACCCCTCCTTCACCTTCCTCTGAGTCCACTCTTGTGTAATGATTGCAGAACCTGATTCACTTCTAGGCACTCGCTATTTACTTGGTTTCATTTTGCATTCCTGTCTATGCTGGAATTACGTCTTCAAGGGGCAACATCTGTGACTACTTGTGGTGTCTCCAAGCTGCACTAATGGTAATTCATAAGATTTGCTTGTCAGTCTTTGGTCCCTTATTTCTCAGTTGTGAAGATGAAGTGCTGACTGTGGTGTACGAAGATATATGGCTTTAGTTATACCAAATGAGTACGAGACTGCTGGTCCCCCTTCCCCCACACTGGTAACATATTGGCGATGTAGAAGATCTGACAGGACTAGAGCTGAAGCCCTGGATCTGTTACCCATGTAATTTAGGGTATGTTCACACGGCATAATGTCGGCGTGCATTTCGCCGCGTATTTGCGCTCCAATATGGGCTAGATGCGTGCCAAAATTACGGTAATCCATAGTTTTCATAGAGAATTTTGGATTATGCCTACTCTCCCCGCTCGTACAATACGTTCGTATTGTACACATGGGGAGATAAGTGACATGTCAGTTATTCGCGGCAAATAATTTGGGACAGCCCATATGAGGTCATGTCTTTGGAAGCTTCTGATAGGTTGGTGACACACCTTTGGATGTATTTTTTATAACACCAGAAACACACTGCTTCTGTGTGTGACATCATGGGAAAGTCTAAAAAAAAACACCCAAGAATCAAAAAGAAAATTTTGTGGTTTGCAAAAGTTGGTCATTTTGGGTGCAATTTCCAGATACCTGGGTGCCTGAACTTTGTAAAAACAAATTATCCCAAGTCAAACAAGATTGTCCACCATCATCCCCGCTCGGAAAGGAGATGGATTCTGGGGGAAAGATGCTGGGGAAAGTGGAAAGATTGGTCTTTACCCACAGTGAAACAAAACTGTATAAAACAGGGGCTGAAAGGCCACTCTGCCAGGAAGAAGCTTTACTCCAAAAGAAAACATATAAAATCCGTTTAAATTTTTTGCAAATGACACAGGAACAAAGACCTACATTTTTGGAGGCAGCCCTGTTGTCTGACAAAAACAAAAAATTAAATTTTTGGCCATAAGACCATTTTAATTTGGGGGAAAAAGGGGGGAAGTTGGGAAAGCCTAAAAAACCCACCCCACTGTAAAAAACACCTGGTGGCGCATCTTGTTGGGAGTTTTTTGCGCGGAGGGATGGTTTTTCTTCACAAATAAAAGGATCATGAGGAAAAAAGATTGTGGTAATATGAAGCAACATCTCAAGAATCAGCCGGGAAATTAAAGCTTGGGTGGAAAGGGTTTCCCCTGGGGGAAGATCCAGCATATGCCAAATGGTTTCAAGTGGTTAATGACAAAACCCAAGACAATGTTTTTTGGGTGGCCATCACAAAGCCTGATCTCAAACCTATTTTAAAATTTTGGGGAAAATGAAAAGCGATGCCAGCAAGACTATCTACAAACGTGGCTCAGTCACTCCAGTTCTGTCAGGAGGAATGGGCCAAAATTCCTTATGAGAAGCTTGTGGAAGAATATCCAAAATGTTAGACCCAAGTCATATAGTTTAAGGACAAAGTACCCAAATACTAATGAAATGTATGTAAACTTTTGACTTTGCAGAAAGTAATAAAAATTCCTTAAATTCTTTCATTATTCTGGCATTAGGCAAATTTAAATAATTTAGGTAATTCTAATTAACCTTTCTGATTTCATGTCAGAAAAACCTGCATATGTGTATTTTTATATAGTGTATGTAAACTTCTGGTTTCAACTGTAATTAAATAAATAATAAAATAAAAAAGCATGCATATTTGCCTTCCCTGGTATCTGGACATTTTTTGAACACATCTGAACTGTGTGAACAGTGTGTGAACCCAGACTTAAAATAATCTAGGTAAATCAACAGAACCTGGCAGAATGTATTATTCAGTGAGGTCCACTGGACGCCATATTAGACATGGATTTATGATTTTTATCCTAAAAACCACAACCTGCAAATATGAACAGAGCTGAATGTGCTGTGGCCTATTGTCATATGACTGATTTGCCATGGGCTTATAGTGTGGTTAACGGCCATGTGTTGTGTGTGTGTGTTTTTTTTTTTTTTTTTAACCACATTACCTATTTGCGTCAATTAACTGTGTGGTTTTGCTATACAGCACACTGCCTTTATGTTGAACCCAACCTTTATTTCCTTTATTAAAAAAAAAAAATCAATTTTTTTATTTGCATTTCCCAAAAACATGATGGCACAAACTCCTTTACACCAGAGGAGTAATGAAGTTGCTGTAACATAGTCCGTATAGTGGACATTTTAGGGGACCTGTATGAAAACGGTCTTGGTCTAAGACTTTTTGTTGCCCATAGCAACCAATGAGAGCATCCTTTTCATTTTTTCAGAGCTCTATGTGAAATGAAAGGGAAGCTGTGATTGGTTGCTAGGGGCAACAAGGACAGTCCTAGACCAAGACAGTTTTCATACATGTGGCCCTTCATGTATAGTACTGGCAGGCTTGGACTGGCCCACAGGGGAATAGGTGAAACCCCCGGTGGGCCCCTAAGCATGCCAGAGCTTGAATTGTTTTTTAACTGCATATACTTCCTTGGAAGAGGCAGAAAGGCAGAGAAAGAGAAGCAAAATGCAGAGTATAGGAGGTGTGTACAGTTCTTTACAGTAGCTATAGGGTGGGCCCCTAAAATCTCCGGTGTGCCCCTAGAATCCGCTCCACCTGTGGGCTGTAGGCACCCCAGTCTGACACTGAGTATTGGTCTCCTCACATGGGACATATGGACATTTTAGTCCTCTAGGTCCAGAGCCTGGGCAACTCTAAGCCTATGTTCACACGGCTTAAACGGCGACGCATCTCCCCCCGTATTTCGCACTGTACTGCGCTAAATACGGGGGGAGATGCGTCCCAGTTATTATGATAATCCGCAGTTCTCATAAAGAACTATGAATTCAGTCTCCTCTCCCCGCTCGCACAATACGGCGAGCGGGGAGAGAAGTGCCCTGTCCATCATTAACGGCGTATACGCGCTGAGAATACTGCATGTCTATGGGGCCGACGGGCTGCCGCCCCCCGAGCACTCGGCGTAATTGCGGGCGAAATACGTCCCGCAATTATTGCCATGTGAACATAGCCTAAAACCTTGTTCTGATGAGAATTTCAAGTTCCTGTTTTTCTTATTTTGTTTTGTAAATCCATTTTGTTTTCGAATTATACAAACTTTGTCCTATTTTAATTTATTTTGTGTTTAAAAAGTATCTGAAACAAATGGAAAAACCTTTTCAATGTTTTGCTCCGGAAGCCGTGGATGTTCTTTACGTAGGGTATAATTAGTCATTTGTGAGGCTTGTTTCCCAGATGTAGGTGAGGAAAGCGTTGTCTCCTTGAAGTGGTGCAGGTGTTAATTATATCTTTCTATCCTCTGCTTCATTACACAAGAGAAAGCAGACTTTTACCTCCCACAACAGTGGATAACTCTTGGCATAGGAAAAATGCTTACTATGCATCCTCTTTACAAGACTGTACAAGGCAGATTATAATTAGACACAGTTGACTAGGAAGCTGGATTGCTGGTGGTCTCCGGGATAGAGGAAGAAATGTAACCGGACCCTTTATCATCTTGTCAAACACTTTTTGGGGCCTTTTTCTATCCACCTTTCATTCATAGTTGTTCTTCAGCATGCTCATGGTCATTGCTAGGCGACTGGGAATGCTGACATGCCTGCATTCTCGTTCCACCCCCTTTGTCCTGCCAGGATAGGCTCCGCATTGGCCACTATGTTCTGCAGCTCTGTGCTGCACATCCCTGTGGACCTTGATCCTGGGATGGAAATCGTCTTCATCTAACGTGGACTTAATGATCTGGCAGTGGGCATGCCTTAATGCTGGCAACGCTTGGAAAGGAAATTCCTGTATAATCCAGGAGCAAGTCTGTAAGCTTCGCCTGCACGCTGCCGTCTGGGGAAGTGCCTTGTGAAAAGCTCTCCAGAGCTGGAAATACTGCAGTACCTCTCGCACGGTGCATCAGTGCTTGCAGAGGAGGGACACTCTGACCACCACTAAGGGCTCTCTGGTTTGTCCAGGAAAGAAGGTGAGTGGACATTATGTTCCTTCTGCCAGACATGCAGTTAAAGGGATTAAAGCCCTGCAGGACTTAGAATCTATTTAGTAAAATCCAGAGGCTGCTTAGTAAGGTCTGCACAGTGCCTGGAGTTCCCAGCGCAAGCCCCTTGTCTATAGATGGAAGAAGACTGACGAAGGGCATAGTCCTTTTGGCTGCAGTGGGACGTTGTATAAATCTTGTAAGGAAAAGCTGGTAAATTCCTTATGTAACGTGACAGTCTAAACCCATTTTAGCCTTCTGAAGTCTTTATGATGTGTGTAGCTCCCTGCCTGCTTGTATGGGCTTGGATATTGGAAAGAATGCTGTCGACTTTTCCCATAATGTTCATCAGATTGTGAGTTGTACTGGAGACGGGACCTTATGTGAGTCGTTTACATTGCTGGAATGTATAAGTAATAAGTAATGCATCTGAATCTAGGGATCATAATGCGGTACCAACAACTTGAATGATTAAGCTGGTAGCCTATGTTTAAAGCTGTCCCGCTAGTCTCTGCAGTTTTGTGGTGTCTTAATTTTCTCTCCCCCTTACTTGTGTATGTAGTGATGTGCTGGTGACTCTCTCACTTCTATTATAATCCTCATCAACACTTGGCTCTGTCAGCACATACTGGAATGTTATGCTCAGGAGAGGGGAAAACACCATCGTGATTGGTGAAGTGCATTACCTCCCATCCCAGCTTCCTACCTATAAGCGGACACAATGGAAGGGTGCTGTAGGCTCGAACACACGACCGAACAAGATCCTGCAGCGTATGTTTAAGTAATGGACTGCAAAAGTCAGAGAGAACCTACGCAGATGCTAAAAAGTTCTGCAGAGTCTGAGCCCTGCCTCGCATACAAAGCTCTAACTAGCATAGCGGGAATGGCAGAGTAGTTTGTTACACGATTTTTAAACTCTAAAACCATTATTTTAAACCTTTTTCATGAAAAACAATTGTCTTCAGTCTGGATTTTTTTTTCATCACCGCAGAGAGTTCAAGATTTAAATGAAGTAATTTTTAATACTACAATAACTTGACGTTTCATAATGTAAAGTGACTGTATCCAAAGGATATTTCGGTCCTCTAGAACCTGATCTCCTTGTTGCAAAATTAAGGTCAAAGTATAGACCGAAAATTTTTGTACGGGGGCGTTAGAAAAATTCTTTAAAAACCGCGGTCGATAAAAGAAATATTTTGTCTGAAAACCCAGAGGGTGAATGCCACAAAACTCAAGGATTTTAAGGGGAGGGGGAGACAACCGTGTAAACATTATTCCATTTAATCAGTGGTCTGCGTGCTAGAAAAGCTTAAAGGGTCCCTAACACACCACAGGCAAGGCTTTTTAGTCTTTGTAGGCGGGGGAGCATCTATGCTGGAGAGGAACGTGGTCCGTGCTGTTCATGATGTTCGATTCATCGACGAAGGGATGGCCCCCAAAACAAGCTAGAGATGCAAGGAGAGGCTAGTATCACCCAGGTCAGGTACCCTGCCTTGTTAGCGCGCGTAACGGTTTAAAAGGGTTTGTGAATGGTCCGATGTGCATTCTAAAGTAGAGATGGTCTCAATTTAGCTCAGTTTATAAAATTTCATGTTTGATTTATTAGTGTGTCTATTTGTGTGCTTGTATATTCGAAACGCTAAATTAATAAGAAAAAAACTGTGAAAAGCAGGGGCCCCTTTTTTTGAGTAGGTGCCCTGGAAGGGATTTTGCCAAAGGGCCGCTCTATAAATGTCTTACAGGCGCCACAGTAGACTGCCAGAATTAGGCCACAACCAGACTTGTGCTTTTTATTTTTTTTCTTTGGTGATGGGAGAAAGAGGGAGTTGGAGTTACTTCAGTGCTGAATAATATTGTCACAGTATATTCATCTATACATTCAGTGGCAGTGACCTTGGTGATCTTGTAATGGCCTTGGGTAGTGAAAACCTTTATGTACATGTACTACTACACTTCAGAAACCATTCCAGCAACATTTCCTGATTATTTCTTTTAAGGGGGGGTTCCCCGGGCCCAAAGCAAAAATACCGGCGGTTCCGGCCGGATAGTCCTTTTTTTGGCCGTCCCCACCGCCGAGGGGGAGGGGTGGGGGTTCCGGTGTCGGACAAGACCCCCCCCACCCCCCCCTTTTGAGAAGAACAATTTCGTCCGAAAACGGAGGGAAAAGTGGTGCTTGTGAATTTTTTTCCCGGGGAAAAACCCGCCGGGGAGGGAAAAAAACCCGTGGTGGGGTTTTGCTGGGGTTTTCCCATAAGCACCATTGTGCTCATTTTCGGCCGGTTTTTTTAGGCGGTCTGAAAAACCGCAAACCGGCCGTAAACCCGTGCCGTGGGGACATGCCCTAAAGGGGACTTATGACCATTCCTAACTGTTTTAGCAAATAATTGGGAAAGTTCCCTTGAAAAACCCAGAAAAAAAGATGTTTCTAGTTTTGGGTTTTGCGTGTCCCCGTTAGGTATTTCACACGCGTTTTGGGACCCCGTTTCTGGATCGTTTTTAGATGTGTGCGTGTTTCCGAGGCTAAGCGGACCCAAACGCGCATTAAACAGTGTGCAGTGTGTTTTACATTGCTTACAATGTAAAACGCGGATCGGCGTTGAGACGAGTGATCATGTGTTTTACATGCGTCTTTCGGATATGTTCAAAGAATTGACATGTCAAGTCTTGATCTGTTTGACGCAGCAGACGCCCTATTTAAAACTACAGGGTGCGTTTCTGCTGCCTCAAAAAAGATCCAACAGAAAAGCATGTTGGAGCGTTTCTAGTCTTTGAATGCGGTTTTCGGATCCAAAACTGTTTTGAATCTTCTTAGTCCTAGAAATAAAGTACTAATCTGTTAGCTGGGTGTTAGAAAATTGGGTTATGCTCCTGCACAATCTGATCTTGTCAAGTAAGTGCTGACTGGGTCCATGTATACAGGGACACACCCCTTTTCTGTAAGGCCATGTTCACACGGCTTAAATGGGCCCTATTTGGTCCGTAATTAGCGGCGAATGCGCCAAATTTCGGGCCGAAAACGGCCCATTATACGGTAATTCCCGTTCTAAGGAAAACTATGGATTCATTCCTCTCCCCGCCGGTGAAGCCGCCGGGCGGGGGAGATAATTGAATGCACTTTCTAGCGGCGTATACGCGCCGCTAGCAGTGATTGTTATGGGGCCCGGGGAAGTCCCGGCCCCCCCCCCCGCTCCCCCCCCGCCCCCCGTAACAGGCGTAATTTCGGGGGGTAAATTACGTCCCCCATTAAGCGGGTGGACATGGCCTAAATGGGTTCAACACCAAGTGCTATTTAGTAACATTTATTAAATTCTAGAAGGAGTAAGGGTATGTTCACACGGCGTTTTTTGAAATGTAAATTTACGCTTTAAAATCCGCTTAAAAACAAAACAAAACACCTGATGAGTCATTTTTTGAATCGTATTTTGAAGAATCCTATCCCCACTGTCTCCTATGAGGATTTTACAAGCGTAAAATGCATCCAGAATTGATATGACACTTATTTTCATGGCTGTAATTGCATCCAAATAACAGAAAGCAATTATGCTTGTGAAATACGCTTCATGTGAATAACAAAGGGTTTTTTACATTGTAGTCAATGAAGGAAGATTTGAAAGTTGTCCTGTAAAACGTGCTAAAAAACGACCTGGAAAAACGGGTGTGAAAAAACGCTAAATAGGACGCACAAAATATGAGAAAATGCTTTAGGTTCTTTTTCACAAGGGAACCAAGATTTTTTAAAACCAGCAATTGGGAGTTGCACCGTTTTTACTGTAGTCATCCATTTTTGAGGTTCTGGCATGGTCCATAAATGTTGATCAACTTGGGAATTCCACAAGTAAATATATAAAAATTTTACTGATGTGATAAAAATTTAAAAGGGAAAGCGGGGACCCAAGCCGTCCACCGTAGCCAAAATTAATTTATACATTATCTTGTGTTTCTGACCAAAGATAATGACCGATGGCTGCTTGTGACCCTGACGCCTACTTGTCTTATTTTTGTATCTATGTTCCTCTTTGACACTGGGAAAAAACTGTTCTATTCATCTGGTCGGGTTTTCTGTTTTTTTGTTTATTTGGTTTGTTTTAAAGGGAAAATTTTGGCCCCAGAGGGCCGCATAAACTGGACAGACCCCGGGTTTTATTTTCTAGGTGGCTGGGGGAGCAGCAGCTGTGTATACCCAGGACTACCAAGTGTACACACATCACTGGCAGCACTAGTGCCGGATCTGGAATCCACTGCTGGTCTCCGGGTCTCTGCCTTGGGTTTTAAAACAGCATAAATAGAAACGATTCCTAAAATGTTATTTTGTACCATTGATTTTTTTTGGGGAAATTTTTAGTGCTGCCCCGTCTTATGATCTGAGAGCTGATTTTCTATGGGTATGCTGGTCAGAAGTACTGAGAAAAAGCCACAGAATTTCCTCTAGTAAATCCTCGGTGCCGAATCTGCATCAGATCACATGGGTTTGCCGTTTGAAACTTGAAAAATGTTATTTTCCATTGTGGATTTTGCTGTGAAGCTGCATCGTTTCTGCAGCAAAATCTGCGACCTTAAGATGCTTTTACATCCTCACTGAAATTAGTAGGAAAAATCTTCATCACACTTATGTTTCTATGTTTTTTAGTGGCACATAGATGAGGTTTTCTGAACTTTCACTTTTCTGGTGCTGTAATGCAGTACAGGTCTCCTGTATGTGTGTGCGCACCTTGTGAACATAATACTGTTCTCTACACTGCTTATGGCTTCACTTAATGGCAGCTCTCGAATACTTTAGCCGTGAACTTGAAAACCTCAAAATGTGATCGGTTGTAAGCACTTAAAGGTTAAGTCCACGCACATATGTCAAAATGGTGTCCAAAATCTGACTGCATTTTTACATTGCTGAACCGTGGTATGACTGCGATTTTGGGCGCATATCTGCATAAAAGCCGCGTGCAGTTTTCGGATTTGCTTTTGGCTCCATACATTCATTGTATGTCTTTTGAATAGTTTTGGGATACGGTTCTATCAGTTTTGCGGAATCACCCGTCACCCATAACCATCGAATTGCACATCTGCCCAAAAACCAGGCAGAAGATTGTGCATGCTCTTAGTTTTTTTGTCGGCAAGGACCGGGTGGTGTTGAAAAATACTGTCTAAGTGTTAACTGCTGAAGCAGATTTTTCTAATAGGTTAATGGATGGACAGTTTCTGGTCTGTTTCAGACGTTTTCCAAATCTGAAAACAGTCTGAAAATCCGATCTTGCCGTGTGTACGCCTCCGAATTCATGTGGTAATCGGGTAAGTGATGACGTTTGAGAAATGCCTTAGCATTCAGTAAGACCATACGTGTAGTTACTGAGTCAATGAAGAATCCATTCCAGTTGGTCCAGTGGAGCCGATAAACGTATTGGACAGAATTCTACAGTTCCAAAACAAACTGATAATAAAGATGTAATATAAAATGTCTGCTGAATAATTTGGTGTAACAGTTTTCACCACCTGTCCCTATGTGGATACTTATGCAGCACTTTATTAGCTGGCAGGTGTTTTCCTTTATTTTTCTTACTATTGACCTTTTAAAATAAGATTTATACCCACCTCTCACATCCGTTCCAGGGCTGCGCCGTTCTCCCTCTCCACCTGTTTTCTGTTTTACTTTTTTGCTTCTTCCAAATGGGGACGTCACCCCTGCAGCCGCCAATTGGCGTTCCACTGCCTGACTTCACTGTTTAAAAAGAAACATCTAATACATAAATCAGTGGCACACTAAAGACTAAGTAAAACCTCAAGTTATATAGGAATATAGGAAATGCTTTACAGCTAAAGAAAATATGAAAAACCTGGGACTCTTAGTTTACAGTATTTGATCAAAGATTGTATTAAGCTCACCTCCCAACACGTCAAGGGGTTCCCAGAGCAGGTGAGTCCCTACACTAAAACATGTTACCTTGCTAGGAAGTCCCATTTCAGACGGGCCACTTCCCCAGGAGTGATAGGAACCTGCAATTAGATTAACCTGCACGAATTAAATTTTTGAGGTGTTTTACTTAGCCAATGGGATTGATTTCCAAGTAGTAGATTTATGTCAGCTTTCGTTAGCACAAATCATTACGTTTGAAAAGTAATCATTAGGTGCACACCTTATAGCATTTTGTCTATCATCTAATAACAAATCCCATTGGCACTCACTCAAAGCCCTACATTTAAATCCTCAAGTTAATATGAATATTAGGAATGCTTTCCTAAAATATGAAAAACCTGGGGACTCTAGTTTACAGTTTTGATCACTAGCATTGTTTAGTAAGGCTCACCTCCCAAACCCTGTCGTGTCCCAGAGCAGGTGTTCCCATACAAACATGTTACCTTGCTAGGAGTCCATTCAGACTAGCCACTTCCCCGGGTTTTGTGCATATGAACCTGCAATTAGATTAACCTGCACGAATATATTCCTATTAACTTGAGGTTTTACTTAGTCTTTAGTGTGCCACTGATTTATGTATTAGATGTATGTCATTGCCTTTCAGTGTGCACCTATGCTTACGTTTTCAAAGTATATATTAGATGTGCACAGCCTTTTACATTGTTTAGTCTATTTGGGAGATGGCAATCCCATTGGCTTGCTGCACTCAACCACCTCATTTAAATTCGTGCAGGTTAATCTAATTGCAGGTTCCTATCACTCCTGGGGAAGTGGCAGTCTGAATGGACTCCTAGCAAGGTAACATGTTTTAGTGTAGGGACTCACCTGCTCTGGGAACCCCTTGACGTGTTGGGAGGTGAGCTTAATACAATATTTGATCAAATAATGTAAACTAAGAGTACCAGTTTTTTCATATTTTCTTTAGCTGTAAAGCATTTCCTATATATACTTGAGGTTTTACTTAGTCTTTAGTGTGCCACTGATTTATGTATTAGATGTATGTCATTGCCTTTCAGTGTGCACCTATGCTTACGTTTTCAAAGTATATATTAGATGTGCACAGCCTTTTACATTTTTTTGTTTAAAAAGAAACGACAAGTAAATAGAAGACCGGTGAAGAGTGAGGTGTAATGCTTTTTTTCTCTCTAATTTTAAAAGGGTACTTATAGAATAAAAAAATAACTGGAAAACCAGCATCTAGTCTGAGGCAAAGACCTCTACCACCAGACACCTGCTATAAAACTGGCACCAGAGCTGGTAGATAGACATAAAGTAGACAGATTTCTATGACAGTAGAAATGTTGGATCTTGTGTGAGCATGAAGTTTCGTGTGGCCAGATACCTCCTATCAATTTTAATACAATAGCCTAACCAGTGCAGGCAGTCCGTGATATCTTTTGGCCTAAGATCAACAGTTTGTAGAGGGATTAGTTTATTATTAGTAGGTATACTTTCCTTTTGATGCTTTTGTTGTATTGTTGCTCTTTTATCTTTTAATGAGGTGGTTTTTTCGTTGTGTAGATCAAGACTCCCTTTCAAAACAACTATTCTATCTGCGGTTATCTGATGTATTAGGCTATGTCTACACAACAATGTTAAAATGCTGTCCAAAATCAGACGGCATTTTAAAATCGCTGAACCGTGTTTTTTGTCTCAGGTTTGCGCCAAAAAACCACGGTCGGTTTTCGGATTTTCCATTGGCCCTGTACATTGAATGCACAAGAATCTGACAGCAATCCAGCTGAAGATCTGAGAAGTTTGAAAATCCGGCAAAGTTTAAAACCGGCCGGAAAGAATCCTTGCTCTATAGACTGCAGCACGGTTTTTTTATTGCAGTCTATGGGGCACAGGTTACAATTTAAAATACTAAATCTGTGCTGTGTAGACACAGCTTTAAAGCTTGGACTAGTCAACCGGTCTACCAGTGGGAAGGAGCTCTGTCAAAATAGTTCTGTTTGGGTAAATGCAGATGGAATGGATACACGTGGATGGGGCTTTAAGATCTCGCCCATGTGCTGCGAAAAAAAAATTATGAATATGCAAAAACATATGCCGGGTCTCCATGGTCTTCAATTTAGTTTTTCTTCCAAAAGAGGCATTGCTGTTGCAGTCAATGATTGGCTTCTGTGGAAGAGAACAGTCCAGACCGGTGAGGTCAGGGAGTGGCATGTGACCGCTGCAGCATTGACCTCCCCATTCGGAAGAAGAATACACAAGACCAGGGAGATCCAGGACTGGATCAGGAGTGGAGAAAGGGGAGTATAGTGTGTGTTGTGTTTTTTTTGTTGTTTGTTGGGCACCAGCAGCTTGGTCTCTTTTTTTTTTTTTTTTTTTTTTTTTAACCCAGTAACCACTTTAAAGCCTTAAACCTTGAATAGAGTACCCCATAATAACGGACTGAGAGGCCAGGGGGGCATATAGCAAAAATGGCAAGTCATACGAGGGAATTAGTCACTTTCTTTTTCCCTGGAATGGGCAAGTTGGGAAATATACTGTTGCCTTTCTAATGACCCGTAGTCGTTTTTCTCCTTGGGTTGCTTGTCTTTTATGATCAGATGCTTTTCTCCTGCAGCACTTCTGGAATCCCTAGACACTACATTTGTGTCTATGCTAATGACTCCTGTTCCATGCCATTCTCCATGTGTCCTTTTGTATGAGGTGGACATGACTTCTCTTAGACTAACGATTGCTGAACATCCTAATCCTGAATAGGTATGTGTGTAATGAGATCTAAGTAGTGTAGAAGATTCCTTCTGCACAGGTCAGCTATTTAATGATGAAGGGTCATAAAATAATCGGACTCCTATGAGGTTAGACAATGGGGTGTGTTCCAAAGTTTTAAATCCATTTTTGGTTTTGGCTTCAAAAACTGCATCTAAAAAGCAGAATGTGGGCACGCGTCCTTGGGAGGCTTGACAAGCTGAGAATATTGATGCATGAGCAAGTAAATGTTTCAGTCCCTCGAGAGGAAAGAAACCATTGAGACGCGAGACCCTTGTCCTGGACTCATCTGGTATGGGATTTCCATTATATGTCATGTATATTAATTTGCTTGAGTACAGGTTATTTGAGATTAAGAAAATGTCTGCCTTACTTTGCACAAACTTTAGCAGATGGTCTACGTGGTCTACACCATGCTTCTTCTGCATTGGTTAGAGGCGTATTTTTGGGGGGCTATGTGGTGTATAGGGTGCTGCATCTGGATTAATGAGGATTATTTTTGGGGGCTATGTGGTGTATAGGGTGCTGCATATGGATTGAGGATTATTTTTGGGGGGCTATGGGGTGTATAGGGTGCCTCCTCTGAATTAATGAGTATTATTTCGGTGGGCTGCATGCTGTTTACGGCTTCATCTGCATTGGTTAACGAGTGTTGTTTTGGGCTACACGGTATATACTGCGCTTCCTCTGCATTGAATAATCAGCACTGTTTTTGGTGGGCTATATCGTGTCTACCGCGCTTCCTCTGTATTGGTTAATGATAGTTATGTAGGCTACGTGGTTAATGAGGCTAATTAGCCTTTGTATGTGTCGTAATAACCCTTATAACCAATTTCTAACTAATGGTTTTGTGTCTAGCAGTTTATAACCGTTCTGCCTTTTCTATCTTAGTAGTTGGTTAGCCATGCATTGGCTTCCTGGTGGTCTTGTGCTGCCACATAACTGGTATCTCCCAAGCTCTGGTGTCCGAGTGCCATTCTCAGCCACATTGTATGATCACAGTGCTGTAAGTACACAATTCAGAAGTGTTACTGGGTAGACCTAACATACAACGACACAAATTAATATTGCACATGTAGTAATCAGTCATTGCATGTGATTGAGGGGATCCTAAAGAGGTAGATTCAGAGTAATCTACAGGAGGTAGATTCAGTCCTGTCTTAGGCTGTCTATACAGCACTGGACTCTCGTCGTGTGACAGCACCCTTTTGCTCAAACTACACTGAAATAGCATGGTTTAATGACACAACTGAACTCGTTGCTGAAAAGGAACAAATTGCTAACACTTAAGTGAACAGCAGAAAAGTATTTGTTATAAATATTACATGTGGATACAGCTTTATACATAGTAAAAGGGGTAGTCTCACCACACTGATTAGCTTTAAACATTTAGCTCTTGGTAAGCTTTTACCAGATACATTGCTGTTCTGGTTTT
Organism: Phyllomedusa bahiana; assembly: GCA_025379985.1. Classification (NCBI taxonomy): domain Eukaryota; kingdom Metazoa; phylum Chordata; class Amphibia; order Anura; family Hylidae; genus Phyllomedusa; species Phyllomedusa bahiana. Next base: position 283,689 of record JAODAL010000357.1, on the reverse strand, counting down.
GCTTCCTTTCAAAGTTAGAAGTCTTTGACCATGTCTACACGGCACTGGTTTTTGGCGGATTCCATATTTAGAACCAGTGCCCCATAGACCTCAATAGAAAATCTGTACTGTAGTTTACACAGCAAGGATTTTCTACTATAGAATTTCTAAATCGCCAGCCCTCTGCCGGAAGATAAAACATGATTAATTGTGGATTCTATTACATTCCATGTACTAGGAAATCAGAAAAAACTACTCTTATTTTGTTTGCGCAAACCCAGACCAAAAATGCACCAGGAGTCTGAACGGTATATTTGAGCCTGAAGCCAGCTTTGAAGAGCAGGCTCTGTGAACAGCCTGATGTGAAACGGCAGAGGGCATGTATCCGACCGGTATTTGTCCGGTTTGTGTGCCTTCCCCACGGGATTTTTCTCCCCCTTCCCTTTCACATGTTCATATTCCATCCGAAAACGGGACGGAAGAATGAACATGTTCAATGTTTTACGGGCAGCCGCATGGGTTTTCCATAGCGGCCCGGTGTGTTAGTTTGCCGACGTTTTTTCAGCCGCAAACTGTCGGAAAAACCGGCCTCAAACCCGTGCCATGGAGACATGCCCTAAGGGCATGTTCACACGACGGATTTGGCTGCGGGTTTCAATGCGGTTTCCGCAGCCAAAACCTTGTTCAAATCGCGCCCAGTTTAGTAACATGGTTTCCTATGGGAAACCGCGTTACTGTTAACACGCAATGGGTTTGGCTGCGGCTTTGGGACCACGGTCTTGCTACGCATGTTTGAGAACTCTCCTGTCAATTCTTGACAGGGAGTCCTCAGCGTGGCGGCCGCACAGTGTTGCCACTGTTTGTGCACAGCAGGGCCGCGGCTGGCGACGTGGTTTTCCCCCTGCCTATTAATTTGCATGGGGGCGAACCCTCGCCGAAAGCCTTGCCCCAAACCACGCCCCACCCGCGACCACGTCCAGCGCCCGCGCTGTAAACCCGTGTCGGGAGATGCGAGGTTAGGACAAGGTTCTGGCTGCGGGAACCGCGGCCGAAGCCGCTGTGTGAACGAGGCCTAACAGTGCAATAGAAGTAAAAAAAAAAATAAAATAAATCTAGTTAGAAGTACCATTGTTCGGAACAAGAATGTAGAACTGTTTGATTGCAGATTGCTGTGCGAACTTCATTTGTAAAACAATATGGGTCATGCTAAGAGGCATAAAGAAAGAGAATGACTGGAAAGAATGAACATCATGAAGTAATAAAGAGCTAAAGAGAAGTAAATGAGGTTTGCAGGGCTAAATGGAGCTTGAATAAACGAAGGCATATTTCATAGAAAGAGGTGCCTAACATTTTTCCTGTGCTTGATAGATGGGGAACGAACATGAGATATATATGCAGTTTATAGTGGAATGAACACTTATTCCATGGAAACCGGTGCCTAATACTCTTCCTGTGCATGATAGAGAAGGAATGAACAGGATATCCGCAGTTTCTATGGAATAGGTGTTCATTCCACTATAATCAGGTGCCTAACACTTTTTTTTTTTACTGTGCATGGTAGGTGGGGAATAAACAGGGTATGTAAGCAGTTTACATTTGAGTGAATGCATGATCCATAGAAACGTGTGCCTAATACATTTCCCGTGCTTGATGGGGAATGAACAGTGATATTTTTACGTTTTTATAGTGGAATGAACACACGTTGCATAAAAACCATTGCCTAATACTTGTGTGTAAGTGGGGAATGAACAGGATATGTAGGCTGTTTATAGTGGAATGGGAACATATTCCATAGAAACAGGTGCCTGACACTTTTCCTGTGTATGAACGATGGGAAATGAACAGGATATATATAAACTGTCCATATCTCCTGTGGAATATCTGTTCATTCCACTATAACCTGCCTTTTTATCCTGTTCATTCCCCTTCTATCATGCGCAGGAAAAGCGCTAGGCTTCCATTCTTTTGGAATATGCGTTATTTCCATTAAAAACTTTTCCTATGTCCTATTCAAGCTCCATTAAGCACTAAGACCCTTGTGCACGTCTCCTTAGCTCTTTATTACTTCGGAATGAAGAAAAAGAATCAACATTCCTAATTTACATATTGTCCCAAACCGTACTGAGTACACATAGGCCTTATGAAGGGAAACCTGTTGGTGGGATTGCCGATGTCCGCTTGCATAAAAGGGTATGTTCAGGAAAGTCGCGCTAACCCCTATGTAGAAAATGTACAACAGGAATTAAAAGAACCTCTTTTACGGCTATTGCATAATGTGCACATCTCAGCTGCTCATGTAGACTTGATTGCCACCGAGCTTCATTTACCAAAAGTGTCAAATATCAAACACTTGGCCTTTAGCAACCTGTCTGAGCCCCCTTTTTATTTTTTCAGAGCAGTGTAAGAAATGACGGCTGAGCTCCGATTGGTTGCTGTGGGCCAACAGGACAGTCTTGCTATTAGATGGTTTGATTAAATAAGGTCTGTTGTGTGTCATACTCTGTCCTCTGCAGAGGGGTCAGTGGTTCTTGGATGGAAAGGAGAGCTCTCGAAACTGCAGGGCACGTATGCTGAAGAAATGCCCATCAGACACTTTAAGACTAATTTGCATGTGGTGCAGGAATCGTTAATTATTTCCACCCATCAAGATATTTTTATGTACAGGCTGGTCTATCTTGTACCTTTTATAGCCATGATGGAGATTTAAAGGGTCAAATCTCCTGTTTTCCCCTTTTTTAAATGTCAAAAGCTAGATTGTGTCCTGTCCCCCAGGAAGTTGAGTGGTTGTTCTATTGGTATTTTTGCATTAGTGCAGTCTCCCCATGTATTATACTGTGGCTTTTCTGCATGCTGGTGTGAATAGGTATTAAGTTAATGAGCAGTTTTTTATCATCTAATTGTTCCCCTAGCAGTGGGGTGTGTGAGCTGCTGCTCAGCAATTAACTGCCCCTGTTTATTTTCCCAAGTAACATATGGGCCATAGTTGTCAGCTACTGGGTTTACTCTAGCCCAGCCATTGAGCGGTAGATACGGCCGTGGTAGTGGTTTCCTGGCCCACAGGCAGTGTCAGACTGGAGTGCCTGGGGCCCACTAATGAAGTTTATTCTTGGGGGGCCCACCAGTGGAGTCACTACTTAAAGGGGTTGTCTCTCCACAAAGATTGCCGTTTGTTAAAGATCTTGCAAAAACCAGACACTTTGCAATATGGGTCCATTAACAGTGTATTACCTATTCCTAGATATCTCCTCTTGTATGGGCTACATTGGCTCCTCAGGTCACTATAGCTACAGACCTGTTCGATCTCTCCTGATAGGTGGCCAGTGCTGATTGCTATAGCTACAGACCGGGTGTCTCCAGCAGCTCATTGCTACAGGCCAGTAATAACCAGTAAACACTGAATTAAAAAATGAAAGCGATAAAACAGGACTGAGGTAAGATGAATCGATAATGAGACAACCCCTTTATGGCCACCCTTCAGCTACAGTAGATGCTACACAGGCCTCATCTCAGGCTCTTGCTTTCTAACTTTTTTTTTTTTTCCCTGCCTTTCTCCCAGAAAAGCAGCATAAGGGCTCACCATGCCCAGAAGCCCACAGTTTTTTCTGTGCAAAAGGCTAGTACCATGGCATTAACCTGACGGACCATATTATAATTATTGGGGCTGTTGGTTGCTATTGGTGTGTTAAACTGGACCAGTTCCAGTGGTTGCTATTGGTGTTAAACTGGTCCAGTTCCACCTCTGACGCATGTGACTCGGGCTGTAAATGTAGTCCTGCTTTTGGAACCAAATATTCACTTTCTCTGCATAGAGGTCTTACAAATATGGAAAATGGTCATTAAGAAATTATCCTACAAGCCGTATGGCCACTGCGCTCTCCTGTTGCATTTAACGGTTTTTACATTGGTTGTACTATACCTTTAGACTGGTTTTGTACCACATATATCACACCATAGAAGAGAACGGCACTATTCCAATACACTAGGTCCACACTGTCATCAGGTAGAGCCATAGCAATAAATGATCGATCTATCCAAAACCATTTGAGAGAAATCTGTGTAGGTGCATGCTGGCCAAGCAGCAAAGCAATGCAAACACAAGAAGATATCCAAAGCACTCTATAAACACTAAGACAGTTAATGTGAACATAGGAACTATTTCAAAATGCAATTCTTCTACTCTTTGAATACATGAAAATTTGAGGTTCTCAGCACTTTTATCAAAATTGCAGGAGCCTTCAATTTGATCCAAAATGTGCACTAATAACCAAGTTTCCATGTATTCAGAGTAGCAGAATTGCATTTTGAAATGGTTCCTATGGTCACGTTAACTGTCAGGGTGCATTTTGATGCGTTTTTTTTTGTACAGAAACACAGTATTAATTTGTCTTTCTGCACAAAAATACATCCGAAAAACGCATGAAAACCGCACTTTCGTCTGGTTTTTTTATGCTTTTTTTTCAGTTTTTTTTTTTTTTTTTTGGTGCAAAAAGACACAAAATAATGCTGCACATTTCTGCACAAAAACCGCAGCTACGTGTGAAAGCACCCTTAGCGTTTGTAGAGGCCTGTGGAGATTCTTGTGTTTGCAATAACTGATCAATATGGAGGGTGCTCCAGCTCTTGGCCTGGATAGTGGAAGGACATGCTTCAGCTCAGGCTGAATAACTTGTCCTTTGTTTAATTTTCCTGGCTCTGTCACAATTGGAGAGGTCCCTTGTCTGCTCAGATATCCAATGAATGAATCATTCATGAGGTTTGCAATTACAATGCCTACTGAAGCCAATATGCCTAATTCAAAGATCGCATGGTTTGTATTGTGTGCGATCATGTTACCTACTCCTCTAGATTAGTCGGCCTTGTATATTTTTTCATCACTGCAGCCACCGTTGTATGTATTATTAAATGAAGGATCTGACTTGAGTAATTGATACCTACAAGGACGTGGTCATTTGAAAAGCAAGAAACTTGGTTAAACATAAATGTCAGTATCTACCCCTAGCTTGCCTCGTTCTGCTTTGTTTAGACGGCACTTTAAAAAGACCTTGTGACTTTTTTTTTTTTTTTGTTTGTGGTACTGATGGGACACTTGTACACACACGTGCGCCCATGAGGCTGTAACATTGATGGCTGCAGTGCTGTAAATAGAGGCCAAGGGACGTACCATACTAGTGTAAGACCACTGCCGCAAGCACTCTTCATAGCGGTGACATGCTGTCCTTAAATAACATCCCCCTGTTGGGAGGACCTGGCATGTCATCATTGCAGGAATGTAATTGGAACCGGTTAAATGAGCTGTAGATATAAAAATGGTGGGAGGTTTAAAAGGCCAGTATGTATTTAGTTTAGGCTGCTACCATCAAAGTGTAGAGAACCCCTTCAAAAGGATGTTACCATCTCATTGATTTGCATCAAACATGTAGACAGAGGTAGATAAAGATAATTACCAAATACATCGCGTTTTTGATTTTTCTTTATTGCCAGCATTTTTTTCCTCTTGTTTACCGATTGATTTCTAGGTTGCTGTCTCTAGCAGCAACGTCACTGTTCTGTCTGATCAGCAGGAGTGGAGCTGCTTCTCGGGCTCTTTCTTGCCAAGAGGAACTTTAACCTTTCATAGCTACTGAACGGAGATACCATAGTAGCTGCTATATGACCATATTGTCTGAGTATGTAAATACACAGATAACAGTGTGAATGAAGAATTACCATGTTTGCCCGTGCTGTCATGACAAATGCAGCTTTGCTAGCTCACCTTTACTTAGCCAGGCATCCTGCTTGGTTTTTTTAGTTTTTTACCTTCAAAACCCTTCCCTGTCTCCTGACACTGCTAGGAATATGAGCTAGCAGAGCTGAAATGTCATTCACTGCTGTAGACCCACCCGCAGCCTGCACGGTGAGCCTGAGGCGGCAATGACTAGCAGGCTTTTTAAAAACATCCTGATGGTAAAACCCTTTTAAAGTCAGACTATGGGTTGTGGCCATCATCTAAGGGGTGTCAAACTGCGGCCCTCCAGCTGTTGGGGAAACTACAACTCCCATCATGCATTTGTATAATCTATAACAGTGGGAATGATGGGAGTTGTAGTTTCCCAACAGCTGGAGGGCCGCAGTTTGACACCCCTGAGACTGCATCGGTTGAGCTTTGTAGGCAACAATTTGAAAACTACTTGTTGCGGTCAGCATTATATAGTCTGCCTAATATGTGAAGGAGTTGTCAATGAGCTCGTCTTCCTGCAATCAGCACTTGTTTTTACCGCTGTCTTGTGTAGTTAGTTTAATTTCTGGAAAAGACTCTGTTCAGAGATGTATGTAGTGTGTGTATATATATATCTTTTTTTTTTTTTTTTTTTTCATCTTTGCCTCCCCTCTATTCTGCAGTGGTTGCTTGTCCCAAATTCTCACCAGCTTGTACATTGTTCTGCTTTTCCTTCCATGAATCCCAGCAAAAATGGGCAAGGTTCACAAATTCTCTTTATTTGGTATGTAAAATGCATGTACTATGCACCAGAATGTCGCTCACATAAAGTATTCCATTGTATATGAGACGACATCATTGGACACCTGGCGTATTGATGCATCATTTGAAGCCATAATTGTGTTGAAAAACTAGTATTTGTCTATACTTGGTGCATAAAACCTGCATTTTACATGCGTAATTTCCCCATGGAGATAGTCAAGGAATGCACCAGTGTATGTTTTGACTGTAATTTGGACATTTTTGCCATGTGAATGCAAAAGTGTCAAATTGCATCTATTCCTTTTTATCATTATGCACTTGAAATTCATTTGCAGATGAACATGGCTTGAATCCTTTCACGTTGCAAGGCTCAGCGAGTCAGATGTGACTTGAGGATTGCTACATCCAATATATGGCGCTGAAAGTTCAGGTCTCTTCCCATAAGCCTTTTGGAATATTGAAATGCATACGAAGTTTTCAGCATCCTTTTTATACTGTGTGGCTCTAGCTTTGGGGCATCCCGCAATATTTGCTGCACAATATCATGATGTCTCAGAACAATAGATGAATCTGGGTAAGAGCGGTCTAGTGAGGCTATTGGCATGAAGTAAAGTACCCAGCTAAGTTGTGGAGAACAGGGGAAAGAAAATAAGGGCTTGTTCCCACGGCATGGTATTTTGGTGGGATTTGCAGACTGCTTGTGGTTTTAGGAACAGTTTGAAAGGCCGGGGCCGGACATGTCGGCGCGGCCATAATGGTAGGCCCCACAAGACCCGGCACACGGCGTGCGGGGAGGAGTTGGCTTATAAAGCAGAGCAGAGAACAGTTGCACGGACAGCAAAGAAGCAGCAGTCCCATCCTCCCTATTTTGAAAGATTCGGGTTATCTTAGGAAATGGTTTGTCTGGTTGGCAAAATGGATGGTTTACAGGTGGTGACAGGTGTCACAGTGGCATGGCGGGTTGGGGTCCTTGGAGTCGGTGGAAAGTGGTGGCCGAGTCAGGCTCAGCTTGGTTCCCAGTGGTTGGATGGACTGGTCTGGCGAAGGTTGGGGCTCCACAGGGTAGCGTCTTTGGGAGCAGGTTACAGAATGGTTAGCCGCCTGAGGTGGCTTTTGGTGCACTGAAGCCGGGGGTGAGGGCTGGGGGTAAACTGCTGTGAGAAGAAGGATGGTTTTCGCCAGGCTATGGTCTTTTGATTTATAATGGCTCCAAGGACCTCAGCCCCAAGTTGGTTCTGGGGTCTTGGGCGGATGGGTATTGGGGTATACTCATTTGCATTATGTTTATTATTTGTCTGTTTAATAAAATGGCTGCTGTGGCCAATTTATTCAATCTAGGTCTCAGTGTCTTCTTTGGGGGAAGGGAACCCGGGGATAGGACATTGGTCATGGATAGCAAAAGTATAGACGTTGCTTAGGGTCAAGCAGACGTGTAACGCTCCCCCATAGACTTTAATAGAATATCCAAGCAGTCCCCACTGAACGGATTTTTCGCAGGACGGTTTGTGTCACAAATGGCGTTCAGAAAAACTTAGAACATGTTTGTACTTCCACCTGGATTTCAGGCAGAACATGGCCGTGTGGGTGCAAATGGGGATGGGGAAGCCACAAAAGCCGTTCCCCCTACGTGGCAAAAAAATCCAACCAGTATTTGGTCTTGGCCTTGTGAACCTGGCATTGGCATTTATTTTATGTGAGTGGCATCTTGACACTATACACATCTTGGTATTCATTTTACAAACCGGCCTATTAAGTTGCGGTTGTTATTGCTTATAAAGTAGCGCGCCGGACCGGGCCACGCCCCCTAGGGGAAGCGCGCCATGACCCGGCTTGCTGGGCGTGGTTAAAGCCGTGGTGTACGTGCGGCCGGGAGGGGAGGCGGAACGGAGATGAAAGAAAGTGGTAGTACCTCCCCTTCCGCCCGTTAGGCAGTCTGCGGCGCGAGGCGACAGTCCCACCCACCCTCCCTAATTTTGGGGTTTTAGTGGTAGGAGCACGGGTGAGGTTGTCATGGTGGCTGTTGGCGGCGGGGGTTCTTGGAATTGGTTGAGGAGATACGGTGAGGAAGTCATTCGGGGTATGATTCCCTCATGGTTTGGAGAATGGTGAATCGACCTGGCGAAGGTGGTGGGCTCTTGCAGGCTGGAATCCCTGTAGAGCAAAATGGGTGAGCCATCTTGTATGGCTTTAGGACCCCGAGCCAGTGGAGTACGGCTGGGGGTGAATGGTGATTTGGTCGCCAGGTCGTTGGTTGGTTCCAAGGACCTCTGCCCCATCTAGTTGTGGTGTCCATGGAGTTAATGTTTACAGTTCTTATGGGAAGATATATATATATCTATATATTTATGTGTGTATATATATATATATATATATATATATATATATAGTGGGGGGTGTTGATAGATAGATATATGTGTATATGTATATATATGTGTGTGTGTGTATATATATATATATGTGTGTGTGTATATATATGTAAGTTTATGCCATATTTTTATATGGTAATTTATGTTGTATTTTGTTAAATAATACGGCTGCTGTGGCCATTTTGAATCCAATCGGTATTAAGTGTGTTCATTTCACGGGGTCACAGCCGAGACGGGTAGGTATGGGGGGGGGGGGGGTGAGATGGTTGGCTGGAAGTGCATCAGCGCTGCAGGGGTCATGTATTTGTTTTATTAAAACTGTGCTCTTAACTGCTTTATGATGAGGTTTCCATGTGTGCGGTTCCTTTTTTGTGTTATTTTAAGCTCTACCCCTGTAAATGGACTAATCATATGATTGGAGAACCAGGCTTTTTTTTGTCACTCTGGAACGGTTGATGTTGTCCCTGGAATTTTCGTATCTCCGTTTTCTAGTGGAAAATCTAGCTCGTCCTGATTCCAAGGCTGCATAGTAGAATTATTATTGCATTCACAGTGTGTGCATTGGCTGCTCTGCTCAACATTTTCACTGCTTTTTCCTGTGTACTTGGAAATGTAACGGCTGAAGAAATAAAATGTAACTATCTGAAGAAATTGCTTTCTGTTAATATAGTTATGTTATGGAATATTTTCTGTAGATGTATTTAATATGTAAAGGCTTATTATTACTATGGCAACATTTAATGTGGAAACTTGCTGAGTGGGCCAGAATCTCGCTTCTGATGGGAGAGTGACACAGTAAGGATTTGTCACCTTTTAATAAGCCACTCGGCAAAAAGTCTGCACAGTTTCAGACAAAATGACCCTAATGAAAGCATCACACAAATTATGGTAGGACCTGCACTGTCAGAGGATAAAGTATGAGGAGCTCTTCTACCCCACAAACATTGCTGTCTGATGGCTGAACCATGAATTCTGTGAATGTTGCACAAAATAAAGGGTAGAGATGGTCATTGAGGAGGTACCAGGAGTTGGCATGTTTATATGTGTTAGATATAGGAGGGGTGGCATAGAAAAAAATATTTTGTGGAGAAATTTGCTTCATTCACCTGAAAAATCTTACAAACATGTATTTTCTTTGTGGGACTAAGCTATTCACTTGTAACACCTTGCGAAACAATTTAGATAACTGAAAGAAGCTTGCTGGTTAATTGCAGTGGAAAACGCACCAAAAACATCAAAAAACTGCACCATGTGGAAGTATCCCCAAAGATTGTGCGTCTTGTGTTTTTTTTATTCAGAAATGCTCCGCAATTGATGCTGTTTATTTCTGCAAAAAACACAAAAAACCTGAAGTAAAATATGCTCTAAGGGTTCATACATGTTGCTTTTTGGTTTTTTTTTGAATGCAGATGATTTTGTTACTAACTCTAATTTGAATTTGATTTAATAAAAAAGCATGTAATTTGATGCAACGAAAATGACAAAAGTTAAAGCAGCCTAATGGGTATGTTCACATGGCGTAATTGTGGAATGTACAGTACGCAATTACTCCCACAAAGCGGGGGGAGGGTAGCCTTCTGGCCCTATGGACATGCATTACTCGCGGCGAATACGCCGCAAATAATTGACATGTCACGTATCTCCCCACGCGTACAATACGATCATATTATATGAGCGGGGAGTGGAGGCGTAATCCATACTTCTCTGAGAGCTATGTAGTACCATAATTATGGGGCGCATTTCCCTGCGTATTAAGCGCAGTACACCACAAAATATGCAGCGAAATGCGCTCCAAAAAGTGTGAACATAGCCTAAGAATGCTTTCACACAGCGCAGTTTTGGTGCAGTTTTAACTGCGCTCCAATTAAACTGCCTTTATTACCAGCAGGCTTCTTTCACTGGTCTAAATTTTTCAGAAAGGCGTTTCAAGTAAGTAATCAATTACTGTGTATGAAGTCTTGTCAATTACAAACACAGTTCTACTCAATGTCCAAACAGTGTAGACAACTGAAAGAAGCTTGCTGGTAATAGTCAGCTTAATTGGAGCGCAGTTAAAATTGCACCAAAACTGCGCTGTGTGAAAGCACCTAAGGATAAATTCACATATTCTGTTCCTTTACCAGCAGGTTAGTGCAGGTAAACCATAGAAGCTTACTGTACAGAAATGGGCATGCAATGCAGATTATCCCTGCATATTGTACACCTTTAGATCTACACATTAGGTTTGCAGCAAAAACCACGTTGCACATGCAGGTTTTGCTGTGAACTTGTCAAGGCTTCATTGTGTAATCTGTTAATTTGGAAGCTGAGAAATCTGCCACATGTGAAACTCCTTTCACAGCTTTATTTAGCATGGGCCGTTTTCTTTCAATTTTTTTCCTTCCGGTCTTCCAAGAGCCATAATTTTTTCTATATGGACGTATGCAGGATTATTTTGTGCGGGACGAGGTGTCATTTTTAATCATAGAATTGACTGTATCTTATGTCTGGTGGAATTTGTACGAAATAATTATTTGTGCCAGTTGTGTGTGTTGTTTTTTTTTTACATAGCATTCACTCCTTTTTTTTTTTGGTATAACTGATTATCTGTTTTCCGCAGGTAAGTACAATTATTTTCTTTTCACTTATGGACTGGACTTGGGGTGCTTTTTTGTGGACTGAAGTGAAATTTTTACTAGTACCATTTTGTTATACTTGCAACTTTTCAATCACTTTTTATTCCAATGTTTTGGGGATGTGAAATTACCGAACCCCCGACCTCCTTCCCGCATGCAGTCGCCTATACTCGTAACTCCCATACAAGTGAATGAGGAGCTAGCGTCGCCCTCCTCATTCGCATGCATGGCTGGATCGCAGCGAGCGGCCAGAGGAGAGAGTTTCCTGAAACAGGACTACCCCTTTAGCCACTATGGGGCTCGATTGCTTGTACACCCTTCTGCGTTATATAGATAATGTAGAAGGGAGTTCCAGGATGGTGGCTCTATTAATTTATTTAATAGAAGTGTTAACATGGCGATTGCAGCTGCCATGTTAACTGATGGTCACCCCCCGATAATCCATATTTATTTGGATGCAACAATTGTGACACATGATTAAACAGCAGGGGTTGGAGTTGGATCTCTTTCGTACTCACCAATGTCTACATGGCATGGTATTAGTCAGATTTTGATAGGGATTTCAGATTTGAAAACAGTCAAAACTCTATTGTAAAATCATCCCTAGAATAGAAAATATGGGTCTTCTGAGGTCTGATTTCAAAACCTGTGGTGGAACATGTTCATTCCACCATTTTTCACTCGGATTATTGTACTATTCATTCGGCTGGCCGAATACGAAAACTGTTCCAAAAACACGTAAAAACTAAGAGTTTGTATAATACCGGTAGGATTGGAATCGGAGTATTTTTACTTTTGCTGTGTGGACTCCACCTTACCGGCATGATGATGTAAGTTTACGTCGCATGACGGCAATGGGTTAAACACATGCATTTTCAATTAACCCAAATTCATTGGAGTTACAAATTAGAGTTAATCCTAAAACCACTTGAATTTAAAAATTGCATGTTTTTGATGCAGTTGGGAATTGTATGCGTTTTTGGATCCGGTTTCGCATCCGAAAATCGCATCCAAAAACGCGTGGGCGATCGGATCCAAAACGCATCCAGCACGCAGGTGCATGTTTGGCTGCAGCAGGATCACACCCTATACTTTATTAAAGGGCCCCTGCAGCGTCTTTCGGATCAAGAATTGACATGTCAATTCTTACAACGGATCCAAAAGACGCAATGAAACGCACATCGGTGATCACTCGTCTGAACACTGATGCATGTTTCACAGTGAAAGCAATGTAAATCAGGTTTCACATTAGATGCGTGTTTGGGTCCGTTTAGTGTCCGATAGATGGATCCAAACAGGCATCTAATGTGTTTTATATGGCCCCCATCTACCCTCCTGGAGAGCAGTGGCATGTGACTACTTTCTCTGGGCACATAGTCTCCAAAGAATTGGGAATCTCGCAAGAGAACAAAGTGTGACTTTTGATCACTATATTTACTATTTTGCCATAGGCAAACTTAAACTCTATTAGTTCTCTATCTATAAAACACTAAAACGTAACTTTTATTATGTATAACACTTAACCTCTATACACTATTTAAAAACCTGATTTCTAACCTCACCATTTAACCCTTTCTACTTCTGAAAGAAGGAATAGCTCCTTTTCTATTATCAAGTCTGGTGGAGCACCACCTATTAAAAGGAAAGCCTTATATATACAACAATTTACTAGCTCCAGTGAGGGATCCCAAGCCTACTACTTGGGCAGTCGTCTGTAATCTCATGGACACAGAACAAATAAGGCCCCCTTGTGACACCTGCAGCAGGTGACACTTCTAGACAGAGGTGAGAAATCACAATTTAAAACGTCATATCTGACCTCCCCGACATGTTTCACCAGCTAACCTGGCTTCATCACGGGTGTGGGGGGCCGGTTACATGTGGTCTAAGCTCACTTCCATTTTATATCCTGTTAGGTACACACCCTATTCAGGTGCTCACCAATTAGCCATCAGAGAATCCACAAAACCCACTCCCCCTTCCACTCTCCTGCACGCACACTCATAATATGTGCTGTGATTTACGGGGCTACGTGTACTTGACTACTTGCTAAAGCTGCCACCATGCTCCCATAAACAACAATCCTCAGACAAATTCGCCATCTCCATAATGGGCTTACGCCCCATCTTACCGTACTGCCCGTGCCAACGTACTGTATTAATAGACACTTCAGCCCTGACTGTGATGGAATTCCGTCCCATCTCTCTCATATTATTGCCTCTGCATGGCTCACCTAGAACGGACTCAGCAGAATAGGTGTTACATTCCACAGCACACTACCAGCTTTATCAACTCCCATAAGCCCATTCTCTTCCATGTCTAATATGCATATTCATTGGGAATATAAGTTCCATTGTACTGTACACTATTGTCATATTATCTTCCCATAAAGCACTTCTCCTTTGCATCTAATATACATATTTATTTTAATAAAGCTGCAAGCCCTATTAAATACATATTCTATTGTCTTAGTCTATTTCCATAAACCACTTCTCTTTTACATGTAATATTCATATTCATTTAAATAAAGCTGTAGGCCCTATGGTTAGTCCACCCTCCCTCCCGCAGTTTCACCTCACACCTTCCCCATTAAAGGGGTTTTGCCACGATCTCATTTCATACCTCCTGCATCCAGCTCTTCAACTCTGTGTGCTCAGAAGGGGGCGTGTGTGTTTTGTTTGAATTGCTTATCATGTGACCCAGCAGGATGACATCACCAGGCTTCCCCTCTCTGTAGTCAAAGAAAGGTCTGTTTATGCATAAAGCTGTGAGTAGCTGAGAGGTAATGTTTTTGCTTCACAGCACAAGAGTCCTAGGTTCAAATCCCTGCAAGAACCAAACCTGTGTTTTTTCTTTTTAGCAATGCACAAACCTGATTGAGGTTTCTTTTTTATTTATCTGTACTGTTTGACTAATTACTAAGGAGAACAGAGGACGGGAGTAGAGTGACAGCACATGGGGTTTGAACACTCAGTAGCTGCATGAGAGGAGAGGTGATGGCTAAGCATGTGCGACCAGGACTGAGGAGCTCTCTGCCCTGGTCGCATCCCCTGGAGATGAGCTGTAAACAATGGATCACTTAAGGAGCAGCTAAAGGAAAAACAGTGCAGAATTTGTAATAACGAATGGTGAAAATGTTTATTTCATTTGCAAGCTTGCCACGTCAATTTTACTTTGTGGCAAAACCCCTTTAAAGATTCTTTCTTACAGGTCACGGCTAGCCACCTAATTCATTACGTCACAATGGGAGCATGCAAAAATATTAGTACATTCAAACGCTATTGCATCTGCATACAACTATACTCCATATATTGTATTTAAAGTTAGCACAAAACCTACGCAGCGAGCAGAAACAATAAATCTATACATAGATGAATATATACATGAACAGTTGGTAATCTACTCCCGGGCCGCGCCTCGCCACAACAACGCGAGTGCACATATCACATGATTCGGCTGCCAACAAACCCCTCTATGCACAGAAACAATATACATACATCCCAATTTGTTAAATCGAAACTGTGGCCTCACGTGATCAATACCTATCAGCATTACAAGACACAGGGAAAATGAGGGACAACGTAGAGGCAGAGGGGGGCAGGAGGGAGATGGGAGAGAGGAAAAAAATGTGAACTCTGATGCTTGTATAGTCATATATCCAACTGTGCTATATCCACTGACCGTACTTACGTACTTAATCACATATATCATGTTTCTTCAAAAATTATTATATAGGGAATCAGCAAGATTAAATAAATGCTGAAAATGAAAAGCCTTCATTTAGGCCTTTAGGTTTCAATGTATTGAGTCTGTGTATCCATCTTGCCTCTTCCTGCAGTAAAACCATATCCAGATTGCCCTTTCTTTCCTCTAGCTTTTTCACACAGATGCCCCAGAATTTAAGCACCTCTATTTCACCATTATGTACTTCCAAAATGTGTATCGCTAGGGGGGTATCACCTCTAGTTTTAATCGTACTCGGATATTTCGAGATCTGACGACAAAACTCCTGTATGGTTTTTCCCACATAGATCTTGGGTCAAGTACACGTAGCCCCGTAAATCACAGCACATATTATTAGTGTGCGTGCAGGAGAGTGGAAGGGGGAGTGGGTTTTGTGGATTCTCTGATGGCTAATTAGTGAGCACCTGAATAGAGTGTGTACCTAACATGATATTAAAGGAAGTGAGCTTAGACCACATGTGATCGGACTTCTAACCCCCTGATGAAGCCAGGTTAGCTGGTGAAACATGTTGGAGGTCAGGCATGACGTTTTAAATTGTGTTTTCTCACCTCTGTCTACAAGTGTCACCTGCTGCAGACGGTGTCACAAGGGGGCCTTATTTGTTTTGTGTCCATGAGATTAGGGACGACTGCCCAAGTAGGAGGCTTGGGATCCCTTACTGGAGCTAGTAAATTGTTGTGTGTATATATAAGGTTTTCCTGTTTAACAGGTGGTGTTCCACCAGACTTGATAATAGAAAAGGAGCTATTACTTCTTTCAGAAGTAGAAGGGGTTAAATGATGAGGTGAGAGATCAGGTTTTTAAATAGTGTGTATAGAGGTTAAGAGTTATATATAATTTACGTTTTAGTGTTTTAGAGATAGAGAACTGATAGAGTTTTAGTTTGCCTATGGCAAAATAGTAAATATACTTTCTCTGGGCACTCAGTGCTCACTGGGGAAGACATCTGAAAATCAGAGCACTTGGCGAGTGCTATATTTTACCATATTTCCAGGGCGTACTTGGGGCATGTTGCAGCATAGTTACTGAAGTATGCTCTGCAAATACACCGAATGAACATACTTTAGGGCTCAATTCATATGTTGCTTATGGGTGAGATACAAACAAACATAAAATGCATCCATTTTTTTTTTTTTTTTAAACACACTTTTTATTGTTTTTTTTATTTTAAGAAAAACATAAAAGAACATAACGTATTATAAAGAACACGGCAAAAGAGTATGCATCCATTTTTAATTAACACATTTAATCTGTTATAATTAATTTAATAAAAACCCATCTGCATGAAAATAAAAATTCATGCGCTTTCAACATGGTTTTTTTATGTTGAGAAATGCAATACAAATGCAATGTGTGACCTTAGCCTAACTCTATTACGACTGGGCTCGTGTGCTGCTTTTTTTTTTTTTTTCTGTTTCATGATGCTTTTAAATACACAACAAAAATACACGATATATATTTTTACTGCAAGTGATTTTGTAGCGCTTTCACACATCCAAAATGTAACATGTCCACTCTGCTTTTAGGCAAGGTCTACACGCCTTTGGACCGAAAACTCATTGAAAACCAAATCCTAAAAAGTCATAAAACGGAGTTTTTTGTCCACTCAAAAGTCATTTTGAGTATTTTTTTATAGAAATGCACCGCATTATAGTGGCTATGGATTTCTGCAAAAACGTGCCAAAAAACTCCCGCCACTTTACATAGACTCCAATAGTAAATTTTCTGGCCTGCTCTTGTTGTATTTTGCAACATGTTTCAATAAATGACCAGCAGCAAAAACGAAGAAAAACGTTTTGTGGAGACGATACGACTTTTTTTACTATTAAGTCTATGGGACCTCTTTCAGTAATTTTTTCATTGCCTTTTTAGAAAAGGAAAAACACTGAAAAAATTTCCGTTTTTGTGTGCTGTGTAGACAGACTTGGTATGTTCACACTATGTACTGCGGCGTGTACAGTATGTGTCGCAGTACATCGTGTCTTTTGGGAGCCCATGCTAATATGCAAATCAGAAAATGTTCTGTAAAGCATCTCTTTAAAAGCTTACAGCCCGGTAAACACAATCTTGTACAGTATTAACAATCAATCTGAATGATTTTTTATCTTGGTGTTCCTGGCACAAGGTTTTGGGGACTGGAGCTGCTTTTAACAGCACTTAGAGGGGTGGTGTACAGAGCCACGTTCAGTGTACTGTAGGAACCTGTGGTCTGGAGTTACACACGACTTGGGTGGCAGAGTGAGGTGGGTGCTCTCTGTGACCTGTGCAACAATCACTAGACAGGGAGGCTGTGGAGCGCTGAGAGCATCACCTACTGTGAATGGTGGGGCCGGTGTGTGTTGATTTTTTTTTTTTTTTTTTTTTTTTTATATATGTGTTCGGTGTTTTGTGCCAGACACTCTGGAGAAACCTTGGTATTTACGTTCATAGCTGGAGGCAGTAGTTGAAAATACTTGGAAAATCATATCTGCCAAACCACAGACTTCATTTGAAGTTCTAGTGGTGTTTAGTACATTAGCCTGCACAAACCAACCCTGAATAACAAGCCTTTCAGAAAAGGGCAATTGGAAAATTCCAGTGTATGGCTGACTTTTAGGGGGTCAGTGTGTGTGTTTTTTTTTTTTTTATCATAGGTTTTTGTCCAGTTTGTATCTAGTAAGATGAATGTCAATCACCGTGATCTGTTTTGTTAACTGCAAATAGGTTATAGGATTTTAGGAAGCTCAAAAAGAAAATCTTAAAGAGAATTTAGGATTGCTAAATGTTTTTAACACGCTGTTTGTGGATATACAGTCTTTTCAAACCGACTGAAATGTCTAGAAAGATGAGTTGGGCGAGTTCAGTCATTGTAAAATACTGGTTGGATTCTGTACCGGAATCAGATTGTGTTTTACAATTGGTTTTTTGGTGTGTTTTTTGAGGTCGGGTTTCGGATTCGGCTGCTCCATTGCCCTTCGACGGTACGTTTTCTGTCAGCAATACAGCGGAAGAATTTACATCTTCCAAGTTTTTTTGACCGTTTTCGAATTTGAAATCAGACCTCAGAAAATCCCAGCTGTGTAAACTACAGTTTGCATTTTCTATTGAGGTCTTTGGGGATGGATTTAAAGTTGGATTTTGGCAGTTTGTAAATTGAAAAGCGCTGTCCTCCTCTAACTGAAAATCCCTGCCATGTAGATTGAGCCTTAGATTGGTCAGCTTAAAGGGCTTTTGCTATGAAGCAATATCCCCTTATGATGCCAGCTCGTAAAATGTTCTTCATGATAATCCACAGCACTGTACAGCGATGGTCATTGTTCACATTGGTACCTGTCCCCATTGGGGCTCACAATTTAAATCTAGATAAACCTAGGAGTGTGTTTTTGGACTGTTAGGGTATGTTCACCCGCCGTATTGGGGCGCATACTGTACGCACCGCAATACGGCGGGTGTTTTGGAAGTAAGCGCTGATCAGCGTGTAATTCCATAGCACGGGGTGCTGGCCCCATTCACGCGATTTGTCAGCGGCGTGTAAGCGCCGCAAACAATTGACATGTCACTACTCTCCCTGCGCGTACAAAACAATCGTATTGTACGCCGGGGAAGACTATGTGTAATTCATAGTTCTCTGAGAGCTATGAATTACCGTAATTGTGGCGCACATTTAGCCGCATATAAAGTGCAAGTATGCGGTAAAATGGGCGCCACAAATACGCCATGTGAAAATACCCTTAGGGAAACAGAGTACCCAGTGGAAACAAACAGTGACATAAGTGCTGGAGGTTTGTAAGCTGTAGTGCATAATGCTGCAAAGTTCTAAAGGGTTAAACCTTGTCAGTAAATAATGTAAACACACTCCTGTCTTTCAGATAAAACAAGCAGCAGGAAGTGAGTCATCATTGCAGCCACTACTGCAGCCTGTAAAAGGAGAAAGGGGTGGCTGGTAACTAGGAAAGCTTGTATGCAAGCGCTGATCTGCTCTTAAAGGGGTTGTCTGATTACAAGGATTACTTTTTATGTTAAAGATCTTGCAAAAACAAGTCACTTTGCAATACATGTTCATTAATGGTGTCCTACCTATTCCAAGATATCCCCTCTTGTATGGGCTGTATCAGCTCCTCAGGTCGCTATAGCTACAGAAATGTTCAATCTCTCATGATAGGCTGACAGCACTGGTTGCTATAGCAACAGACCTGGCTTCTACTACAGCCTAGTAGAAGCCAGTAAACACGCCCTGAATTCAAAATGAGCCCAAGAAAACAGGACTGAGGTAAGATGAATCAATGTAGCGAGACAACCCATTTAACTTGGAAGAAAAGCAAAATCAGAACAGCAATGTATTTTGTAATAGTCTTTATTTACCTTTGAATACATGTTTAAAGCTAATCAATGAAATGGGAATACCCGTTTAAGGGTCTGAGCGATTTTGACAAGGGTCAAATTAGAAGATCTTAGATCTATTGGTGTTTCAGTATGTAGTGTTTGTAATCACCGAAAGTGCTTCAGGAAAGGACAACCAGTGAACTAGCAACAGGTGTAGTAGTGCCTAAGGATATTTGAGGCATGTGGGAAGGATCTTGTCCAGTCGAACAGAAGAGCTGCTGTAGCAGAAACTGCAGAAAATGTTCATGGCGCATATGATAAGGTGTCAAAGCACACTGGGCCACAGTGCCAGTTGTGTGTGGAGCTGCATAGCCACAGATGGGCACACTGGGCCACAGTGCCGGTTGTGTGTGGAGCTGCATAGCCATAGATGGGCACACTGGGCCACAGTGCCGGTTGTGTGTGGAGCTGCATAGCCACAGATTGGCACACTGGGCCACAGTGCCGGTTGTGTGTGGAGCTGCATAGCCACAGATTGGCACACTGGGCCACAGTGCCGGTTGTGTGTGGAGCTGCATAGCCACAGATGGGCACACTGGGCCACAGTGCCGGTTGTGTGGTGGAGCTGCATAGCCACAGATTGGCACACTGGGCCACAGTGCCGGTTGTGTGTGTGGAGCTGCATAGCCACAGATGGGCACACTGGGCCACAGTGCCGGTTGTGTGTGGAGCTGCATAGCCACAGATGGGCACACTGGGCCACAGTGCCGGTTGTGTGTGTGGAGCTGCATAGCCACAGATGGGCACACTGGGCCACAGTGCCGGTTGTGTGTGGAGCTGCATAGCCACAGATGGGCACACTGGGCCACAGTGCCGGTTGTGTGTGGAGCTGCATAGCCACAGATTGGCACACTGGGCCACAGTGCCGGTTGTGTGTGGAGCTGCATAGCCACAGATGGGCACACTGGGCCACAGTGCCGGTTTGTGTGGAGTCTGCATAGCCACAGATGGATCTGTGCCACAGTGCCGGTTGTAGTGTGGAGCTGCATAGCCACAGATGGGCACACTGGGCCACAGTGCCGGTTGTGTGTGGAGCTGCATAGCCACAGATGGGCACACTGGGCCACAGTGCCGGTTGTGTGTGGAGCTGCATAGCCACAGATTGGCAGACTGCCCACATTGACTCTTCTCTACAGTTCAGCATCACAACTGGATTTTTTTTTTAAAGTTACCGTTATGTAAGTTTTTCAAACAATGGAAAAAAGTGACCGTGTCTGAATCCTATTCTTGTCATGTGGACAGCCAGTTAGGGAAGAAGTGACCCCATGAGTAAGTATGGGGAAAAGACAAGTTGACCAAGGCAGTAAAGGCTTAAATAGCTGCCATGTAAGCGTATCTATGACTTCCTGCCTCAGACAACAAGTCCTAGAACCACAATCTTGGTACACCTTTCTGCATTATCCTTATAATGAAGAAGGGTGTACAAGCGATCATGCCCCCTGGCAGTCAGGTACTCTAGGGGGACTGCATATTCAAGTGTGTAACATTTAAAAATATAAAAAATTAAGACTAAAACACTTTTACCATTTTGCTGATAAAAGGAGAAGAAAATAGTTACTAAAATATTAAGTTACATATAATTGGTATGGCCACGCCTGTAAAAGTCCGGTCTATTGAAATCGGACATCATTTACCCTATACGCTAAACGCCATAAAAAATATTTCACATCTCTTAAAATTTGAAATGGTGATTGAAAAGTTGCATGTACAAATAAAAAATATACTTCTGCCTGCAAAAAAAGTCGCAGAAAATGGGGCTACAGAACAAAGTTAAGATTTTTTTTTTTTTTTTTTTAAAAAGTACTAAACATAATGAAAACTCTACATATTTGTTATCGCTGGAATCATATTGAGCTGCAAAATAAAGATATCATTTAGGGCTAGTCCCCACGGCAAGGGTTTTTGGACAGTTTTACAGATAGATTTTGGTTTTGTAAACAGTCTGTCAAACTTTTCAATGGATTTCTATGGTGGTCCGAAAAACATAGAACATGTTCATTCTTCCACCCGTTTTTCGGGTGGAAAATGAACATTTCAATGAGAGGAGGGGAGGGCTTTTCTCCGTAAACAGTGTGCACGGCCGCAAAACAGAACACGTAACGGTTGGATAACCCAACTGGTATTTGCTGTCTGCCGTGGGGATGCGCCCTCATACTGAAGAGTGACTGCCTTAAAGGGAACCTGTCACATAGCTTAAGCCCCCCTTGCTGAGGGCAGCACAAACTAGTGTCAGACCGGCTGTTCCCAGTACTGTGCCCCTTATTGTGTAAGATGCAACAGTTTTAGAGCATTTACCCCTCAAATCTTATTCATGAGCAGGTGTTGGCTCCACCCACCAAAGGCTAGCTCTGCCCACTGACCGTTATTCACATGTTTCTACCTATTCAAAGTAATAGGTTTATCAGTTGAGGTAGGCGGGGCTAGCCTCCGATTGGCCGGGTTAGAAAAAAACTGACTCTCTGAAAGACTCTTCGAATGACTCTTCTGGCTGAAAACTGCAGATTTGAGTATTAAATACACGAAAACTGCTGCATCTTCCAGAATAAGGGACACAGCGCTGGAAACAGCAGGTCTGACACTAGCTTTTGCTGCCCTCAGCAAAGGGGGCAAAAACTGTGACAGGTTCTCTTTAACAGCATGACCTGCAAACACAGCGCTAGAACGTCTTTTCACATTGAACTTAGATTTGGTTTTTCGGACTCCCAGTGAATTATATGGTACAGTCAATGGCACCATTAAAAAGTACATCTTGTCTGACACAAAAAACAAGCCCTCAAATGTCTATTTAGTTGGAAAACTAAAAAAAGATAGCTTTTGGAAGACGAGCAGGAAAAAAACGAAAGCCCATAATATGTCCAGACGGTGGGAAGTTTCTAAAGGGGTTGTGTAAGACACACAAGGAATTCTACTGTGGTTTTTTAAATTTTTTTTTATAGCTTGTGATCTCCTCCTCTGGCCTTGCGTCTAGCAATGCACTGAGCTCAGCCGCCGCCAGTTTTCTGTCTAATGGGACATCACTGCTGCAGCCTCTGTTGGCACGGGACAGCCACAGACCATCAGCTGACATCACTGTTCGGAGCACTTCTAAATGGTGGTGATAGCCACTCAATGGGTGTAGTGTTGACGTCCCATCAGACTGAAGACCGGTGGAGGATGCGGGCAGTGCATCGCTCGAATCAGGAGGAAGGGGGGAGTACATTTTTATTTCAGAATGACAGCAGTATGCATGTTTTTCCTAACACTTTCTGGATCTCTTCTTCATATTGTCCTCCAATTTCCAATCATTTGTGGGATGTTTTGTGGTCCTTCCTCAGCGTATCAGTGTCTTGATGGTACAAGGAGACCTAACGCCATGTTAGGCAGGTTGTTGTAAAGTAATGTTATAGCTTTTCGTTGCATGTCTACATACAGCAAAATAAATACTCTTCAGAAATTAGCATTGTCCTTTTTATTTCTGTAGGCAAATCAAAGAAAACCATTTACACTATTTTATTTTACATCTGTAATTTATTTTTATTTTTTTAAAAGCTGTTTGTGATTGAGCTTTGGGTCGTGTTCAAGGTTTCACTCATTCAGTCATAGAACAAATGGGTTCTTTGCAAACCTCAGTCATCTAAGCATTGCGTACCCAGGTTCTTCAGTCAATAGGTGATTGTGTTCTGTTTTTTTTTTTTTTTTTTTTCTTTTGTTTTTTCAACTTTAGGCAATGTCTACACGGCAATGGTAAAATGCCGTCAGAAACCCAACTATTTTACCATTGCCGTGCCTCTGTTTTTGGCATGGATTTTGTGGCCGGTTTTTGTATTTTGTCCAGCCCTTTAACATTGAAGTGTGCTAGAATCTGCCGCAATGTGGCGGTGGTTTCTAAATTTGACAATAGAAAATCCAACTCTAATTTTCTACTGAGGTCTATGGTTTACAGTCAGATTTTTGCGGATTCTAAACTCTGAATCCGCTTAAAGATCCGACCAAAAACTAGTGCTGTGTAGTCAAAGCTTTAGAACTGTCTTGTATCCGTGTTCAGGCTATTGCCCAGCCGGAGACTGTAATTTAACATACGTTTCATGGTACTTGTGACATAAGGCACTGTCATGCAAGAAGATTAAGGCAATGTCCACACAGCACAAGCAAACAGTGGGATTTTCGGTGGTTTTAGTATTTTGGAACTGCTGAAAATCCGACCGTTTTGCATGGCCATAGACTTTAATAAAAAAAAAAAACTACATGTAAACTAGACAGCTCGTCTAAGCGTGTTCTCTGTTTCCCATACAGCCAATTGTATGAGCCGACGGCAAAAAGCGACCGGACCGCAGTGTTTGCAGATAATGACAAAAACTGCGGCCGTGCATTGGAAAAAAACGGTCCCCTTTCTGACTTTGTTGATCTAGCCTAAGTCTCCTGTCCCAGTGAATCCCTTCTGTACCCAGTCGTGCAGCTGCCTGACTAAACATGGATCTAGTAGGGATTTGTTTTAATGTCCTAAATAACGTGTAGTCTGCCTTTCTTCACGATGCTCATGACCCCCCAAACCATCACCAACGTGGGGTCCCTACTATGCCGAGCAGTGCCGTCTTACCATACCTGTTCTATTTTTTTTTTGGGGGGGGGGGGGCATTTCCGGATCAGAAAAGTCACTTTGTTTAGTTGTTGTCCATGTGGCTTTCCAGAATTTGTACTATATTATGTTTTGAACTTGTCGGTAACCTTTGACTTGATTACCATTTACCCATTTCTATCGTTTCCTTTTTTAGTGTATATATGTTTGACATTGTGCATGCTGCATATGGCTTGAGGAAGACACCTGTTTGGTGTCGAAACATGTAGTCTGAAATAAATTCTACTAAACTGGATATGAGCCTTTGTCC
This sequence comes from Phyllomedusa bahiana, assembly GCA_025379985.1. NCBI lineage: Eukaryota > Metazoa > Chordata > Amphibia > Anura > Hylidae > Phyllomedusa > Phyllomedusa bahiana. Next base: position 259,300 of record JAODAL010000357.1, on the reverse strand, counting down.
TCCATCCAGCTGCTGAATTATTTTTTTTCTTCTTCGTCCTCTTGACGTTTACCACAATGTTTGGGTATCAACCAATGGATTGTCAATGAATGTTTAGCGAAAATTAAATCTACCAATAACTGATACTGCTTTAAAAACCTCCCTCATCGGTGCCCTCTAGTGACCGTAGACGATAATTCAGTAGATGACTTCTATCCATTCAGTCATGTCAGAGCCATGGATTTTCTGTAGGCTAGAACTCAAGTATATGACCATCTAAATGTTGTGCCCTTCTACTGATGTCACTTGTCAAATCCCTAAGGATGAGTAATGTTCCTTTGCAGCAAATTATAAAATTAGTTGAAAATCTAGTAAACGGTTATAAAACATAGTGCACCAGTTTGTTTTTAAAGCAACTCTGCAAAATTGTGAAGTACAAATTATGTCTTGGAACAAAAGTAGAAAGTCTGATTTCACATTGGCTTATTTAGCGTTCTATAGAAAGCTTTTTTTCATCAAGTTTAGCAGCCATAAGTGAATTTGTAACAAAGTCCAACTCAAAGCCGCCATATACACATTATACCAAGATCATAACCGATAATTTGCTGGAAATATTGTATACAGTCCACAGTGAAGTGGCTGGGCTCAGACTGCTGCAATGAGGGTTTGTTGAGAAGTATGGCAGCATCATACTTTTGTGGTTCGATAACCTGAATTACCAGCAGGTTATATGGACTATATCTGCAGTTGGGTCAGCACTTCCATTGGTTCAGGTCATTTAAACTCATGGTTCATCTAGGACTTTTGTATAATATAGATGTTAATGTGGCCGTCTAAAGGAGGTGATCGAGCACATTAAAGAAGTACACAGAAATGATAGATGCTACCCTACATGAGGGCTTCATATGCTTGTACTGATCCTCCAGCTAAGTACACATTGGAGCCACTGGTTTAGTGGTTGTTCCCGGTTCACGTAGTTTGAAGCCACCCAGTAGTCTTATGCTTGTGAGTGTTGGCGATAATATGTGTGTGTAAAGAGACTCGCAACCTCTCGTAGTACTTTTATCTGCAGTTTTGGACCACAGGCACCTTAATTTTAGGCACAAAGAACATTTTATGGCCCTGTAGTGGTGGTATTGTGACCTCTGCTTTGAGCGACACTGGGCTCCTTCAAAGCCAAAGTAATTTTCCAGGTTATTTGGGAACTATGCACAGGCGATATAAATTACTCAGTTTAGTGTTGCTGTGCTGCACTAAGCTTCAGGAAGTTATGTTGATGGGAGCTAAATAGGTGTGCCACTCACCTGACTGGTCCTATTCTAGAGTTTGGAATAATCCACAGGTCAAACCTTTCGATATGTCAGAAGGGCTTTGACTTGACACATAACCTTTTAAGAATTCTTTAAAGTGATTTAGTAAATCTTACATGACAAGTTGTTCTTGAGGATGCCTCTAGGTTATCGTGGATCATTGTTATTTGACTGTTATGGTACAGAAAGCTTATTTTTGGCTTCTTTGTTTCTCTATTTTGCATCTATTTAATCTCTCCCATATTCCCAGAAATATAAATTATTATAAATTTACAATTTATACTTAAAGGAAAGCCTTACATGGTAATGTTAGTCACCTAAATGACTCTATGGTAGTTTTCCTCTATAGCAGGCATCCTCAAACTGCGGCCCTCCAGCTGTTGAGAAACTACAACTCCCATCATGCATTTATATAAACTATAACAGTGGGAGTTGTAGTTTCCCAAAAGCTGGAGGGCTGCAGTTTACAGGATGCCTGCTCTATAGTGTCAATGGTTTAGCTAAAGGAGTTAGAGAACCAGCAGTCACCATCTAGCCTCAATATCGGAGATGCCCGGTCTCTCCCACTTATGGTGCAAATACTTTGTGGCATGAGGGAATAATTACCTACATTAAGGACGGCCCTTATGGCCTTTAAATCTTGGGACCTTTAAGAATGAAACATTTAATGGAGTGTGAAATGCGTTAGTGTAGTGTTTAGATAAATATCTTACATGTTGATGATTTTAATACTTTATAAAGAAAGCGTGCTTTAAGGAATATCCATGTTGCTCCATTTGTGAAGCAAAATCAGTATTGTATTTTTTTTACTAAAAAGTAGTAGAGGTAAACAATATGACAGAACTTATTTTTTTGGCAGTTAAATGATTGTTAATAGTTTAAACAGGTTGTTACTATAAACTGTTCACAAATGTGAGGTTAAATGAGTAGGCTTTAACAAACCCTGGCCAGAAATGTTAGCAGGTTTGTGTTGGATATTACTCCTTTAGTACATTGTACAAAAATAAAGCACTACAGTCAAGAATCTAAAGGAACGATTAGTCCTAAACTTGTTACAAGATTTTTATATTTCAGCCAAGAAGTAATAAAATGGCGTTCACTCAGGCATACCACAACTCCAGCATGGAGAGAAGTCCTAGAACAATAGGATGAGTAGGAGAACCTCCCAGATCAAATGTGCCAAATGGACTTAAATGTTAATTTTGTGTCTGAGAAGTTCCTCAACGCTCTTACTATACAATCTTGCAAGCTAAATGTTCCAAATTATGTAACGTCTATGGAGAACTACATGCCACCACAATAACCCTTCCTATAGGATGCCACCATAGTGGGCATGTTGGCCTGTTATTTTCCGTTTTTGGTGAGAGCACTTGGCTGTATGTCACTTGACGGGCATAAAGTGTGTGTTTTTTGAAATTCTGTTGGGTCCTTTATCTTTCTTGACGTTCGTTGCTTTCATACCTTGTTGATAAGGTTATGGGTTCTGATAAGACTTGTGCAAATAGAACAGGTGGCGTTTCCAAACAAACACATGGGGTTGCTATTGTCATTTCTTTCTAAAGCTAGGACTACATACAGTAATGGTCACTATTACACATGTCACTATGGTATAACCAAAATGTCACTTTGGGGAAAATGTATAGACCTGTTAGTCACGATCTGTGAAAGGGTCACTTCAGATTGTTTTTTACAGAGAATTGTATTTAAGACATTAAATACATTGTCTCCATGCCTTTCGTTATCTAATCATTTAATTTATATTTTCTTCTTACAGACTTGACCTGATTGTCCCGGCAAATGCCTTACACCACAAACCTGCTAAAATAGATCTTTACGTGGACTTCTTCCATTCCACCTTGATCAAGACCTCACTCTTGCTCAGCTTTGGACTTTAATTTTTATTGCCATGCCCTGACTAAAGTGTATAAAGCTGAAAGGCAGCATGATGAATGTAGATTATGGGGAGAAATCGACCAGGAATGGATTGGGGTCCACATCGCTCTATGACAAAGATGGGAATGCTAATGCAGAGAAGATTCCCAAGTGCTCAAAATGTGAACTAAGCCTAAACTCCAATGCTCCTGCAATTGCTATCAAATATGAAGAAAATGATTCTCTGCAGAAGGGCCACAATGGACTGGAGCTGGAGAGTACTGTGGACTACATAAAAGCCACACGTGACGGCATGAGAAATAATTCAAGTTCAGTCTATATAAACACAATAGATCTGGAGGAAACTGTGAATTATGTTAATCCGGATTCCTCTGAGAAAACTGGTTCGTTCCTCGGTAGAATACATTTGCCTGCACAACATGAATCCACCACAGCGCCCAGTTCTTTAAAACAGAAGCACAATAATCCGAATGTTGAACAGTCTATGCCTTATATACAAAAGTCAAATGAAGCACAATCTAGGAAAATGGAGTCTTCGAGGACTTCACAGTTCACTATAAAGCAAACTGATGAACCCCGTGAGAATTTTCTCCTGGAGCAGGTAGATATGGGTGCCCCATTTTGCAACCATAAGAACACAGAGGTACCAACATCGAACCTGCCCTCTACTTCATGGGACTTGAGTGATGAATGTATGAGGAAAAACAGTCTGTTTTCTAGTGGCTCTGAAAAGCCAAGAAGTGCTTCCTTACTGGAAAGTTCCATGTTACCAAATACCTCTACTGAAGTGTTTTCACAGTCTTTGAAGTGGAGCAATAATATCCCTGGGGACTGTGTGAATGATGAACAATCCTCTAAATCTTCCTTGAGTTATCTTGAAGTGCCTCCACAAAATAAAGATTCCAAAGACCAGGTGCTGAACAATATGGATGCAGACGTTATGGGCCTTGTAACTGATGGGGATATGGCCACGGGCAATACACCTGAAGAAAGCAATGAAATTGTTAATCGGGCTCTAAGCATTGATCTGGGGACGACAAAGGATTTAAACAAAAATAACTTATGCTCTGCTGCTGGGACAGAAGAAGCCATAATTCCAGTTTCAAATACAAAGGAAAATGATCTTAAAACCAAAAACCTAAGTGGTGACCTTGTTGAAGACACCAGCTCAAAGTCCCCTGGTGGAACTATGTCTTTAAGCTCGGAGTCCAAAGACATTTTAACAAACCTAACTGGGCACAACTGTGATGACACGTTCTTAATTGTAAGTCCCTGTTCAAAGACTGGAACCAAGACCTATACTTCTACACCGCTTTCAGATTCCAAAAATATGACTTTCTCTGTTCCAGTATTAGAGGATATTGGTCCGATTGGTAAATCCAAAATTCCAGATTCCATAAAGGAAGTTCACCGGAGGAATTCTCTAGGAACCACAAAATCTTGCCCTGGCAATATTGCAGCAAAACAAGCGACCAGAAAGCCAGCCACAATACCATCTGCCCCAAAGGGCAAGAAAAGTGAAGTGGTGAGCTTTCCCAAACCCAACTTCAAAAATGTAAAGGCAAAAGTGCTGAGTAGACCTGCATTAATCAACAAGGACTTACCATCCATTTCCAAACCTTCCCCAAGGTCCCCACAGTCTAGTTCTAATGTATCTTCACCTGTAGCATCACCTCGGGCCCCGGCTTCTACCGTCAAAACATTGAGGAAGAAACCGGTTTCTGATCAGGATCTGAAAACGGAGGCTGCTATTGCAAAGTCTCAGAAGCAACCAATTAATAAGCAGCTCTTTCCTAGCCAACCTGCACATGCCTCAACCCATACAAAATATGCTTTAGGTAAAGTTCCCAGAACGGCTGTGTTGAAGCAGACACAGGATGATATTGAGAAAGCAAGTTCTTCAAATTCAACACGCTCCTCTGGATCAGCTGCTGTCTTAACCTGTACAGCCAGCTCCAGAGTGACAGAAAACAAGGGAGACAAGGTAAAGACTGTTTCAAAGGTCGCCACTGTGAATGGAGGACACATGGGGCCAGATAAAACTGAGCAGAATGACCTCGCTGATGCTCCTTACGAAAAGACAGATTTCCAGAAAGAAGACGCCACTTCTGGTGATATATTTGGCAACGTATCAGTAAGTGTGTATTGGGTCATTCCTATGTTTATTGCCGTCTTTGCTCTGGTATGCACTCTTCCTCGAAAGTTGGGGTTCGTCTCGCTCTATTTGACTAGCTATATAACTTTCGAATCAACAGCACTCCAGTAAGAATCATTAAGGTGCAAAACCTGTTCCTTTGTCAGCAGCCAAAAGAGCTCCAATATATGTATACAATAGATAGTGACGCTGCAAGCATGTGACTTGTATGATTTAAATCCATACACAATAAGAAACCTGCTGAACTGGCAAACAAATGCTTTTATAATTTTATTGTAGAAAACACCTTAAAGTGCACAAAATGCTCATGGCAGATAGCGTGAATAACTTTAAAAATATAACCTGGGATCCAAGCGAACAGTCTCACTTCATACTGCTGAGTCCCATTGCTAAACCCGTAATGTCGAAGGGCTATAGTTTAGAACCTTTGTGTTGTGTAAAAATGGGAATTTATGGTCAAAAATGATCAGCGGTGTTTATGCCCTTCCAAGTTAGGCGGGATTTAGAAAAGGGGGTTCAGTGGCTTTGAACCCGGGATGTTTGCTTGGACCCCAGGTTATATATTTTTAGAATTATTCACGCCATCTGCTATGAGCATTTTGTGCAGTTATAGGTGTTTTCTACAATAAAATTATAAAAGCAAGAAGATAGAAGCCTTTGTTTGCCAGTTAAGTAGGTTTCTTATTGTGGGGGAACTTGCAACTGCTGAAAATATCCTAGGGGTCAATACTGCTGAGATTATTTATGAATTGTATGATTAAAGTGTCATCATGACCGAAACGTCATGGAGTGTGCAGTAATGGGTCCAGGAGTGGGGGCCAAAAGGGGCCCCGGTGCCCCAATTAAAGATTTTTTTTTGGGGTACTATTTGGCCCTTCTAGGGCCATGCTTCTGTGACTTGGAATATTAATGTCATTTTTGACCAAAAACGTAAAGGGTCACGCATAACCCAAAATTATTTTTAATTTTAAAATTTTGGAGTTTTTTGGTTTGCAAACCAATTTAAAGGAAGCAATTTTGCATCTTATTGATTGGCATTGGAGTGTTCTTCATTTGACAGTTATATAGCTGGTAGATTGACCTGGTGCGGCACGTAAGTTTCTGTATTTGACTAGCGCTTTACACCTCTAAAATGCTATTTTTAATTATGGATTAATATAAAAGATGACACCTTATACACCATAGTAGGGAACTGCCATTTGAGTAGGTCTCGAAGCCTCCTCAGAGTGCATGCAACCAGGTAAACATAATTGTTTTAATTTCTATATCCCACATTTATGCAAAAGTAGTTTATTACTCTACATGGAGTGCTGTGTGCACGTAATCATCCTGAATGTTTCTAAGGGTAATATTTCAAGTAATCTCTGCCAAAACCACCAAGATCTTTTTCGGGCCAGGGCCCTCCCTTCCGGGATCAGTGCTAGCATTGTGCTTTTGATCTGTGTATGATACATAAAACTGAGTTTCAGGATAACCAATGTGAGACACGACTGCAGTACTAGGGATGTAATGAACGAGGAATTTGTTCTTGGTACTAATGAGACTAAACCTTGTTCCTGGCTCACCTAATGTACAAGACGGGGTATTTTCAGCTTAATGATGTTACTGTTACTTAATTGGGTGGTAAGTAGGTGGCGGTGTAGATTAGTTTTCTGGGTGGATGTTCTTGTTGACGAACACAAGCCAAGACAGAAATGTTTTGATCTATCAAGTTAGACCTTTTTTTTTTTTTTTCCTGTCATTCTTAGTCTGCCCTAAGGGAAGGTGCTTCAGATCAGGGTAGAGGAATGTCCTGTTCTACAGGCTTATACGTGATCATAGAACAGATCTGGAAAAGAAAATGTGCAAAATGTGTAAATTTAAATCCCCCCTCCTTTTTTTGGGAAAAAGTCAAACAGAAGGGGTTCTTTTTTTTGGGGCCAGGAAGAGGAAAGCAATAGTGAACCTTGCAAATGTACACATGCCACAACATTCAAACACAAAGCACATGTTGGACAATTAACCATGCAACTCCCAAAGGCATCAATATTCAACCGCATAGAAATGTGACTAAACACAAGGCATGCGTGTAGGATGAACCAGAATTTGGTCCCAAGAAACAGAATGCAGAGATATGAGAGAAGTGCGTAAAACAATCACACTATGGTTGCCAGTCCTTTTTAAATTTTTAAAAAGGGGTTTTTTCCCCAAGTAGGCCCAAAATGGGAAGCTTTCAAATAAACATTTTACCATTTACATATTTAAAAAATTTTGGACCATTTTTGTTTTGCAGCAAACCTTAGTGATTTCCCTAGTGTACAGTCGTCTCCAGGGGATGCAATAGGTTTAGTCTCCTAAATCCCTTGCCAACTTTCTCTGATTTTCACTTTTTCCCCAGGCAGTAATGTCACTCTTCCCCGCTTTGTAATTTTCACACCCCGATGGGCATGGGTTAAACCCCAGGTGCGGTCATTCTATGCCCACCCTCTGTACACATAAGTAACTAGACCAAAACAAGTAGCATTTGTTTATTAAATTAACGGGATGGTTTGCTGTTTTTTGGTAATTTTTATTTTCTCCCCCCCCCCCCCCCCCACACACACACCCAAAAAAAAAAAACCCAAAAAAACTTAAATCAGGGATTTGAAATGGGGAACCTTTTGCTGAAAGTCAGTTGTGCTAACCACTTGGCAACACACACAGCGCTTTACATAGGCAGACCTTTGATTGTGGCCACTGTGGAGAAAAGGGATTTGGGGATTTCCCTTTTTGGGGGTACATGACCCTGAGTTCAACAAAAAATATATGTCCCCTTTTTTTGCACACTGAAAAGCTGAAGCAGGACAAATAGGGAAAAGAAATGTTTTTGGCCCAAAAACCCCCTTTTTTAAAATCTGGGTTTTTACTTTTGTGCTAGTATATGTTAGAATACCATCAAAAAGTTATTCAAATATATATTACAGGGGCTAAACATTAAACCCTTTTTTTTTGTGAAAGGCCCATGTTTTAATTTCCGTTACAAGTTTTCTAGGACAGAAAAGCATAGTTTTACTACATTTTTCTGCCATACAAATAACCGTTTACCAAACTAAAACAGACCAAAAGTAGCCACAGTGTGACTGCTTGTTTTCATTTAAATGCTATAAGGGAAAGCAACTGATGCATTTGAATTAAATTTTTGATTTTTAAAATTTTTGGTGGATTAAAACCCTGAAGACCCAAAACCTGGTGTCAACACTTTCCCTAGGGGACCTCTTCAGCTTATTGTGCTGATGAGCTAGACATCTAAAGGCCTATTCTGCAGCTTAAAGAGGATTTTCAGCTTTTGGACAGTACCATAAAACCCTAAATTTTACTAACCTTTTGCTTACTTATAAGGCACCACTTCAGCCCTTTTTTTGTTTAATGAGAATAAAGTGCTAGCCTTTATAAATTTTACAATGGGCTGCATGGAAGGGGCCCCTAGCAGGCAAAAAGGGGAAAAAATAAAACTATTTAAGGGCCCAAATTTACGTTTATGTTTTGTGCCCCGGGGAATGGGTTTTCATCAGGGTTCTGCGAAAAAAAGGAAAACCTTAAAATTTAACCTGTTGGGCGCACTGTATCTTGGACCAAATTCTCTATTTTAGGATTTGGATACATTGTGTGCCAGACACAGGTGTAGTAAATCTGATTCCTCTTCCTAGTGCAAATTGTAGTGTGCTTCTTGTCGTTGTATATTTCACATACTTGTTGACTCTGTTGCATTATTTATAAAGTGTATATAATTTAGTGCTTTATTTGAGGAAGTGACATGACGTGCATGATGGTGTAGAATGCAGGGGGTTTTTGCAGTTAATTTTTTTCGGTTTTAGTAGGTTAAAAAAAAAAAAAGCAATTTAAAACCCGGTTTAAACCCTTTTATATCCCCCCTGTTTCTATTTTTTCTACCCCCCCGGCAACAAAAAATTTCCCTTTTATGCAAAAAAGTTTTTTTGCAGTTCCCTTGGTGTCCCCGGGAAAAGCTGGCTCGAAAATTATAGCGAGGCGTGGATGCGTTTATTATGTAAATACTTGTTAATGCTAATTATATGTATTTACACATCTTTGGTAGGTTGCGCGAAGATTACATTTTTAAAGGTTTTAAAAATTTTGCCCGATTTTGGTTAACCTCTTAAAGGGGTTTTTATCATTTAATTTAAAAAGACTTAAAAAATAAGGGGACAGTGAAAAAAAAGTAAAAATTTGCAATTAGATGTATTAGCAAAATGTCTTGTAGTCACCCGTTTTCCTTTTTTTTGTTTTGGGTTTTCCCCTGATCTCCAGTGTTGGTTGGAAAAACCCTCCTCCCTTTCATTTCACTAGCTGAGAGCTTAAATTTTCATTCTGTTTAGCCCCCCGGGGGTATTTATAGGAGCGGCATTCCGGTCTCTCACTCAGAGTAAGGGGGGCCGGCCCTTTTTACTCGGGACAGCCAAAAAGAAACAGGGAAAAACGGTTTCAGGGCTTCTTAATTTTTTTAGAAAAATAAAAAAGTTGTGTCTCAGAGCCCAAAATTTTCCTGCATTGAAGGGGTCTGTGCCCTTATTAAAAAAGCTGGATTTAAATGTAAAAAATCTCCGCTGTGGAGGAGAGATCAGTGCTCAGGGCTAGATTGGGAAAGCAGGCCGTGGTATGTATACAGCTCTTTTCAAAATAAGACTGCTAGGGAGGACCCCAGTGACATGTGGACTTAGGAGGGAGGGGGGGGGGGGGGGGAAATCTAGGGGGGCCCGATGAAAAAGTGAAGGGGGGGGTGAAGTCACCCAGGTGGGAGGGGAAGGGAAAATCCCCCGTGTTTTTGAGTTTAAAAAGTGGAGGGAGTATGAAAACAGCCGGGAAATTTTAAAAAATTTATACATTTTCCCTTTTAAATATTTCTCAAATGAAATTTAACGCACAAAGGGAATTTAAAGGGGATGCTAACTTATTGCTACAAGAACTTGATCATGTCGTCTTAGGCCGCAAACAGGGAAATCTTGTTTAAATGATTAACTCCTGTGAGGTGGTGTGGTCTTGTGTGGTGACAAGGATAGATTAGAATACCAGATGTCTACCAGATGCAGGACTGGAACAAAACTGCAGTAACCGCAATTAATTGGGAACTCACTGGTGTTGGTTTGTGGATTAATTTGGGTTGAGTCCAGTCTAGGACGGGGGGCCCTTTAAGCCCGGGGAGAGGTTGATCTTGGGGGGCCCCCCTTACTTAATTATTGTCTTTAAAGATTAGTCCTCTCTGACATGCATTTTATCACATAATACAGTGTACAAACAGAACTGTAATATCAGTACACTATTACAAGTAACATATCAATCAGTCTCACACATTTGTCACAGTCTAACATATCATAGATACACATGGCTAAGTGGCTCCAAACCATACCCCCCCCACCAGTCCAAAAACAATTTTCCACCTTCCCAAAATTTTTTTTGGCAACAACTAAAACTTTGTAACAACACTATAAACACAACCGTGAAAGTGAAATCTAGGTCCCAAGTAGGTAGGCATAGGTAGGCCCCAGTTAGGTAGGTGTACAGATGATAGCTGGGCCCCAGTTAGATAGGCTCCAGTTAGGGTTTCTGGAGGTGGGGCCCCCGGTAGTGGGTTTTGGGGATAGGCCATAGATGGTTAGGTGGTGGGTGGGCCAAAGATAGGCGGTTTTTTTAAACCCCCCCTTATCAGAAAATAAAATAAAAACTTTCTCTCCTGTTTCCCAAGCAATGGCAGCAGCCGGCTTTAGTGAAGTCCGGGAGGCGGCCGTGTGCGGGGGCAGTGCCTATGTCAATACTAGCGGCCGACGCCTGGTAGACTTAAGGCCTAAGACCTACCGGGCTGAATAGTGGATCAGAGTGCCGGAGGCAGCAATCTTCAAGAGCCAAGTTCGGCATTGCGGGGTATATGTGTTTTGGGTAGGTGCAGGCGTGGGCCAGCCGAGCCCGATTGATCTACGTTGGGGCGTCTGGGGTATAGTGCAACGCAAAAAGGGGAGCCCCTGGTAGCGCGTGGTCTTTGCAGGCTTTACTTCTAGCACAATCTCCTATAATGTCACATATGTTTCTATACTATACGTTCTCTCACTTAATTTCTACTTCTGCCTGCAGAATTAAGTTCTCAAACAGAGTAGCACCAACTTGCCCTGCTCGCACTCCTTTTTGGTCACCTAGGCTCTACTAGCACATGTCCGAGTCCTTACAGTCATTGTAGGTGGCATGGGAAGCCCCTGGTCTTTCTTCATGGACCTAATAACTGATTAGTGACACTGCCAGACTTTTTTTGTTCCTCCTAGTTTTCTTTATTCTTCTGTCTCGTACTGTGAGTAGTTGATGACCTGGTGAAGAGGGGCTTTCTGTGTTTTGTCCAAAAATGGTTAGGTCCCGAAAAAGTCTTTGTAGCAAATTTTTAACTGCGGTCATGTAACTCCGGGAAAAATAGCCCTTCCTAAGCCTTTTCCTGTGCCCAGAATCCCCTGTGACTTCTGGTTAGCTGCCGAACAACATTTGGCACTGGCCATTTTAATTATTTTAAAAAAAGTCACTCTTCCTCCACAAACATGTCTCCCCCTCACCCCCTGTCTCTTTTCCCCCCTTGTGATTGAAAGCCCTCGCGGGTAGGGTCCTTTTTCCTCTGTCGTCCCAATTGTCATTATCCCTTATAATGTACTCGTTTGATTATGTAATGTATGAAAACCCCGAATGTACAGCCCCCTGGAACCAATGGCGGTTTAAAAATAAAAAATAATAATAATAATAATAATAATAATAAACCCAAAGAAAAAACAAGTGCGGAGAAATATGCAAGTATGAATAACTAAGTTTATTAATGGTGTTTGTTATACTACATACAAAAAACCCAACAAATATGAAAAAATTGTCAGACACACAGACTTCAAATTCATAATGACAAAAAGAGAGGAAAAAGAAATTTTAAAAAATAATTAACTTGGGGGTGTTCGGGGGCAATGGTAAGAAAGTTGTAAATAGAAATATTTATATAAAATGTGATCCGAACGGGAATCCAAATGGGGGTTAGTACATCATATATACAGGGGTGTGTAATTAGGACTATAGGCACACTAACAAGTAAAGTGCAAATGGATGTAGGCATAATAAACATCCCAAGTAAGAAAGCGGAGTTGGGCTAGGTCAACACTGCACATGTCAAAATGCTGTCCAAAATCCAACAGCATTTTGACATTGCTGGACTGCAGCAGAACTGTGTTTTTTTTTTTTTTTTTTTGGTGTGGGTTGTCAAAATACTGAATCTGCCGAAAATCCAACAGAAAACCTGTGCTGTGTAGACCTACCGTATTTTTCGGACTATAAGGCGCACCGGATTATAAGGCGCATTATCAATGAGCGTCTGTTAAGTCTTCTTGGTTAAATTATAAGGTGCATGGATTATAAGGCGGGGCACATTAAATGAAACAAAGCTCAGACCGCAAGCCAAGCTTCTTTCAACACTTTCACAATAACTCTCAACTTGTAAAGTTGTAACAAAGGTCAATACATGTACATATTTCCGTTGCGTATCGAAAAAATACGTGTCACACTTAGTGAAGCTTATTTGCAACTGATTTGCAACTGATTTCGGAACGTATTTACATCGGAAATCCGACGTGAATCCGTTCTGAAATCAGCTGTGTGAACATAGCCTAAGGCCGTGTTCACACGGCTTATTCACGCCGGATTTGCGAGCCGGATTGCGCTCGCAAATCCGGCCCGTGAATAAGGGGTGGGTGCGGGGGCGGGGCGGAGGCGCGGACCGCCGGCCCCATAGACTTACATTACCCACAGCGCGTATTCCGCCTGGATAATGTGCAGGTCACTTTCTCCCCGCCCGGCGGATTCGCCGAGCGGGTTGGAGCGACGGAATCCACTGTTCTCTATGAGAACTGTGGATTACCGTAGTTACTGGGACGGATTGGCGCCGTACTGCAGCGCAAATCCGCCGCGGAGTACGGCGCCAATCCGTGCCCAAATAAGCCGGGGGTGGCGGGCCTTAGTGACACTTATTTGCAACCCGATTTGTAACTGATTTCGGAACGTATTTACTATTGCAAATCAGTTGCAAATCAGTGTCTCTAAACTAGCTGTACTAATACGTTCTGAACAAAAAGCTAAAATCCCAAGTGAAGAATTGATTCATATATAAGGCGCATCGGACTATAAGGCCTCTTTCACACGGCTTATTCTGCCGCGGATTGGCGCCGGATTTGCGCTGCAGTACGGCGCCAATCCGCAGCAGCAATTACGGTAATCCACTGCTCTCATAGAGAACAGTGGAATCCGTCGCTCCTCCCCGCTCGGCGAATCCGCTGCGGGGGAGAAAGTGACATGCACATTATTTACGGCGCGTACGCGCCGTAAACACTGCATTGTCTATGGGGCCGGGAGCGCTCCGGCCCCGCCCCCATCCCGCCCCTTATTCATGCCGGATTTGTGAGCTCAATACGGCTCACAAATCCATCGGGAATAGGCCGTGTGAACACGGCCAAAGGCGCACTTTCGATTTCTGAGAAAATCATAGGCTTTTATGTTCGCCTTATAGTCCGAAAAATACGGTAACCTTAAACTGAAGCAAAGATTAGCTTACATATTATGATGAGATCACCACTTGTAGTTTATACATACTGTATACCACACTTAGGGTAAGTTCACACAGCTTATTTCACACGCATTGCACCGCATATTGCGCGCTATACGTGGCGGAATGCGTGCTGCAATTATGGTGATCCATAGCTCTCATAGAGAATTATGCATCCTCACCCCCACGTGTACAATACGATCGTATTGTACACGCGGGGAGATAAGTGACATGTCGGTTGTTAGCGGTGAATATGTGCCACTAACAATGAATGTCTATGGGGTGGGCGCCCAGCCGGCCTCCCCATGCTTTGGAAAGACGCGCTCCAAAATGCCTGGCATATTGCGGTGCGTACTATACACCGTGTGGACATACCCTTAAAGTGCGAACAGTCAACTTTTTATAGAACACCACCGGTCTTAACTATTCTTGTACAATTTTGCATGCAATCAGATTCTAATTTAAGGCCTGGTTTAATGCAGTGCTTAAGCATGTGGATGTCCTGTTGGGGCCTACATGTGGATAGCCCAGTCTATTATAATTGCTTTGTAAATTATTTCAACCAGGAATTTGCATTTACTTTGTGCTGAAAGTCTAAAATTGACAAGCTAACTGGTTATCTGTGACATTTTATGGTCTGTGGTAGAAATATTTGAAAACTTTGTTTAAAGTAACAGCAGGACACAATCCTAAAAAGGTTTTTTCTTTATGCACTTTATATATAAATGCTCAAAGGCAGGGACAATTACTGTAGACTTCGGAAGCCGCAAAACCATTTCAGTTCTTAGTCTGGTGTTTTAGTAGTCAAACAGCACTTTTATAGATCTCATTAGGAAACTGTCCTAATGGAATCTGTCCAGGCCTGAGATAAATGCTTAGAATGAGTAGACTCCATGAAAGCTCTCACATGTAGTGCGATGAAAATAAGTTCAGGATGCTGACGGTGGCAAAGATGAATTTGTTCTGGTCATCACCTGGGCTTTTGTTCATTATAGACCATCATAAGATCAATCTCCTATCCAGGCCTTCAAGGGTATGAACATTAAATGTGCCTTTTAAACCAACCTTTTATCTTAACTGCTCCGTCCTCCTGTCACTGGCTGCCCTATTGGTTGTTGCTGAGCTCTCACAAAAATGGACTTGCGTTGGCATCTATCTAATAACTAAAACTGGCTGAAGAAAACATTGCTTATCATACGCTAATAACAGAGGTGTAGCTAGGGTGTGCAGAGGTAGCAGCCGCTACCAGGCCCTGCAGCCTGAGGGGGCCCAAAAGCCGTCCTGCCACATAAGATACCAGCATTGTTAGTGGCACATGGTAGCTGGGGGGCCCATTTAACTTTTTGAACTAGGGCTCCGGAGCTTCAAGTTACGCCTCTGGCTAATATGTATATAAGAACAGGATCTATTAAAGGTCATTTTTGTCAAAGGTTACATAGTACGATTGAAAAAAGACACGTGCCCATTAAGTTCAACCAAGGGTGGGGAAAATGTGGGTGAAGGGAGGGAGACAAGGACTTCAAGCCCAGCCTCCCCACTGGTTAATGCCTTGAAACCCACAAGGCAAGAACCAATCTGCTCCAGTGGAGACCCTATCTCTTACCACAGAACCATCCCCATACTTTTTGTAGGGACCATTTAATCATGTCCCCTCGAAGCTGTCTTTTCTCAAGACTAAATAAGTTCAATTCTACTAACCTCTCCTCATAACTAAGATGCTCCATTCCCCTTATAAGTTTGGTTGCTCGTCTTTGTAATCTCTCTTGCTCCATTACATCTCTTCTATAACCTGGGGCCCAGAACTGAACAGCATATTCTGTGGTTGAAGAATTCATGCCAAGAGCCCTTATCATGGTGCAGTATACCGTTGTATTAAAAAAGAAATGTTTACTCCTCTCCAACCTTTTATCTGATCATAAGGGGGCTTTAGACATTATATGAATGCTGGCTAAACCCACTGATTTTGGGAGGAGGGGAAAAAAGCAGCCAGTTGGACTTCAGCATGCCTGATCCATTGGTTCTTGAGAGAAAAGTTTCCACCAAAGGTATCGTGATAGTGGCTTTTTCTCCTTCTTGACATTGCATACATACGTATGGGGGAGTGGGTCTGAAGGAATAGCTATTGGCCAAGCGCACTTTGTGTAGACAGGTTTTTTTTTTCTTTTTAAACCTTTTATTGACACTTGTTAAAGTACATTGTACAAGTACAAACCTGCCTTGTCATTATTGCATGTTGTGTCAAAGCAAACAGCCAAAAAAACAGCTACAAGATAGAACCTATATCTTGGTCTCGTATACATATAGGCCCTTGAGACTTACAAGTAGTATAATGTTGTACCGTGTTCGCCATAGACAGTAGTAGAAGAGTGAAGAAATCAGGCGATACCTTTTTCAGGCTAACTGAGTATATTTGATGGTGAGCTTTCGAGAGAACTAGCTCCCTTCTTCAGACAGGTTGTTATACAAGAAATTGAAAATTCAGACTTTTTATACACAAAAGACATGGACCTTCAAAGGATCTTACAATTCTTAAAAATAACAAAATGTAATATAAGCAGAGAAGTTATTTACAACAGGTCAAGCAATCAACTATCTGGAAACTTGTGAGGCGTGACAGAGTGGTCAGTAATTCTGCGTCTTATCTCGTAGCCATCAACTGTAATTTGTGGCCATCACAGTTCGCACATAGTTTCACATGAAGCTGGCATCGATATTTAGCCCATTTCGCAGAGTCTGAAATTTTTGCATTAATTTAAATTCCCACTCCTTTCTCTCTCTGCTTCTTAAAGTGTCCCATTAAAACCATAATCTTCAGATCTTCAATAGAATGGTCATCTCTGGAGAAGTGTGCAGCCACTGGAAGATCAGTTCTGCTGTTATTAATAGTGAATCTGTGGGAGTTCATGCGCTGGCTGAGTCTTTGCCCTGTTTCCCCCACATAGAGGCCTGTGGTAGGACATTGCATACACATAATCAGATACACCACATTGGAAGACCTGCAGGAAAATGTCCCCCTAATTCTGTGCACTTGCTGTGACTGTGGGACAGGTACACTGTCAGCAGTGTGGATGTGTCTGCAGGTCTTGCACCTGTGCTGCAGGCAGGGTGAGGTGCCATTTTCAGTTGGGGCCTTCAGAGCGCTCCGGACAATAATGCGCCGCAGGTTTGGTGGTTGCCGAAAGGAAAGGAGAGGGGGACTGGGAATATGTCTTTGAGTCTGTTGTCCCTATGTAGCACAGGTTGAAGTTCCTTGGCAATCATTCGATGAATTTCCAGCTGTGGGTTTTAAGTGACAACTAGAGGCACTCGGGCTTCGTCCTGGGTCTCTTTGTATGTGAGCAGACAGTCTCTGTTGATGGCGGCCGCTTTGCTGATTTGATCGTCACTTTTGTCCTGTATCCCAATTGGAGAAATTTTGGCCTCAGATCCAGTAGGTGTTTGTCCAGGTACACCTTACAGTAAGGCTATGTCTACACAGCACAGAAAAACATCACTTTTTCCAGTATTTTTTGTTTTTTAAAAACTCTGAAAAGAGGCCCCGTAGACTTCTGTACTAGAAACATCCTGTTGTCTCCACAGAACATTTTATTTTTCGCTCATTTTCTTTGCTGGTGGTTTTTTTAAACCTGTTGCAAAAAACAGAGCAGGGCAGAAAACTTACTATTGGAGTCGCTGTAAAGCTCCGGACGTTTTGTGTCACGTTTTTTTTTGCAGAAATACATAGAAAATCTATTGCTGTGCACCTCTGCTAAATTTAGCAGCTTTTGACAGGCAGTGGACAAAAAAAATCTGTTTTTTTTAAAAGTTTTTAGGATTTAGTTTTCAGGTCGTTTTTTTTTTTGTCCAATACTGTGTAGATCTAGCCTAAGGATTAGAAGGATATAAAAAAGGGGGGGTTATCCTTGTTGATCTCTGGTGTAAGCAATAAGGGTTTTGGGCTTTATACACGTGAGAAGCATTCGATCTAGATTAGTATTGCAGTTTTTAATGTCATCAAGCTGTGTGTTTTTTTGTTTTTTTTTAAACTAAATTGGTCAGTGAAAAGACGATTTATAAGCTGCGCAATTCTAGTGTGTGAAATTCTTCAGCTTTATATTTGGGTAAGTGTGGAACGGGTGTAACCCTGGCATAAAAATGTTTCACTTAATTTACTATACCGGGAGGAGAAGTGAGATCTTGCCTAGAGCGGTGATAACTTTCTCTTATGCTGTTCCAGTAGTGTTTTTGGCCCATAGTGTAGAAATGTTACAATAGCACTCCTTTTTGTTCAAGTAGATAACTTTTATAATATATTTGAGAAGTAAAGGAGTTCTGTTGAGCCTTTTAAACTTTTGGTATAGGTGGGTAGATAATTTGAAAATCTATTATGGCACCTATTAATTTCATGTGTTCAGCTCTTTATTGTATGAGAAACCAAAGTGGTGTTACTGTTGAATCCCTTTGTCCTCAGAATAGCCATGGTCTTACCTGCTAGGCCTGGGTCAGTTACGTAGTTGGTAAGGCTGAAAAAATAGTGTTTATCCAGAGGAAGGCAAAAACCCCTGTGAGGTAGAAGCCAATTGTTGGTTTAGACAAAAAAAAATTCCTTCCTGACTCCAATCAGAATAAATCCCTGGATCAACGACCCTTCTCCAGAATCCTAGTCAATATAACTTGTTATATTATTACACTCTACAGTTGTATCCAAACCTTTTTTGAACTCTGTTAGTGAATTCACCATAAGTTCCTCTGGCAGAGAGTTCTACAGTCTCACTGCTCTTACAGTAAAGAATCCCTTTCTATGTTTATGTAAAAACCTTCTTTCCTCAAGACGTAGAGTATACCCCCTTGTCCTGGGTATAAATAGATCTTGGGAGAGATCTCTATATTGACCTTTATTATATTTATACGTATTTATTATGTCCCCCGAAGCCGTCTTTTCTCTAAACTAAATAACCCTAATCTTGCTAATCTTTCTGGGTATTGTAGTCCAAAAGTCCGTTTATTACATCATTGAGCCTATTCAAGCGGCTTGGATGTCTTTCCAGCCGCTATACTGATGCCTCTGCCCTCTGTGAATCACTGCACTGGTTGCCCATTCAATACAGAATACAACGTAAACTAATCATTCTCACCCATAAGGCTTTCCACAGCGCTGCACCCTCTTACATCTCCTCCCTCTGGTAATGTCTGGTTTGTCTGTACGTATACCCTCTTTATTGTAAAGTGCTGCGGAATATGTTGCCGCTATATAAAGATGATGATGATTATTATTATTAAGCTCTACAATCTCTTTCCTGGGAACTGGTACCCAAAACTGTACACTATATTCCATGTGTAGTCTGACCAGTGACTTGTATAATGGGAGAATAATGTTCTCATCATATGCATCTCTGCCTCTTTTAATACAGCCCATGATCCTATTTGCCTTGCAGCAGCTGCTACAATTAAGTTTACTGTCCACTAGGATTCTCAAGCCCTTCTCAATGTCACTTTTTCACAGTGGTTTTCCATTTAACAAGTAATCATGGAATGGCTTTTTCCTCCCCATGTGCACAACCTGGCATTTATCTGTGTTAAACCTCATCTGCCACTTCTCTGCCCAGGCCTCCTGTACTGGATAGAAAAAGAAATGTAGCATTTTTTCTTAGGTATGGCTTGTTAGTCTCAAACCGTGCGCATAAATGTGATCAGTTGTCTCCAGCTCGAGCATAAATCTATTTGCTGGAAGCAGCTAATATATGTGAATCGAGCAGAGCAAAACTGTTTCATTTGGTCCATTTTTGGCGGCTGTTGGAAATGTCCTTGGATGTTGAATACCAGCTATGATGCTAGAACATTGACCAACTGGCCATTGTATTGTTTTGATGAATACTGGAATGTTCATTTGACCTAATAGTTATGCTTCTAAGGTCGTAAGGCCAAGTTCACACGGCTTATTGCCGACGTAATTGCGGGGACGGATTTCCCCCCCCGCAATTACGTCGGCTCTTGGCGGGGGCCTGGCAGCTCGCCGGCCCCATAGACATTGATTATTCACAGCACGTATCCCGCCAGGATAATGTGCATATAGACATTCAAATTAAAAAAAAAAAAACAGTGGCACACTATGGACTAAAGAAACTATCAAAAAGGACATAGGAATTTTGGAAAAAGCATTACTGCTAACTAGGATACATGGAAAAAATTTTTGAAGTTCTTAGTTCACACTTTTGGCCAAAACTGCTTAAGGCCTCTTCCGAACTTCACCGGGACCTCAGGCAAGTGGGTCCTACGCTATTGTTACCTCTCTATTGGGTCCTGTTCAGACCAACGAAGATACCTGCTTCAAAGCACACTGCACTGATTTAAAACCTATGGAAGTGGGTGGGGTGCAAAAACCAAAATGGAGTCAGCCACTCCTCTCTTACATAAAGTCAAAAACAGCATTTGGTTTTGCACATCAAAAAAACTTTGTTTAGAAAAAGCACAAATGCACACTGGTGTGGCAACAATACATATAGACATTCAAATAAAAAAAAACAGTGGCCCACTATGGACTAAGGAAACTATCAAAAACTACATGGGAATTTTGGAAAAAGCATTACTGCTAACTAGGGTGCATGGAAAACATTTTTGAGGTTCTTAGTTCACAATTTTGGCCAAAACCTCTTAAGCCCACTTCCGAACTTCACCGGGACCTCAGGAAAAAAAAATAAAAATATTAAAAGCTACAGATCACACACAAGGTGATTGTGAGAGGTTATGATGAAATAGGGTGTATGAATGAGATGAAAGGTGAGAAGTGCTTAGTTCACACAATTCTCCAGCTAAGTTTCATAAATAGGGGTAGATTACATGGAATTGGGTGTTAGGAGTGGTAAAACCCCCTACCTCTGAACACCCGGGCCCTTTGTCCCGAGCATTCAAAGGCAGTAGTCAATTGTCCGGTTCTAGCAGAGTGGAGCACCGCCGATGCTCTGCTAGCCAGCCTGGTAAACCTAAGGCGCCAGGCTTACCAGGTGCCGGCCCTAAGTCCTGACGTGGGTGACACGATGTTGTCACATCATCGTGACGTCTGTGCCGAGCACTAGAGGCTGATCGGCCGCACAACACATCGTGGGAGCATGGAGAGAGGTAAGTTATTTCTTTTTTATAAGACTTACGGCCTCTATAACCCTTCATGCCTGCCTATATATAGCCCCTATAACCCTGCCTACCTCTATGCCTCCTATGTATACTGGTCATTATTCAGTAATAGTGGGAGTATTATTCACTCACTGTGGTGATGATTTGTGGTCGTGTTCTGGTGGTATAATTTGGTCCATATGTGATAGCGTTATTGGTAATGTTGGTTTGGGTATACTGTGATTTGTTTGGTAGCAGTATAATGGTGATATTTATGGTGAGGTAATCGCTCCTTGTATTATCTAGATACAGCATGACCTTAGTTTGCCATGGGGCCCAGGCTTCTCTAGTTACGCCCCTGCATGGGAAGCTCACTTGATTGCGATATCTGTAGAAATGTAGCAAACCAAAGTTAACCTTTGCTACATCTGATATGACTGTGAAAACAAATCTGCTTGTTAGGGTATGTTCACACGGCGATATTGCAGGGCGTACAGTACGCCCCGCAATTACACCGGGTGTTCGTGAGCTCGCACTGATCGGCGTGTACACTCGCGATGCGGGGGTGGGGACAGCCGCGCGCCTGCCCCACAGACTGTCTACCCTCACGGCGTGAGAGCGACACAAATAAATGTCATGTCACCTGTCTCCCCGTGCCTACAATACGATCGTGTTGTGTGAGCTGGGAGTGGAGGTGTAATCCATAGTTCTCTGAGCATTGTGGATTACCATAATTATGGGCCGCATTTCGCTCATATTAGAGTGCAGTACGCCGTGAAATACGCCCCAAAATAAGCCGTGTGAGCATACCCTTATTCCCAATGAGCTGTGAATGGGACAGGCTAACGTATACTATACAACCTGGTGGCTATGAATACTGCTGTTAGGAGTACACAGCGTCCCTTAATTCTCTTCTGGTCTGCTGGTGAACAGCCATCCTGCACAAACAAGCGAATCTCCCTATTTTTGGGTTTTCTCTAAATATTGCTGCCAGCACTTGACAGAATCATTAGATAATTATTTGTTGCAATGGCCAATGTGCATTTTTTCTGCGCCATCATCATAATGAAATTCTTGTTCCTGTAAATTATAAAATTGTTACACAAATGTCTCTACAGAACCCTTCTGCAGCAGATAGAGTAAATGCAACACATGTAAAACAATGCTGGCAGCCAATGCGAGTCCCAGCCCTCATCTTATGCTCAACCTTTTCCCTAACCTCCGCTGATCAATGCACCACTCGGAAATGTCTTGCTGTTTAACATATGAAGACAGGATGTTTTCAGAATAGTTCCCTAAAATTTTGATCTTCAGTTTGAAATGTTTTTTAGTTGACCAAATAGAAGCACATGAACTGAGATTACTGCCTATAGTGCTACAAGACGGGTGCACAATATGTGGCCCCGAGGACACAAACATGCTTTCTGCATGTCCTCATGTTTCAGAAAGTCATATCTTTTGACAGCTGCATTTAACTGATGACACTATTATGGTGGGCATGGTTATAGCGGGCACTGTGACTGGCACAGTTATCGAGGGCAGTATGTGACTGGCACTGTAGACCTATGTATGCTGTTTTAAGCAACATAAATGAGCAATCCAGTAAAATCTGTTTTTGTATTCTCTGGATTTGTTCCTCAAAGGAGTATTTATTTCTGACACAATCATAGCAGAGCCACAAGATCTACGTTTTCCTCACCCTTGGTTGAACTTAATGGATACGTGTCTTTTTTTTTTTTTTTTTCAACCGTACTAACAATGTAACTACTACAAAAATGTCTGGTAGATTTGAGACTCCAGAGAGGAGGAAATCAGTTGAATATTTGTGTGTGGTGTTATCTAAAATATGAGCTTAAGACATGTAGGGAACTGTAAATGAAGACTTTTTTTCCCCCTAACTATTTTCCTTTGTTGAGAAGAAGATATTTATCTGCTCAGAGCGCACACGGGTTTCACTAGGTTACTGACCTGCTGTCCCCTTCTCTGCCCGGTCTTACAGTGCCGTGCAAATGTATTTGGCCCCCTTCAACTTTTCAACCTTTTGCCACATTTCAGGCTTCAAACCTAAAGATATAAAATGTTGTTTTTGTTGTGAAGAATCAACCAGTGGGACACAATTGAAGTGGAACGAGTTTTATTGGATTTTTTAAACTTTTGTAAAAAAAAATAAAAACCTGAAAAGAGGGGCATGCAAAATTATACGTCCCTTTTACTTTTAGTGCAGCAAACTCCCTCCAGAAGTTCAGTGAGGATCTCTGAATGATCCAATGTTGTCCTAAATGACTGATGATGATGAAATATAATCCACCTGTGTGTAATCAAGTCTCCGTATAAATGCACCTGCTCTGTGATAGTCTCAGGGTTCTGTTTAAAGCGCAGAGAGCATCATGAAGACCAAGGAACACACCAGGCAGGTCCTCGATACTGTTGTGGAGAAGATTAAAGCTGGATTTGGATACAGAAAGATTTCCCAAACTTTAAACATCCCAAGGAGCACTGTGCAAGCAATCATATTGAAATGGAAGGAGTATCAGACCATTGCAAATCTACCAAGACCCGGCCGTCCCTCTAAACTTTCATCTCAAACAAGGAGAAGACTGATCAGAGATGCAGCCAAGAGGCCCATGATCACTCTGGATGAACTGCAGAGATCTACAGCTGAGGTGGGAGTGTCTGTCCATAGGACAACAATCAGTCGTACACTGCACAAATCTGGCCTTTATGGAAGAGTGGCAAGAAGAAAGCCATTTCTCAAATATATCCACAAAGTTTGCCACAACGCACCTGGGAGACACCAAACATGTGGAAGAAGGGGCTCTGCTCAGATGAAACCAAAATCAAACTTTTTGGCCACAATGCAAAATATGTTTGGCGTAAAAGCAACACAGCTCCTCACCCTGAACACACCATCCCCACTGTCACACATGGTGGGGGCAGCGTCATGGTTTGAGCTTTTCTTCAGCAGGGACAGGGAAGGTAGTTAAAATTGATGGGAAGATGGATGGAGCCAAATACAGAACCATTCTGGAAGAAAACCTGTTGGGATCTGCAAAAGACCTGAGACTGGGACAGAGATTTATCTTCCAACAAGACAATGATCCCAAACATAAAGCAAAATCTACAATGGAAGGTTCACAAATAAACATCTCCAGGTGTTAGAATGGCCAAGTAACAGTCCAGACCTGAATCCAAGCGAGAATCTGTGGAAAGAGCTGAAAACTGCTGTTTACAAACGCTCTCCATCCAACCTCACTGAGCTCCAGTAGTTTTCCAAGGAAGAATGGGCAAGAATTTCAGTCTCTCGATATGGAAAACTGATAGACATACTTCAAGTGACTTGCAGCTGTAATTGCAGCAAAAGGTGGCGCTACAAAGTATTAACTTAAGGGGGCCAAATAATGTTGCAAGCCCCACTTTTCAGTTTATTTTTTGCAAAAGTTTAAAATATCCAATACATTTCGTTCCACTTCACAATTGTGTCCCACTTGTTGATTCTTCACCAAAAAATTAAAATTTTATATCTGTTTGAAGACTGAAATGTGGCAAAAGGTTGAAAAGTTCAAGGAGGCCGAATACTTTTGCAAGGCACTGTACAGTACATCTATGGTTTTTATTTTATATATTTTTTTTGCCTTTGTGGATTGGATGGGTTGCTACAGACCTTTTGGTGAGAATTTCATGTCAATAGCACCTCTAGAGAAATATTTACTTAGAATATTGGTGTGTTCGATACTTACTTCATTCTCTGTTTGAGAAGATGCTTCAGAATTATTTCACAGGGAACGCGAGCAATTTTTAAAATATCCAGATTGGCCACTTTGCCTCTTTACACTGTAGATTCCCTGTGTGTTTTTTCTTAGTGGTCAGAATCGGAGTGCAAAAAATTGTTTTCTTTATTTAAAAGCCAGGAGGGTTTGATTGAAAGAAAGAGAAGCCAGTTTCAATCCTTTGGGAGCAATTGGCTACATTAAACCATTACCCCTACATTCCTGTAGCATGCTGCCAGACATGGTTAAGGCTCATGCTTAAGCTGGACGACTCTCTGGATTAACAACACAAGTGAACTCATTATTGACTTGATAGCGTATTCATGTATTGCATATTTCTCTAATCTTATTTTATCTTCTTTGGGAGAGTTGTTCTCAAAACACCTGATCTTTGCAGGCCATGAGGTTTGCCTTCTTGGACCAGAAGATTGATAGGCTTTTACAGGGATGCTCTAGTGTAGAGGCATCTTATTCTTCTAGAGCAGTGCATTTTAATTTGAGTTGAAATTGTGTTTGAAGATCACACGACTAGACGTTGAGGCTTTGGATGTCCTGTAAGCTGACTGCCTTTTTCCCTGGATGAGGTGGAAAGCAAATCTGCATATGATTCCTGGATATTATGTTCTCTCTCCCCTCCCTCCCCCTTTCTGCACAGTCAGTAGTAATTCTGTTGGTCCCATCTAATTGAATCAGAATGAAGAGACAGCAGGGCTTTGTGAAGTCAATGTATCTTCCAAGTAGATGTAGGTGAGCCGTAATAACAGTACTCCTTAGTGGTCTAAAATTACAACCTTAGGGGTACTAAATTATACATAAAAAATTATGGTAGTATAATGTTGTACTGTGTTAGCCATAGAAAGTAGTAGAAGAATGGAGAATTCGGGCGATACCTTTTAGAGGTTGACAGAGTTGATGGTGAGCTTTCGAGAGTACTAGCTCCCTTAACATCATGTAAAAAATTATATAATGAACAGTTTAAAACAATCCCGTTACCCTATTTTACAAATAAAAAAAATTAAAACAATAAAAAATTAGACAGAATTATCACAGCGTCTGTAAAAGTCAGATATATTAATATATAACCTTATATATCCCACAAGGTGAATTCCATAAAAAATACTCAGCACCGTAATTTGTGGGTATTACAAAAATGGGAATAATGATCAGAAGTCAGTTATGTGAAAATGATACTAATAAAAACAAGTCCC
The DNA here is from genome assembly GCA_025379985.1 of Phyllomedusa bahiana. NCBI lineage: Eukaryota > Metazoa > Chordata > Amphibia > Anura > Hylidae > Phyllomedusa > Phyllomedusa bahiana. The sequence goes on along the minus strand of JAODAL010000357.1, from coordinate 233,321 downwards.
CATACAGGTCCATAGACCGGAAAATAAAAAAGATGAACGTGGAGCTCAATTAAAAGAAAATAATCGAAATCTTCCTGATCTGCAGAGGCACGTTTGTACTTCATACTGCACCCTTGAAAAGAGATGGCGCAAGTGTGTGTTTGGGTTTGTCACCAAGCTGGGGCGGGTGCAGCTGAAGACAGATTCCATCAGGTCAGGATCTTGATTTTTCTCATGGGGGGGAAAGGAGCTATTTGCCTACAGCAAACTCCAGTCCTCAAGACCCACCAACAGGTCATGTTTTCAGGATCGCCCACAGAATGCTCTGACAATAATTATATCACCTGTGCAATACTGAGGGAAGCCTGAAAACTTGACCTGTTGGTGGGCCTTGAGGACTGGAGTTGAGAAACACTGGCCTAGAGCGTCAGATTGCCTTGTCCCGCACAGATGAACAGTGTTGCTGTTTTAGATGTCCTGATCCTTACCGATCAGCACGACCTTTGGAGCCAGCTGGAAAACCTAGGTTAAGATTCAGTCTCTCGAATAGTAAAATATGGAATATCGGCAAACTTGGAGAGAAAATATGTTTAAAAAAAAATCTGCTTTATTTAGAAAAATTAAAAAATGTGGCATCGCATAGTAAATGAATATTGACGCGTTTCAAGTACTGGGCCCTCATAAGAAAAAATGAAATTGCAACATCCTTAAATACACAGATGATACAATCCAATTGAATAAACTCACATGTGAAAAATCACACTCGCATTGTGGTACAATGTCCGTTGGGCTCTCCGTGCAAGACGGACGCTCGGTAGTAGAGTTTAGCACACACACATCCATATGACGCAAACGGCTGGTGTGTTCTAAGCTCAGTTTCTAGGTGTTTGTCTCGCACGTAGTGCCCAACGGATGCGGTACCCTAATGCGAGTGTGATTTTTCACAGGTGAGTTTATTCAATTGGATTGTATTATCTGTTTGTTTAAGGCCGTTATAATTCCATTTTTCTTATGTTAAGATTAAGAGCCTAGTGCTCGAAACGCGTCAACAATCATTTACTATAAGACGTCACGTTTTTTTAAATTTATCTACATCAGCGATTTGGATTTTCTCTCCAAGTTTGCTGGATATTCCATATTTTTCATTCATGACTACACATTCCATGAGGTGTGAATCTGTGCATCTGGGGGTTTGACAGTGGTAAGCTGGCTGCATTTTATCATAGCATTATCTTAAATTGTAAGCTCGATTTTTAACTTGCCAGGCTGGAGACCAAACAAGATTTCATACTTGAGTGGGCAGTAGTACAAAACCTACAGCTTACTTCTGTACTAAGTTTCATCAGTGCTTGATGTTCCAGGCCTGAGGCGGAACTGCTGTCAGTAATTGTTCTCTTGTATATGTGTCAACATAAATGGGAATGGTGTGTGTTTTTTGTGCACTGTGCCTATATTATCAATACTGAACTTAATAGAAATCCAACAATGTTATCCTGAGTTCACCTCAGTAGCCCTCAAGTTTGGAGCCTGTAATTTCAAGCTTTAGTAACAGCATAGTAGTAAGTGGTGCTGTGAACCATATTTTTCTCATCTTTGTAAGGACCTGACAGTTCTCTTGTCTAGCTTAGCAAATACTTACATTTTCCCCAAAAAACCCTTCTTGAGCATCGCTTATTAGGACTGTTGTACTGTTCCAAGCAACCTGTGGATAAATGGACAGCTGGGTGTTGGAATACGTTACTAAAAAGTTAAAGGGATAATGTGAACCTTTTTCTTGTCGCATATTGACAGCATAATGCGACTATTACATGATTTTTTTTCTTTTAATTACTTGTTTTTTTGGTATAATTTTTAAAGTTCCCTTACACAAGTTTTTCCGACTTCCCTTCCGTGAGCTCTAGGGGTATGTCCACACGGCACTGGTTATTAGTGTTGAGCGAACAGTCAAAAGTTCTAGTACGATTAGAACCTCGAACTTTTGTGAGTTCGGTTCGAAGTTCTATTCAAACTCGAACTTTGAACCCTATTAAAGTCTATGGGAGAATATGTTCTGGTTAATTTTATACCTATACAGGTGAGGAGATGCTGGCATTACCATCCATAAAAGTAAACTGGATACGTGGAACAACTTAGTGAAGAAAATTTGGCTCTAAGAGAGACAGAAAAAATTTGAGGCTAAAATACTTCATTCCTTTCAATGGCTAACTGAAAGGTTGAGGACAGCTTGCAAGCAGGGGCGTAACTACAGCAGGTGCAGTGGTAGCAGGTGCTACAGGATCCTGCATCCTGAGGGGGCCCAAAAGCCCCTTTGACACATAGGAGATTTGGAGACAGTGTTATACAATTACTGAACCCCACCCCTTTCCTAAAACTGCATAAACATAACTTTTGGGCACTGAGTATGATTTAGCAAATCCAAGCACTCTGTATAATATATTCATGTATATGAGAGTTAGGAGTTATGTCACCAAAGAGCCTGCAAATGTCACCAAATAACAGCTTCTGGGTGTGGGAAAGATGCAGCCAGCAATACCAAACTCCATAGCTATTGATGTCTATGGAGAGGAAAATGCTATCTAACTAAGAGCAGGCTGTACAGCACAGAGAGCTAAAAATGGTGTTCACAAGGCAATACAGTGAAATATATATAACATGGTCATGTGATTTTTAGCAGCTAATGAGAACCCTACACCTCAGCGATGACATTTGTGACTCTTCTCTGTGCTCAGCACTGACTGGATGGCCACCAAAAGTGCAGAAAGCAACTGAAAATGGCGTGTCGAATTAGAACTTTACTCAAACGAAATGTTTGGGTTCTAAAAACTCGAGAAGTTATACTAGAACTTAACTTTTCTAGAACAGTTCTATTAACACTACTGGTTTTCAGACCGTTTTCGCATGTGAAAACAGTCTGTAAACCAGTTGTCAACCATCCTCCTAGACAGGCTCTGTTTACATGGCTTAATTGCGGGGCGTAATTACGCCCCGCAATTAAGCAGTGGGGTCCGGCACCTCGCCGGCCCATAGACTATCATTACTAGCGGCACGTATACGCCGCTAGTATGACATGTCACTTATCTCCCCCCACGGCGTATTCGCCGAGCGGGGAGAGGAGACGTAATCCATAGTTCTCTATGAGAACTGTGGATTACCATAATGACTGGGACGTATTCCAGCCCGTAATTCGGCCAGTACGCGCGAATTACAGACTGAAATACGTCCCATTTTAAGCCGTGTGAACATGGCCTAATAGAAAATCCGAGCTGTAGTTTACACACACTTATTTTCTGAAGGCAAAAAAAAAAAACTTACATGTTGATTCTTTCCCCCGGGTTTTTCCATCATTCAGGAGTTTTATCTCTTTAGTGAACACAACTAGAAAAGGAAAAGATTTTATTTGTAATTTTTAATTACATGGGATTGCCGAAATAAACAATACTGTCCAAAATTGTAAAAAAAAAAAAAAAAAAAAAAATGGTTTTCCGGGAATATTGGTTTTACCAGAAATATGCTTTGCTGAAGGAAGTGTCCCTTTTGAAATGGTCTAATCACCACAGTGCCAGACTGTAAAGTGACACACCCATTTGATGAGAATGGCACCAACCAGTTGTCTATTCATAAATATTCAAGAGAAATCTGAGGATAACTGCAAAACTAAGCATTACAATTAGGTTTTTTCATAATTATCTTAAGGGGAATAGATATGTAATTTTTCTTAATGTCAGGAGGTGTCTCAGGTATTCTTTAAAAGGTGCTTGTGCTTTGAAAATCTTTATATAAAAGATCAGTAACAGATCAGTAATCGTTTTTACTACTTTCTACCTTGCCATAGTGACCATGGTACTGAGACCACCCCCAATACCTAAAATATAGAGACAGAAAATCCCTTCCAAATGCTGTGCACCTTACTTTTTGGTCAGCTTGGTTTCCAGCGAGAGCTTGACGAATAGCTAGGAATGAAGGTTCACAATAGGACACTTGACCCTCTGTTACCGATTGTTGATGGTCTCAACCCCCCGAGCCCGCATTGATCAAAATGTCTCGCATGTCACTATGACCTTTCAATAGCTTTTTAAATATTCTAGCTGCACAAGCTGCTTGTTCTATTGTTCTTTGTTGTACAGGTTCATCTGTATCTTAGATCATCTTCCAAGAACGTGGTTATACATTTATTATCTGGAAGAATTTGTGGTTTTGCTCTTGCGCGGGTAAAAAGCACAGTACAATCAAGACAATGGGACCGTTTATGCCATTAACAGTAAGATGTGGGAGTGTTGGCTGAAAATCTTTAGGAGTGTAAGAGGTTTGTTTTCAGTACTCAATGAAGTCAGTGAATTACAAGTTCACTTGCATATAAAGTATGGTGCTGGAGGCATATTAACACTGTTGTTGTGTCTCATTGCATATGTCTAATGGAGCTCATTAGCCCTTATTCTCTTGACGGAGGCCATTTTGGCTGCCATTCGGTTGGTGTCCGTCAAGGATATGCAAGACCATGTTACACAGGTCAGATGCATCCTGTTAACAAAAAAATCTAAAACGGATACCCGATAGTCTATGGGTAATGGGTGAAACCACTACTACTACTAGCTTCTAGGTAAACTCCAATTCCTCAGTGATTGTCTGCTTCTAGAGGGGCTGCAGTCTGGTATATTCAGGGTGAGAAAGGGCTGATATCCATGGACCGTTGCAGCTGCTGGTTTTAACTTGTCTGGTAATAAATGTTGTGTATTTTTTCTTTGTTCTTTAAACAAATTATAAGGCTATGTCTACACTGCATTGGACACAAAACAGCCCAAAGTGGCCGTTCTTTTTTTTTTTTTTTTTCACGAAGCAGGACCATGTTTCTTGCCACATTTTGTACAAAAAACACGGTCGCTTATCGTTTTTTTGTCGTTGTCCCTACCATTGTATTGCATGGGAAGACAGCAAGAAAACTATTATACAGTATGTTCAATGCGCCAGAAGACGGGCAGGGAAAAAAGATGAGCTGTGGAGACTACAGCTTGTCTTTTGTGCAGCTCTGCTGCACGAATGATCATATCTTCGGCGCTTTTAAAAAACAAAAAGCGCCAAAATTACGATCGTAATCCTGTGTAGTGGAGACCTAGCCTAAATAGAAAATAAGGGTGCCTTTGGGTTCTGATGAAATAACGACAGGTGGTTAGGGTCAGCTTTGTGGTGACAAAAAACACAGTTGGCTGACACCTTGCTCCTGTGATGGTAACAGAGAGGCTTCCATCAGATGCCTCCATTACTAAAACTGGAATAAAGCGGTAATTTAAAAAAAACTAAACACTCCTCCCTAGAGCATCAAAATGCTTTGTCTTGGCAGAAAGCCTACCATTGTCACGAATGGTAATGTACAGATGCCAGTAGTAACTTTTCGTTTGTATATTGGTGCTACAGAAAAAAAATCTTGCTCTGCTGTTCTGTTAATGAATGGTCACGATTTTGTGTAAAATGCTTTTTACTCTTTACTTTTTTTTTTTTGGGAGGGGGGGAGAGGTTGTTACTGAGCTTGAAGACTGGCTGGTGTAATGTGCTAGCTTGTTAAATGACCAAGCCAAGCTGTTGGACTATCGGAGACTGACATAATGTTATCTTTTTTTAAGTTCGTGTCCGGTTAGTTAAGATCTGTTTTCAGCCACTTGAGTGTTCTCACAGGTCCTCAATCTGAAAAACAAGCAGTTGGAGAAGTTCTTGAATCTGTGTTTTTTTTTAAATTTCTTTATTTTTTTATGTGTTGCCAATAAATTTCCGATATTCTGGAGACATACTCAGCACTTCTGTGGTTAGAGGTAAAATTTTATATTTATGTATTTCATGTCATGAAAGCTCCATCATAGTATAAATGTATCTGTGGATGGTGTAGTATTGTGAGATGTAGAACTAGCTTTGGATAAAGGTAGCTTGCTGGAAATGGCACCGTCCACAGACTGAAGAGAAGCGTAAAGGGGTTTCCTCACTTCGCTGTTTCACTGAGTTTTAGCAGCTTTGCACTCACGCTGTCTCCTCAGGCTGTGGGTGGTTCTACCGCAGTGATTAGTGTATTTAACTTCTAGGTAACTGCTACTCTGACAGCGCAGGAGATGTTATCTTTAGGATTACAGATACAGCCATGCTTTTCAGTCCTCACAGCATATGTACCTTTTTGTTTAGTGAAGCCAATTTTGTTAGATATAATTAATTTGCTTCAGTCTCAGTCCATCAGTGAGGTGACTTCACTCTTTTCTCTCCGCTTATCAGATAACAGATGTAGGTCTGGTATGCAGGTGACTGTAGAAACCTGTGTGCACTTGAGAGCATGTATTTAGAAAAAGTCTTAATTTAACTGTCCCTTTATGTTGAAAGCTAATCTTTGTAGTGAGAAAGATGAGAGAGTTGAATTTCTCATTTCACCACATTGGAGTGCCAAGTATTTCTCTTGAATCTCTAATGCACTTGGGTGAACCGGGAGATTAGCCACCATTGTCAAGCACCCTTGATTTCCATTCAACAAGGAGAGTGCGGTTTTACCTGTACAAATACATTTATGTTTTAATGTGTTTAACATATTACAAGCTGTAAAAGATTCTAAGCTATTGTGGGATGCACTCCTGCCTAATATCTGATACATGGCTTCACTTATCTGTACCATAGTATTAGGCTATGTCTATACAGCAATGTTCAAATGACGTCCAAAATCCAATGGCATTTTAACTTTGCTGTTCCTTGTTATTTTGCGTGGTTTTGCGCTAAGAACCGCAGTCTGTTTTCGGAATTCCCACCAGCTCAGTACATGGACCGTACAGAAATGTCAAAGCGGCGGATTTCAAAACAGATGGGAAAAAAATTCTGTGCCTTGTAGACTACAGCACAGGTTTTTTATTGCTGTCTATGGGGCACGGGTTACAGTCAGATTCTTAATGTGCTGTGTAGACATAAACTATAGGGCTATCACCAGGGCTGTGGAGTCGGTAAGCCAAAGCTTTGACTCCTACTCCCTCATACACGCCGCATGTTTAAGTGATAACTTTACTGTAGTAAAATGGTAACATCAGGCTTTTATCACCTTATGATACAATAATCAAGCTATTTAGGTAGAACATACACTGACAAGCAAAATGGTAACAATGTTTTGAACACTTGACTTTCAGGCTCCATATCTCGCCATCCACTACAGCTTTGTACTTGAGGCTACCATCATTTTATAGACCATCATGGCTATATTATACATAAATTTGACTTGCAACTATTTAGCATCTGGTTAGTTCTGCAGATTGTCATGTAACTGCATTGTTACGGTTTTGCTCCTAAAAATCAAAATGTTTATTTTTTGTTAATATTTTGTAGATCCACCTTTTGGCTTTCAGCACTGCCTGGATCCTTCTGGGCTCTGGATCAGATTAAATAATATATTAACCAAAATCTGATCCCATGTCTCTTCTACACGTTCTCAATGTTGGTGCAGACTGGACTTTGGTACGAATACAGCTTTTTCTTCAACTCTACCCACAAGTGTTCGGTTTGGTTTGGGGACTGTGGAGGCCAATCCAGCAACTCTACTGCATTTTCATTGAACCATTCCTTCTCCAACCTTGATGTATGCATCAGGTCATTGTCCTGCTGGAATAGTGTCATCCTTTTCATACCCATAGTACTGTAGTATATGAAGTAACTCATGTTGTAGGACACTCACATATAGCTCAGCATTGAGATCAGCATTGATCCCAGTCAAGTATCCAACATCTTTGGCTGTGAAACAACTCTATCATTAGGCTTCCTCCACCGAACTTGACAGCTCCTTCAGTTTCTCGATCCATTTGCACCCCTCAGAGCCCTATTGACTTTTGTCTCATCGCTCCAAGTCCCCTGATTCCAATCTTCCGCTTTTGTTACTTTTTTGCTAACTCGAGCCGACGCTGCTTATGACGAGATTGAAGTCAAGGCTTCTTCACTTTTTTACAGGCCACCTTTCCAGAGCTATGTAATGCGCGTTGCATGGTGCTTGCATGGATGTTTGTGATCTCACTCTTAGAAGCCTACGATCCACCTCCACTGCTGTCTGTCGTGTTAGAACTGATAGATGTTGTGATGAGCCGACTGGTTTGATATTTTGCTTGGATTCCACCTCTTGGGTTTTATATGGATGGATGAACTTCATTTCATATGCTTCCAGCTGTTATGGCCTCACATGATGCAGTTTGGCATTTTCCTTAGTCGAGTGACCGCTATCGAGGAGCTGGATGAGCTCCTTTCCTGGGAAATCTTCTTCATGGTTGCTCGAGCCAGTGACTGTTCACTTGGGAAGTGGATGTGATTATCATAGATATATACATGTTTTGGGTTTGGATATTATATAGGAGAATTTGTTTAATAGAGTTGTAGATTTTAATGATAAATATTAAGTTATATTTTAAATTGGGGTTTTGTTTAAGCTGTGAATTTTTCATGTTCGTGTTGAGATGCAATACCAGGCACAACCCATGGACAGGAGTGGTGCAATTTTTGAAAGTTGCTTCATTTTTTTTTCTCATACAACCCCTTTACTCCAAATTCACTTTGCTTCAAATCCTGTATTACTCATCACTGGGCATTTGTTTTATTATAATATTTTGTATTCATCTTCACAGCCATTTTCTCCAAGGATAACCACTCCAAGCAAGAACTTATCAAAGGAGCTGTTGTCCTGTCTGAAAAGTACAACTTCTAAAGTCCCCACGGCTAAGGCAAGACTCCATTCCACTGAACTGAGGCGAGGAAGTCTAACGAAAAATGTGGTCAATGTTAGAGTGTTATCTCCTCCTAGGGGACATCAGCAGCCAAGTGTTAAGAGTTTTGGTAAGTTTTGGCTAGGGCAGGACTCGCATGTATTTAATCTCCAGGGAATCTTTAACATGTTGGAAAATCGCATGGGACAACATGAGTCTCTCCCTGTTGCAGATTTAACAAAACCAGTTTCACTTAAAATGAATTTTTTGTATTGACATGTGGAATTCACCTTATACAGCTATCAGTTCATTAACCTTGTTATATAGCTAATATGGTTAAAAAAGGCAAATGCCCATCTAGTTGAAACCAGGTAGATGGGGGGGTTGAAGATGCAGATGAAGGGCGGGGTAGAGGGAAATTTTAAGCTGGTGCTGTCTTTGGAACCCATAAAAGCAAGAACCAATATTAACTAAAGAAATATTTTAACACAAGTCTTTAGCTCCCCTGTATGGATTAATCGATGGTTGCACGGATTAGACTGTGAAGCCTGTTTGCCTCCATAAGCCAATGCTCGTGGAAAAAATGCAAAAAATCCAGCAACTTAAGGATATATCCAAAATCTTAAAAATGGTATAAAAATAAGTTTTATTAGGAATCCATTAAAATTTCAAATGAATGTGAGCATGGTGACAGGCAAACACACCATTTTTAAGATTTTGGATATATCCTTAAGTTGCTGATTTTTTGCATTTTTTCAAAGAAATATTTTAGTTCTGATACCAAAATTTCCATCTGACTGGAACTAGAAGTTGTATACAGCTACATAGTTACTATTATTTAATAGTAAGTTGCTGTCTAAGCATGTTCTTTTCATGCCATATGCGCCTATTGTATCATTGGCAAGGGAGATGCATGCATGCCATGGTTGGCATATCCTAGGAAACCTCAGCAACAGAGCTTTGCAGGTCTCATGTGAACGTACATATAAGTGCCTGAATTGTGAAACAGGTCAAATCTTGATCAATACACACACTGTTTTTGAAATCTAGTATTCTTAATGATTATTCACTTTAATTTCTTCTGCTCGTGGCATGTCCCTGTAATGTCTCAATACGCTACATGAATAGGCATGTTGTATATTGGAACAATATTTGTGTCTAGTTGAAGTCATCTAGGGAGAAGTGCCAGAAGGATGTCTCGGAGGGTGGAGTTAACACAATATGGGTGTTAGTGCTTATGTAACCATAAAGTTTAAGTCTCGCTCTGTACAATAAAATGTCACATTGAATTTAATAACCGATTTATGCGGGTTTTTTTTAAAGAACATTGAATGGCTTAAAATTGAGGTAAACTAGCAGAGGAAAATCTCATGTGTGGGAAACTTGATACTAGATTATTGGGTGGTTTTTGGACTTGAAATGCAGAAATGTTTTAAGGGAGCATGTTCCCAGATAGACCTACAAGGAGGTTTCTGATTTTTATGGCACTAGTCAGAAGTGGGTCCAGCAATAGAGAGACATCGTCCTGTGTGTTTATATATTTATGTATGTGTATATATCTAGAGCGTGTTTTTTAATCCTGCAAGGCTTTTTATTAATCTACTCTTGGCAACTCAATTGGGCATTTTGACTCATTAACTCTTTCAATCATTCTTTTGTTTTTTGCCTCTTCTCAATAGACAGTTTTAGGATCTTGTATCCAAGAAATCCTTAACATCTGTGATGTAGAGATTATAAAACTATATACATAAAAAAAATTGATATAGTTAAGTTCATTGCTTAATCTACTGGAATAGGGTAGAAAAATAGCCAAACTACAAATAAAAAAAAAAAAAAAGGGTAAATTGTTTATGTATTTTTTTTTTAATCCTGGACCATTAACCTGTCTAAATACCTGAAATAAAATCTATCCAGTAATCTCAATTCTTCTCTTTTTTATCTAGCCTCTCATCTGTAAATGTTCGCCTATTAAATGGGTTGTCTCATCTCAAAGTTTCATAGGATGCATAAATGAAGTAATGCTGCTTTGCTTCTGTCACTTCCTGGTCAAGCTGTCATAATTAGCATATGAGCTCTGTGTATTCAGATTTCTGCTAATTAGATAAATCTCATGCTGTCAGAACCAGGGAAGCTTCTAAAGTAAAGTAAACAGTAGTAATTACTGGCTTTTGTCTGAAAGATCAGATGAAAAACCAGCTCTCACTGTCCAGAGTTGTGTGATGACATCACTCCCTGCTATCAGATAGAACAAACAGGAGGGGGTGGAGAAGTACACAGGTCGGTCACTTGGGGAACCAGAGAGAACACAGAATGTGATAAAATCACTTGTAGCTCCTTAACAAAAAAATGAACCATGCAATATATTTTGAAAACATCTTTACTTAGTGATCCCAACATGTTGAAAGCTAATCTTTGTTCTTTGTAGCGAGACAATCCCTTTAAGTCTCTAAAGTGTAGAGGAAATAGTGTAAATTGTTGACTTACAATAATCCATACTCTTCTTGTATCTCCTTAATCACATATGGCATGTCTTTGTTTTTTCCTCCTGCAGATCCACTGCTGATATAGGATTAACTAGTTTTCCTAACTTATTGGTGAACATTTTCCTCGTTTTGACCCAGTCTTTGATGTACTGGGCCACACAGACAAAATTATATTGTTTAACATTACCATTGTTTTTCATTGCCAATCTCCAAATCCCCCCTATCTTTCACTTCTAGATTTGCCAGTTATAAACAATTAGTTTTCTGTGCTTTGCTTTATGAGTGATAGACTATTATTTAGACTTTTATTCTTAATAGGAGATTTACATTTTTAAATTTAGAAACCTGGTTGTATTTTGGCTTTCTTGATTCTCACGTGTTCTATATATGTGAGACCAACTATTTTGCAACTGCCACCAGAAACCATACAAAATAAGATGCTTAATTAAAACATTTATGGTCCACTTTGTCAAGTCTTCATTCTGATACAGGCAGCCCCCCCGGGCTATGGACAAGGTGGGGACTGTAGGTTTGTTCTTGTGTTGAATTTCTATGCAAGTCGGACCAAATATATTTTTTTAATGTAGCTCCTGACATTTTTTTTTTATTTTGGAGAGTGATTTAACACCCCTTCCATGTTTTGATTTGCCATCTGTGCCCCTGTTATAACATATGCTTTAACATGTGGTGTGACATGCTGGCACTTTGTAGTTCCATCGCAGCTGTTTGTATACAGCTGCTGCTCTATAACTACAAGTGCCAGCAGTCCACACCACACATTAAACACATGTACTAATCATGACCCATTGTGATGTTGCCTCACTGTTCAACCGCCATCTTGGATCGGCCCGGGGGTCAGTCAGCTTAGTTCTGGAATCGCCGTCCTTTGGTAGAACGGTTATGGTATCCAACATATGGCACGCTGACAGAGGCAACAGTTTCAAAACTGACCTCAGCCAGCTTTTAGGCACAGGTAAATATACAAAGCACAGAAATTAAACAAAAACCTATACATGTAGAGTCCATCTCTACCATGGTCTGGACCTATCATCCAACCTCACCAATATGCACTTTGACCAGTCTCCTACTGGCTAGTTCTGGCTCCCCTCAAGCCTGGGTGTAAGTGTGTTCACTTTGGCTCTACCTGTTGCTCCAGCTTCTGGCAGCAAGCTACACATTCCTTGTGTCCGAATTACCCAGGCTTTAATAAGCCTCCAAAGACCTGCCAAAAGCCTGTCCTGGAATGTGGGAATGGCCTCCCACCCAATGCTGCTTCTAAGGAAATCAGCCCATATGTAGCTGTATCACAGCAATTCTAATGGCTACTACAGTATACGCCTCCGTATCCTAGCATAACCAAACCCTAACCGCTGACTTCCCCCACCCAGACCCTAGATGGTACACATGCTCCTGCTGCAACTAATCCAGTGACAGAAACCTACGACCTCAAGTCACTGTCACACCATATAATTAGTACACGTGTTTAACCCTGAAGTCATTGCCCCCCTTTTATAGTGCTCCCCTCCTCTTGCATAGTGCCCCCTTCTGGCTGCCTATAGGCTACTGTATGCAAAGCACCGCTGCATTCTGCTCGACCCACTCTGTATTCCGTGTCCTGAGCAGCTGTAGGATAGTGCATGTGACGGTTGCCACACATTCACTGCCCTGGCACTGCCAACTTCTTAACTACAGTCGGAAGGGGGCAGGCAGATGTAGTGTGGAGAGGTCTGCCGCGGCCACCACTGGCTGAACTGTGAAGGTAGACTGCACTGTTTAATCACCTCTGCTGGAGGCTAAAAGATTTCAGGCTCCTTGAGCTGGTGATGAACCTCTGATTTTCAACAGTCTTCTAGTAAGAAATGAAGTTTTTTTTTTTGGGGCGTGACTTAGAGTGTAAGGTCGGCACATAAGTTACGGCCATAAAAGCTTCCGCTTGTAACCAGGAGACTGTCGTAACGTGGAGGTTTGTAAACTGTAATAGCATGAAGTCTTCATGTCATTATGTCTGCACATAGGACATTTATTCACAAAAGGAACACACTATAATACAAAGATACCATGTTCAATTTCTTGTCTGTCAATCGTAGCCCAAGTGTACATTTGTTTTAGAGGTTATGAACACATTGCAGCAGATTTATCAATGCTTTCCAATATTTAAAGGGAACCTTCCATATAGGTTATGCTGCCCTCACGATGAGCGGAGAAAAGTCCTCCCTCTTCACATTGGCTACCACAGATTCCGTCCAGAAATCGGATGGAAGAATGTGGTTGCACAATGTTTTGCGGCCGGACCGCGGGTGGAAAAAACGCCGGATGGAAAACCTGTGCAGTGGGGACTGCTGCACAGGTTTTCCATAGAGCACCATTGTGCTCATTTTCAGCCGGTTTTTCACGCCGCCTGAAAAACCGCAAACTGGCCGAAAACCTGTGCCATGGAGGTCTGTGGAGTCTGAGTCGGTGGCTATTTTGCAGGAGTCGGAGTCGTCATAAAATGGACCGACTCCCAAAATATATAATTAGTTGGTCCAGTTAGTTCGATGCAGAGCAAAGAACAAGAGGAATTGGGTCCGGCCAGTACGACTGCTCCCACATCTTTGGTCTTACCACATGAGGAGTGTAAGTGATGACATGGAGCAGGCAAAGCGCTGCCCCAGGGGAAAAGATTCCGCTCCATGGCAAACAGATTTCAGTAAAATTTTTCACCTGTTTTCAAAATAAGTAGAAGAGTTCAACCATTCATCAAAACTGACTGTGGCTGAGGTAATTCCTTTATACCCTGACATGGTTAGAGATGTTGCCCCTGTGGTTATCGTTTTGCCCCCAACCCAAGTTAGTGTAGAGAGGCCGTTCTCTAGCCTGGAAATAATGAGATCAGATGTGAGGTCATGTATGCAGGATCTGATGGAGGCAATACTATTTCTCAGAACAAATTCAGAGACTCCACAAATGTTCCTGCAGTGTTTTGCATAATTAAAAATTTTTTGTGTCCTAAAGTCATGTCCAATAAATATATTTTACACTGAAAAGCAAAATGGTAACAATGTTTTGAAATTGTGACTTTCAGGCTCCATATCTCACCATCCACTACAGCTTTGTACATGAGGCTACTGTAATTTTATATAGTCATCTTACCTATCTTATACATAAATCTGACTTGCAAGTATTTAGCATCTGCTTAGTTATAGTTTTGCTCCTAAAAATCAAAATGTTAATTTTTGTTATTTTGTTAGTATTTGGGAAATCTGCCTGTGGTTTTCAATACTGCCTGAATCCTTCTGGGCTCTGGATCAGATTCAAGCACATCGTGACCAAAATCTGATCCCAGGTCTCTTCCACACATTCCCAATGTTGGTGCAGACTGGACTTGGGTACAAATACAGCTTTTTCTTCAACTCTACCCACAAGTGTTCAAAAGATCAAAACATTGTTACCCTTTTGCTTATTGTATCATAAGGTGATAAAGAGCCTGATGTTACCATTTTACTACAGTAAAGTTATTACTTAAACATGCGCCATGTATGAGGGAGTCGGGGCTTCGGCTTGCCGACTCCACAGCCCTGGTGGGGACATGCCCTATGAGTTGTGGTAAAGCCAGTGTCAAGTAAGAAGCAGACTGACTGACCTTAGTGATTGAGACAAGAACCTAGAAGTTGTCAATGAGAATAAAACCACCTCTATGTGGGAGTCCTAACACTTATTGAACTGTGTAAGCGGCCGTTCACACGGCACAGTGCAAATACCGGTCAGAATTCCCGACCAGTATTTGCACTGTTTTGCGGCCGTGCGCACGGCCACAGGGGGAGAGCTTTTCTCCGTGGTTTGCTGAGAAGAGCCCTCCCCATTCGCATTAACATGTTCATATTGCGGAAGAATGAACAAGTTGAATGTTTTTCGGACTGCTGTCGGTCTGAAAAACCGTCCGGTGGAAAATCCTTGCAGTGGGGACCGCTGCATGGATTTTCCATAGCGATCATTTTAAAAATTGACACCCGGTTTACAGATGGTTTTCAAAACCGAAAACCAGGTGAAAACTCATGCACTGAGGACAAGCCCTAAATGTACTTGATACTGCCAAGCCTAAGTGCCTCTTGTAAGTTTAGCATTACAAAAGGACAGAGTTTGCTTTACTGGTGGCAGACTCTCCTCAGAAAGGTCATCGCCACTGAATCCCTCGTATTACATCTTAAGCCTCTACCACTTGCATGTAAGAAATAATTAGTGGTAATAAGGTAATAAGTGGTAATAAGGAACAGTTTGTCTTGGGGGATGGGTGCACATTATCAGTACCATTTCTTTTTCAGCATAATGTTTGCTGGTCAGTAAGCTGCATTTATTCTGCTTAGCTCCTGAAAAAGTGGGGTGTGTTTTTAGGATCTAGTTTAGGGAATCTGAGTCTTACTAGATATCTGGCACCCCTGCTGTGTTATCAACTCTGGTTCCACTGTTCAGTAGATTGAGCGCATCTTCTATTTAGCCTCATGCAGCACATCGTGCACCTTCATCCTCCTTATAATCGCTCTATAAAGTAGTATATGTAGCCTATAACATATTTACCATTACACAACATAGCAGAGTTCTTTAGGTGACACGCTACTTTCTTGTAACTTCAGATTTTCCGATTTATACAAATACTGCCATCTGGATTACTTGAGTATTCCTGTTCTAAAAAAAAGAAAACCAAATTTAAAGTATTATACAACATTTAACTTCACTTCATTTTTTAGTGCTGTCATGCCTTCATGTGGAAAAGGGCACATATATGCCCAGAAAGGGCATGTGATGGTTTCACATGTAGGATGCCCTTAAAACTGCTTTTTTGCAATATAGCAGTCCACATAATAACATTCATAAAATGGATTTTAAAAATGTGTAATTAGAAACAAAAAAAGGATTTAAAAGAAAAGCTTTCAAAAGAATTGGGCTTTTTTTAAAAAAAAAAAAAAAAATTAGTGATAAATTATTACAATCCTCCATTGCTTCTCCCATCATTTCTTCCGTTGGTTCTTTGGTCCTGGGCCTACGCAAATTTTGGGGTTTCTAATCCAGCCCTGTTTAAATGTTTGGTTTCCTTTTTAAATTAAAAAAAAGTATAACGCCGTTCCAGCACGGGTTCTGAAAAATCGGCCTGAAACAACTCTCAGCTTCTATAGAAGTCAGTGCTAGACTGGATCGGGGGGAGGGTGGGTGTCATATATCTAGATTTTCTAAAACATTTTATACGGTGCCACTAAAATTAAAAAAAAAATGCCACTAAAATTTTTCAATTTGGGTATTTTCCTCACTTTAAAAACAAAGGTAAAACCTACCCAAAATGGTTTCCCTTTACTGGGGGGACCACAAAGGGGATATTGGCCCCAAAACCTTTAAAATTTTTTATTAAACTTACACAGGGGAAACACAGTGAATACATCTTTGCGACAATCAAGCTCGTAAAGTAATCAACACAATAGAGGATAATATTTATTACAAAGGGATCTGGATAGTTGGAGGGTGGGGAGGGAAATGGGAATGAGGGTTTAAAAACTGATAAAAAGCAAGGTTATGCACAAGGGGAAGAAAAACCATTACAGATTTAATGGGTTTAAAAGGAAAAACACTGGGGAAAAGTACAAAAGGGCTTGGGAAATTTAATAAAACAAATTTAGTAGCCCAAAGGTTTCAGGGAGCAGCACCAAGCAAAAAGGAAAAGGGGTGCTTAAAAGGGGGTAGATGCCTGAAAACATTATTCTCCAATACAAGCACTGGGTTTTAAACCCCACATGGAATATTGTGTACAGTTTTGGGCAACCATTCACGGGGAAAGACATTGTAGAGCTTGAACAGGTCAAAGGCGGGCAAAAAAAAAATAATAAAAGGTGGGGTTTGGGCTACAGTAACGAAAGATTGGGAGATTAGGGTTATTTTTGTTTTTTGAGAAAAAAAGGCTTGGGGGGGAATAATAAATTGTTTAAATACATAAAAAGGGAATATGAGATCTCTCCCAAGTTTTTTTTTAAAACGGGCTGTATCTAAACAAGGGGCATCCCTTTCGTCTTGAGGGAAAGAAAAATTTCTACATAAAATAAAAGGATTCTTTTTCTGTAAAAGATTTTAGACTATGGGAAATTCTTGCCCGAGGGGACGGCCCTGGTGAATTCAAAACCGAGTTCAAAAAGGGTTTGGTGCATTTCTGGACGTAATAATATAACAAGTTATAGTGATAGGGTTAGGAGGGGGTCATTGATCCAGGGTTTTTTGATTGCCCAAATTTGGGGTCAGGAAGGAATTTTTCCCTAAAATGAGGACAAATTTGGGTTCTCCCCCGTTGGGGTTTTTGCCCCTTTCCTTGGTTAACACCTTAGCACAAAAGGCTGAATAGATGGCGACTTGTCTTTTTTTAGCCTTACAAACTATGAATTACTATGAATACAAATCTTTTTGTGTGCTCAGGTAGTATGTTATGATTACCCATATGTGAATATTAGGTCTGCCTTGGCAGATAACTGCTTTATATGGGCAGCTAATAATGCTATGCCAGTTTAAGGGCCCGTCTACACTGCAGGGATTATGATGTATTAAAGGATTTCGCATCCATTTTGAAAAAAGGGGGTGTATATCCCCCCATAACCCTCAAAAAATATCCAACTGCTAGTCTACGAGGCATGGATTTTGAGGTGGGATTTCAAAATAGGCGACTTTGCAAAAAACTTGGAACACGCACTTTCTTTCCTCAGATTTCCAACGGAGAATGTACTGTTAAATGTCAATGGGCTGGCCGGATCTGGAATCAGACCGCAAAATCCGTGCCAAAAAATGAAAAAACGATTCTAAAATAGTCAGATTTTGTTGGAAAGCTGACCAGTATTTTACAATTACCGTGTGGATGTACCCTTAAATGGGTTTTGCCACAAAGTAAAATTGATGTTGGAAGCTTGCAAATTAAATAATAAATATTTTCACTTTTCATCATTATTAAAAATTCTGTAGCAATTTTGCTTTTGCTTCTACCTTAGTGATCCATAATCTATAGCTAGTCTCCAGGGAATAGGACCAGTGTTGAGAACTCCTTGCTCGTGCCACACATGCTCAAATATCACCTCTTCTTTAAGGTAGCTACTGTCAGTCTATTCCCTGCTTAGAAATCCGGGAAACATCACAGCTAAATGAGTGTTCAACCCCAGGCGCTGTCATTCTACTCCTGTCCTCTGCACTCCTTAGTTAATAGTCAAACAGTACAAATAAAGGGAAAATAGAAACCTCCATCGGGAATGTGCATAGAAACCAAAGAAACCCACGTTTAGCTCTTGCTGGGATTTCATCCTAAAACCCCTATGTTAGAAGGCAGAAGTGCTAACCACTCTGTTACATTGTTGCTACTCGCAGCTATTCACATAAATAGTCCTTTGTTTGACTAGAGTGACCACACTGGGGAAAAGCATGGCGATGTCAGCTTTCTGAGTCACATGATATGCAGTTTTAAAAAAAATCGCGCAAAAACCCTTTTAAAAAGCACCAGAGTGAAGAAAAGACAACGGGAAATTTAAAGGGCCCTTTATGGCAAAATTCCTTTGAAGGGGGATCACATTCTGGTATATTCATCCCTCCAATTTAGTTTCCTATAGATATCAATGGGGCATGAAGAGGAAGGGTTAATTTAAAACCCCTTTACTTCAGTTTTTAGGCGAAAAACGTTGTTTTGAAAGGGGGAGGGGATTTTAAAGGGTTTACGGGTTTGGGTTAAGGGGGGTTTTTTTTAAAACCCCATTTAATTGGGGACAGAAGCAAAAACCTGCTGGTTTACAGAGCAGAGTCATCTCTACTCCTGCCCTTTTTCTTCATTTAGTTTTCCCCATTGTGCTCCCTGCAAGCATGATTTGGGGGGGTTATATAAAAAAAGGAAAATGTGGTTTTTACTTCTTGAAGAGCTTTTTGCTACGGGGGGGAAATTTAACTTTCACTAATTTTTCAGAACACTATAGCTTTGCATTTTATTATAAGTCAAATTAACACCCACACACAAAAAAATTGGGATTTTCGGGCGCTTTTAAGAATCTAAAACGGCTGAAAACATGATTGTTTAAGCCGTCCTTTGCCCTTTTAGAAAAAAAATTGACCGTAGTCTAACAGGCCCGTTTTTTTTTAATTTTCCTTTTCTTGGTCCCAAAGAATTTTTTGGGGGAAAATTGTTTGCAAAAATTTCCCAAAGGGTTTTGGTTTTAGGCCATGTTCACAGGTTTTTAAAAATGGGCCGTTTTTCTGTCGTAATTAGGGCCCCCCAAAAGCGAAAATTTTTAACGGGCGGGAAAAGGGAAAAAAGTTTTTACGGGAAAAACCAAAAATTCCATAGAGGGAACCTTATGGTTTAAAAGTCTCCTCCCCCCTTCGGGGGATTAAAACCGCGGGGGGGGGATTTAAAAGTAAAACATGTCATTTAAAAGCGGCGAAATCGCCCCCGCGGGTTTAAATGAAGGGCCATGGGCCGCGAGGTTTGGGGGGCCCCCCCCGGCTCCTGCCCCCCCCCCGGCCCAAACACCCCCCTATTTGCGGGACGAAAATTACGTCCCGCAGTTAAGCGTTTTGAACATAGCCTTATTGGTTTCCATACAATGAATTGTAGGGGGGCCGGACAGAAAAAAAAGAGAAACCGACCACTTTTTTTTTGAAAATTCCCCGTAACAAAAAACCCCAGCGGTTTTTGCAGCGAAAAATACTTTGAGGGGTTTTTTTATTTTGATGTTTGTGTTGACTCCCCCTTTAACCGAAGGGTAATGGGACATAATTTGTTTAAAAAGGGGGTTTTGTCAGGAAATTGATTTTCCTTTAAAATTTAAATCTTCTGGGGAAGGAAAAATAAAAAAAGCAGGGTTGAGTCCGGGGGGGAAGAGGTGGGGGAGAGAGGAAAGCAGGGAGCGGACTGAAAGTTTCTAAAAATTAAAATTACTTTTAAAACCCCAAGTGATTCTTTTATAAAAGAGCCCCGCCTCTTAAAATCCCAACTTTCTCCCCATTTTCCCTTGCAAAGCTTTTTATGTTCCCTGTCATCAGAAAAGGGAATTTGAAAACACGAAAAACGCGGCCAGATCAGCTCCTGTATTTCCGGGGCCGTGTTTTAATGTAAACTTTTAAAGGAAAAAATATGGGGGGCCCCCCTTGAACAATGCTGTAGCTCTCACAGGCTTTACTTTTTGTCATCATATATATTTAGAAAAGTGATTAAATACCCATTTTTGAGGTTCCCACGTCAACATTACATTGTGGCAAAACCCCTTTAAGTATCTGAAGTTATAGACTAGTGATAATTCTCAACTAAACAGTTGGCCAGTACATAAATCCTGCTGTGCATTTTTCTTGAGCGTGATAAGCGATACTATTTCCATTTTCAGGGTTGCACGATGCAAATTAGCTGGTCTAGCCGCTGCAGTTTGCCAGCAATTGGCATGCTCCATCTGAACTTGCTTGATTTTTCATTTAGGTGTAGTTCAGGTGTAGCATGGTAATTGGCCATAATCCGTACACCGTTACTGCAGTTCATCCGCACCATGTCCTACCCTGAATACATTGACAGAGAAAATGCTAATGGGAAGTAGACCTAAATGACCAGATCTTAGTTTTGTGGTGTTATTTTAATATGTGGCCCTTTCCTAATTAAAATTGGATTTAAAATGAATCCTTTTAGTTGCCATTATTTCAGCGAGTTGTTGATTAATTTGAAAATGAAATGATCTGTAGTAATTTTTAGAGAATTTAAAGGGGGGAAAAAACTAAAAAAAAATCTATCTGTTCATTCTACTGCCACTCTAAAATCATTGGTCTGATAGCTGGTGACCTACATCCACATGACCTCTGCAATCAATCACGGACTCTGGCGCAGACTGGGCCACAGGTGAATAGAAGAAAACCCATTGGGCCTCTGTGTGCTGATTTTCAGGGAGAAAGGCAAATGTAGAGGCAGACGGCAAAAGGCGTTGGCTGTAGGGTGAGCAGCAGAAATCCATTTCCCTGGTGGGTCCCAGGCACCTAAGTCTGGTCCTCCAGTGTCCTAAAGCTACTGTATACATCACATAACCTCTGATGCCAGTAAAGAAGTGGAGAGTGTGTAGTACGTCATCACTACAAGAAAGATCAACTTTCTTTAGATGATTTAGGAAATTTAGATTTTTTTTTAATGTGTATAACTTTCACTAATTAATGCATGCTTCCAGTTCTAAACAATTGGAAAAAATGGAGAAAAGCGATCAAAATAAGAACTTTCATCTTGGTTTACTATGAAAAAAAAAAAGTCCTTTACTGTTCTGGCATTTTACTTAACTCCAGCCATGACCTTCTCCTAGATCCATGTAGCCAATTGCTGGCCTCGGGGGTCTTGCACTGTAACCTACTAAGGCCAGTGATTGACTGGAGTGGTAATGTGGATATATTGAGCTTTGAGAGTTCAGAATACAACTACCCATAGAACACAATGGCAGTGGTAGAGGGAAGAATAAGCAGAAAGAGCGACAAGTTGCTATGTCTATGGAGATTAGATGGTGTCTGACTCGGTCTCTTGTTTGACTCACTTGGAACTCAATAGAATTCCTTTAAAGGACGGTTTTCAGTTTCATTCATTGATCTCAAAGGATTCTGGCGTTCTCCAGAAGGAGCTACTCTTATCTCTACTCTTAAAAATTTCTTCCACTTATACTTGGAAAACTTTAGGAAAAAAAAATTCTGACTTGACCGTGTAAGATTATGGTTGATCAGCAGAATGTGCCCTGTGCTGATGCATCTGTTGTAGTGGAGGAGAGATTGGCGCACTAACCTCTTGTTAGAAATTCCTTCCGGTAAACTCTCCTTTTCCTATGTAGCAAAATCTGCATATGTAATATGGGTTTTACTGTGTATTCTTTATGCAGTATTATCAATGTTTGACTGAAAGAAGTGATCCCTGTGGTGAAAATACTCAGCAGAAATTGACTGGTGGCAGATTAAAGAATCTCCCACCCAGGCTGATTTCCTTGCAGGGATATAACATCACATGTGGATGAGAAATCTGCAGCAATTCCCCTCCATGTGAATTTATCCTTAGGGTACGTCCACACAGCATATGTAAAATGCTGGCCAGATTCGGTTTGTCTTTTGCACGGTTTTGGGGACGGTTCTGTTTGCGTATTCACCCGTCCGCCTTAACAATTTAATTGCACATCATCTGCCCGACAAACGGCCGGAAGATTGTGCATGTTTTTCAGAACACCGGCGGCTGAAAATCCCTTCAGTATAACTACTGAGCGGGTTTCTATTAGTATATGGGGATGGTTTCTTGTCAGTTTTCAGACTGTTTCCAAATCTGCAAACCATCTGAAAATCCGACCTAGAAACCATGCCGTGTGGACGGACCCTCAGAAGGACTCTATTTAGACTAGCCTATTTATTCTCTATTGCATAGTGTCATGGAACGGCTAAGGCCACAGGGTGTCACTCTCGTGCTGTACTTCGTTTTGTAGATATTGGAGGACAGTCTTTGTTCATTTTATGTCAAGAAATTTTAAGTTGTGTTAACATGTCATATTTTTCCACAAAATTCCAATGTGAAAACAGAAGCGATACCTTTAGAGGCGGTATTTGCTGCTATTTGGACATGGATAATCCTCATTTCAGTGGGGATAACCCGCGTCTCTCCTGCCAGAGCAGAATCTGGAGAGGATCTGCTACAAAGAACAGATATCCAGTCTTTTTTTCTGCACCATGGATTTGAGATCTTTGATGTGGAAGATTCGCTGCGTAAACTATAGCATGGACTGGTCTTTTAAAGAAATGATCATATGAGGAGTCAGTCGATTTCCTCAATACAATCCATTGTGTGATCATACCCTTGGAAGGCGTGCCGTGGATGAATAGAAACCGGGGTCATTACTTGGCTCTGGGTGGTTCTCAGGTGTCATGGTCATTACATTTATGCTATATTTCTAAAGCCTGGATAAAGAGGTCAGGAGTAAGCTTGATTCTCTACATAATACACCACACTATGCTCTGCCTGTTATGTCCAGCATACCTACCAAACATTGGGCTGTGCTTACAGGCCCCTAGCTGCTTTGCTCTATAGAAACTACTACTTGGGTAGTTCAGCTCTGGATAAATTAAGTATAGTTTAATCCCCTCAATCCTTTTTATCAGCTTTACTGTTAAAGGATACCCGCTTTTGAAAGTGATTTTCATAGTTTTTTCTTAGTCTCAATCAACGGGGTATTCTCACAGCATTGATTAACTTTAAACCTATAGGTAAAGTTAAATGAATACTATTACTGAATACATTACTGTTCTGATTTTGCTTTATTTCAGAGTATATATTTTCTCATGATTTGTTTAAAGAAGGTTTATTGGTTGCCAAACTACAGGGGCATTGCTAGGGTGCTAAAACATCCGGGGCTCAGGCTCTCTGTGTTATGTTTTGCTCAGTAGGACAGCACAGCATTTTTCACAACACATCTTTTAACTGCGGTATATATTCTTACGGGAAAAGTGTGTTCCTGTCACTAATTTTACAAGTATTTCTCATAGATGCTGTACAATGAAAATCAGTTCTGACAAATTTTAGTTTTTAAAAGCGCTGATCTGCGTAATACATTATTAATACTCATATAAATGGAGCAAATATAACAAACTTATGGTTGTTGCTAGAAAATAATCCTAGTATGACCCAATAATACTAAAGGACCACATAATACTGCTAGACTACAGTGGGGAAAAAAGTATTTAGTCAGCCACCAATTGTGCAAGTTCTCCCACTTAAAGGGGTTTTGCCACCATGTAATGTTGACGTGGGAACCTTCAAAATGGGTTTTTAAACACTTTTCTAAATATATGTGATTACAAAAAGTGAAAACTCTGAGAGCTACAGCATTTCTCAATCCCCCTTGGTTACATTAAAGTTTTCCCTAGTCACGACCCTGGAGCTGACGGGACCGCGGCTTGCGTGAATCACTTCTTATCTGATGACAGGCAAAATGAATGAGCTTTTAAGGCACCGGGTAGACAGTGCAGTCTGAGGCTGTCTTGCTGTATTGAGAATCCACTCTTGTACTGTTTATTATATCACTCCCTTGGATTCCTCACTCTTCACTTCCCCCCTCCCTTTCTCCCCTGCAGCTTCATGACTCGGCGTGATTTGTGTACAGGAGCTGACAGGAGCTGGGTAAGTGCCGTCTTGGCAAATCCCCTTTAAAAAGATGAGAGGCCTGTAATTGACATCATAGGTAGACCTCAACTATGAGACACAAAATGAGAAAACAAATCCAGAAAATCACATTGTCTGATTTGGAAAGAATGTATTTGCAAATTATGGTGGAAAATAAGTATTTGGTCAATAACAAAAGTTCATCTCAATACTTGGTTATATATCCTTTGTTGGCAATGACAGAGGGCAAACGTTTTCTGTAAGTCTTCACAAGGTTGGCACACACGGTTACTTGTATGTTGGCCCCTTCCTCCATGCAGATCTCCTCTAGAGCAGTGATGTTTTGGGGCTGTCGCTGGGCAACACAGACTCTCAACTCCCTCCAAAGATTTTATATTGGGTTGAGATCTGGAGACTGTCTAGGCCACTCCAGGACCTTGAAATGTTTCTTACGAAGCCACTTCTTCGTTGTCCCAGCGGTGTGCTTGGAATCATTGTCATGCTGAAAGACCCAGCCACGTTTCATCTTTAAGGCTCTTGTTGATGGAAGGAGGTTTGCACTCAAATTCTCACGATACATGACCCCATTCACTCCTTCATGTACACGGATCAGTCGTCCTGGTCCCTTTGCAGAGAAACAGCCCCAGAGCATGATGTTGCCACCCCCATGATTCACAGTAGCTATGGTGTTCTTTGGATGCAACTCCGCATTCTCTCTCCTCCAAACATCACCAGTTGTGTTTCTACCAAACCGTTCTACTTTGGCTTCATCTGACCATATGACATTCTCCCAATACTCTTCTGGATCATCCAAATGCTCTCTAGCAAACTTCAGACAGGCCATGTACTGGCTTAAGCAGGGGGACACGTCTGGCACTGCAGGATCTGAGTCCCTGGTGGCGTAGTGTGTTACTGATGGAAGCCTTTGTTACATTGGTCCCAGCTCTCTGCAGGTCATTCACTAGGTCCCCCGTGTGGTTCTGGGATTTTTCGATCTTGTGATCTTGTGACCCCATGGAGCCCCAGATGGAGGGATCTTGTGTGGAGCCCCAGATGGAGGGAGATCAGTCATCTTGTATGGCTTCCATTTTCTAATTATTGCTCCCACAGTTGATTTCTTCACGCCAAGCTGCTTGCCTATTGCAGATTCAGTCTTCCCAGCCTGGTGCAGATCTACAGTTTTGTTTCTGGTGTCCTGCGACAGCTCTTTAGTCTTCACCATAGTGGAGTTTGGAGTGTGATGTTTTGAGGTTGTGGACAAGTGTCTTTTATACTGATAACAAGTTGAAACAGGTGCCATTACTACAGGTAATGAGAGGAGGACAGTGGAGCCTCTTAAAGAAGTTGTTACAGGTCTGTGAGAGCCAAAAATTTTCCTTGTTTGTAGGTGACCAAATACTCTTATTCCACCATAATTTGCAAATTCTTTTCAAATCGGAAAATGTGATTTTCTGGATATGTTTTCTCATTTTGTGTCTCATAGTTGAGGTCTACCTATGATGTCAATTACAGGCGCCTCTCATCTATAAGTGGGAGAAATTGCACAGTTGGTGGCTGACTAAATACTTTTTCTATATTGTATGAACAAATGCCACCACCACATGTTACCACCAGTTGTATACAGGCTGTGTGGACATATAAGTGATTACACTTTAGTTACATCCGGTGACTCACAGGTAGTCTCTGATGGGAGTAGTTACACTTTCCTTATTCTATTCCATCCGTCCCAGACCACCATGGTGACGACTTCTC
Source organism: Phyllomedusa bahiana (assembly GCA_025379985.1). Classification (NCBI taxonomy): domain Eukaryota; kingdom Metazoa; phylum Chordata; class Amphibia; order Anura; family Hylidae; genus Phyllomedusa; species Phyllomedusa bahiana. Next base: position 207,285 of record JAODAL010000357.1, on the reverse strand, counting down.
CTGGCCACAGTTAGTTTTTTCAGGAATTACCACTCAAAATTTTGTTTAGAATCTTTTCCAGCACCTATATACCTATCTACCTACTGGAGGTAAGTCTGTATACCTTCTGGCTCTCACAAACCTGTTGTTCTTGAAGAAGCCCTCCTACTCTGCACCCACTACCTGACTTAATTGCACCTGTTTAAAATTTTTACTTGTATAAAGACACCTGTCCATGCACTCAGTCACACTCCAACCACTCCACCATAGCCAGGACCAAAGAGCTGTCTAAGGACGCCAAAGACCAAATTATAGACCTGCACAAGGCTGGGATGGGCTACAGGATAAAATGCAAGCAGCTTGGTGAGAAGGCGATTGCTGTTACCTCAGTTACTAGAGAATGGAAAAAATACAAGATGACTGTCAATCTTCCTCGGTCTGGGGCTCCATGCAAGATCAAGTCTCGTGGTGTGAGGGTGATTGAGAAGGGTCAGGAATCATCACAGAACTACACAGGAGGACCTGGTCAATGACTGATGGAGCTGAGACCACAGTCTCCGATTACCATTAGAGCATGTAAGGTTCTCCTGGTTATGCCAGCACATGTCCAGGCCCAAAACAAAAATACTTGCCTCTCCCCGTTCTCCTCTTGAACAACTTTGTACTCCTGTCCCACACAGGCAGCGTGACGTGACTATGCCACCTGCATGGGTTAGGCTACTCCCGACACAAGCGCCATTATGCGATTACATCACACCTCCTATGCCGTATTCTCTGGTAGGCTTGTGATCCACAGGAATAGTTTCATAGTTTGTAAGGCCGAAAAAAGATAAGACGTCCATCCAGTTAAGCCTGTTGTGCTAAGGTGTTGATCCAGAGGAAGGCAAAAAAACCCCAATGAGGTAGAAGCCAATTGTCCTCATTTTAGGGAAAAATTCCTTCCAGTCTCCTATCTGGCAATCGGAAAAATCCCTGGATCAATGACCCCTCTCCTGAATCCTAGACACTATAACTTGTTATATTACTATGCTCCAGAAATGCATCCAAACCCTTTTTGAATTCTGTTATTGAATTCACCATGACAATTTCCTCTGGTAGAGAACTCCATAGTCTCACTGCTCTTACAGTAAAGAATCCCTTTCTATGTTTATGTATAAATGTTTTTTCCTCTTGGCGTAGAGGATGCCCCCTTGTTATAGATACAGTCCTGGGTATAAATAAATCTTGAGAGAGATAACTATATTGACCTTTAACATATTTAAACATATTTATTATGTCCCCCCGAAGCCGTCTTTTCTGTAAACTAAATAACCCCAACCTTGCCACCCTTGTACCTGTTCAAGCTCTGCAATGTCTTTCCTGAGCACTGGTGCCAAAACTGTACACAATATTCCATGTGTGGTCTAACCAGTGACTTGTATAGTGGGAGAATGATGTTCTCATCATGTGCATCTATGCCCCTTTTAATACACCCCTTGATCCGATTTGCCTTGGCAGCTGCTGCCTGACACAAAGCAGGGAGTGTTTGCTCTTCACTAGCTTTCAACTGTAACGACTACCTGCGCACTAGAGATGCACTGGAAAGCTGCCCTTTGGGTAGATTGCCGGTTCAGGACACCGGGCGTTTTATCCAGGGTATCGGGCTCAATGAAGCAGCCTAATGAGGAGACCCCCTTAATTTAATGGTTTCATTTGTATGTGCAGATACCTGCTGTATAACACAAAGCTAAGTGGTGGTGTAAAGGAGTCACACAACATGAGAGAGGGGGAACGTGCTAAAATTGAAGACAAAGGATTTTTACACTCTTGCATATCTCCCAACCATGTGGATAGTCAAGGGGGAACATTTATGATATGCAGAAAAGTTGTTCATGTTGTTCACATCTATACGCTTTTATCAACCACCTCCCCATCCATCCTGATGCGCATACTACAACAGAAATGATTTCAATGTAGAAATATTAAGGTCCAAATTGGCTTAAAATCATTATGGAATATGCAATTGTGTGTAATCTAGAATTAGAAATCAGAGACTCAATATTTAATGGTGTTTTACGTAACAAAGTCTTTAAGAGCAATAGAATAGGTCAGAAGTACAGATTCTCCATCCAGAATAGGAACATCCAGGAGTTATACTGGAGTGTGAATAACCTCTTGAAGCATTTTACTGGTAAAAGGTGCATACAATCTTCTAATCTTAGTCAATAGCATGATCTGCCATTTGTAATCCTAAACCACAGTATACTTGGTATTGAATGGTCCTGAATGGTCAGAGCAGACCAAAAATGTCCTTGCTCCCTTGGTAGTACACTAGAGTCATTACTAGCTGTGTTGGCAGCAGAGGGCAGTATTCTTCTCTGTATGGTTCAGGAAATTGTAAGCAAGTGGAATTTCAAGAAAATTTATTACAGACATATCTTCTAGTGCTCCTGTTAACACTTTAAGGATGCAGACATTTTGGATTTTTTTAAATGGAGTAAAAGAAATTTATTTCTTCATCACTGCATTCCAAGAGATGCAACTTTCTATTTTTTTCTGGACATAGGCCTGGTTCACATATGCATCCGTCAGATTTTCACTGTGGTGGCCATCACGAAGATGAAAAAAATGGCACAAGTTGTAGTGCTATTTTTTCTGCCTCAACGATGGACACCACAGCAGAAACCCCACAGACCCATTGGGATCTAAATTGCTGATGGATATGTAGGCTAATTTGATCAGTTTTTTAAACGGAGAAAGGAAACCAGTCATTGAATATTCCAAGGCAGTGGACTTGTGGCAGTGGGGAAAGCGTGGAGCCTTTGACCATGATAGATCTTATGTAGAGTTTGAGTGGGATGGTAGAAAGATGATAAAGGAAAATATAGGCCATAGGCATTCTGGGATCCTTGACGGTGGTTAGTTAAAGGAGGTTTCTCACTTTGCGAAATCCTCTTCGCTGGCTGTTTGCTGCTATCCGGCTATGCATGTGAATGAGGGCATTGCTAGCGGTGTCCTCCTCATTCACTTCTATGGGAGATCCGACTATAGCAGAGCGCACACGCTGCTTTACTTGGAACGCCCATAGAATTAGTTATATGGGTCATGTTCTGAAGGTATGTGAAAGTTGTCAGCACAAAACCATTCAAAACCAAACTGTACTTAAAGTATCTAACGATCTACAGCAATTCCCACTGATATCCATGTTATAAGAATGTATTGATCACTGATAGTGGGGGTTTGTCTTCCCTGTCTGAACAGATCCAGTTGTTTTATAGTTTGGACTATAGATTAGATGAAGATGTCCTGGATAAAGTGATTTTATCTTGGGTATTAAGGATAGCCTGCAAGTTTACGGCAGACTGATATTTTTATAAACAGTGGGGAAGATAGATATTTGATACTCTTGAGATTCTACAAGTGTTCCCACCTACTTAGATTGGAGGGGATCTGTAATTTTTAGTGTAGATACACTTCAACTGGGAGAGATGGAATCTAACAAAAAAAAAGCCAGAAAATGATGGTAGGATTTTTAGGTAACTAACTTGCATTTTATTGAATGAAATAAGTATTTGTTCACTTACCAACCAGCAAGAATTCTGGCTCTCACAGACCTGTTTTTCTTTAAGGGTACTTTCACACACAGCTGCATTTTTGGTGTGTTTTCTGCACAGAAATGTACAGCATTAATTGCCGTGCCTTTCTGCACAAAACGCATCCAAATGCAGTGTGTGAAAGCACCCTTAGAAGCCCCCCTCCTTTGCACTTATTACCTGTATTAACTGCACCTTTATGAATGTTACCAGTCCACATAATCGATGACACGCCAACCTTTTTACCACGGCTAAGATCAAGACCTGCACAAGGCTGGGATGGGTTACAGGACAATAGGCAAGCAGCTTGACAAGGCATCAAATTTTGGCACAATTATTAGAGAATGGAAGAAACAAAAGATGACGGTCAGTCTTCCTCGGTCCGTGGCTCCATTCAAGATCTCACCTCGTAAAGTAAGGATGATTCTGAGAGAGGTCAGGAATCTGTCAAGAACTACAGGGGATGACCTGGTTAATGACCTGAATAGAGATGGGACCAGTCTCAAAGATGACTGTTTGTAACACTACGCAGTCATAATTTAAAATCCAGGACGACATGCAGGGTCCTTCTGACCCCTCCAGCACATGTCCAGGCCTGTTTGAAGTTTGCCAATGACCATCTGGATGATCCAGAGGAGGCATGGGAGGTCATGTGGTCAGATGAGACCAAAATAGAACTGTTTTGGCATCTGCTCTGCTCACCATGTTTGAAAGAAGGGTGAGTACAACCCCAAGAACACTTCCCAACCATGAAGCATGGGGGTGGAAACCACATACTTTGGAGGTGCTTTTCTGCAAAGGAGACAGGATGGTGGCACCGTATTGAAGGGAGGATAGATGGGCCCATATATGGTGAGACTTTGGCCAAAAACCTCCTTTCCTCAGTAAGAACATTGAGGAGTTGAGGGTGGGTCAATGACCTGAAATACAAAGCTGGGATAACTAAGGAGTGGCTCCATAAGAAGCATTTCAACATCCTGGAGTAGTCTATCCAGTCTTCAGACCTGAACCCAATAGAAAATCTCTGTGTAAACTCAATGTAGCCCAGCAACAGCCCTGAAACCTGAATGACCTGGAGACTATCTGTATGGAGGAGTGAGCGAAAATCCCTGCTGCAATGTGCAAACTTGGTCAAGAACTACAGGACCTCTAATTGCAAACAAAGGTTGAGTTGTATTTTTCTCCTGACCAAAGAAAATCAACAAAGCAACGTATTTAAGCTTTCAGTTACCCTTCCCTACCCCTTAAAAACGAATCCTTTTGTTGAGAAAACACTTTACTATCACACTAGTTTTTCATGAAGAAAATAGAAATGTAGGGGCTATACACATTATGCCATCCTTCTGTTTTCACTGTTAGAACCCTGTAGTCTAATTTGGCCAGCTTTCTTGTGTAGTAAATGGTTTAGCTTGTTTGTCTTTGCCTTTCTAAATGATTTGTGTGCTTTGACTATAAGGAGTAACGGCCTGTTTTCAGATGTCTTCCCCTTCTCCATTATATAAAACAGTTTTGTGTAAGTACCTAGCTCAAGGCCTTCAGAAAATAGATATGGTTTCTGATGGGCTACAGTAATGTTTTCTCCCCTGCAGCTAGGCATCTGGATTGTATTAAGTCAAGTCTGTTGAATCTTTGTCATTTTAGCCGTATGGACAATATTGTTTTTACAATGAGACCATCAAAAAGGAAAGAGACATCACATTACAAAAGTTAATAAATTATTCACCTTTGTCCAAACCAGCTACAATGAGCCATTTTCAAACAGTGTGCAAATGGTGTCAACATCAGTAAATGCAGTATATACTATATGCATGCATAAACACATGATTATATGGATTACATCAATGTTTTTGAGACAAACGAATACGTGATTTACCGTATTTATTTTTAATTTATGAATTGGAACTTTTGATTTCCTGCACATATATAGAGGTTGGCATATTACTTGAAGATTATTCCAATAATGGGGCAGAAACCTAGTTGGGTAAACGTTAACAACACATCAAAATATTTTACCCATGTGGAGTGGTCTTTGAGGCTTACAAACAAAGCCATATTTTGTTTTATTCTTTTATATATTGCCGCTATATTCCACAGCGCTCTACATAGAATGTCATGAAACACGTTGGTCTCTGTCCCCATTGGGGTTTACAGTTTGTTTGTTTTTTAAATTCCACATTAACCTAGCTGTATATTTTTTGTGTGTTGGGGAAAGCGGCAGTATCCAGAGGAGCCACACATACACAAGGAGAACATACAAAACCTTTACGGATGATGTCCTTAGTGGGATTTGAACAGAGGAACCCAGCACTGCAACACACCTGTGCTAACCACTGAGCCCTCGTGCCATGGTGGTAATTGGTAATGATGCTGTGCTGCACCCGTTTTTAAATAGGAGTGACCGTTAAATGATTGACTTAGGCTATGTTCACATGGCTTAATTGCGGGACGTATTTCGGCCTGCCAGCCCCATAGACATGCATTATCCACGGTGCGTATACGCCGTGAATAAGTAGCATGTCACTTCTCTCCCCATTCGCCATATTGTGCGAGCAGGGAGAGGAGACGTAATCCATAGTTCTCTGAGAACTGTGCATCGCCGTAATGACTGGGACGTATTTGAAACCCTGTAAATTCGTGCAGTAAAGGCGCGAATTATGGGCTGAAATACGTCCCAGAATAAGCCGTGTGAACATGGCCTAAGACCTAACCTTTTATATGTCCAAATAAACAAAAATTTGTAAAAATAACATTCCCCTAATTCCTACTCCATTCTTGCCTATGGATTTGACAGTGATGACATTGATAGCCATGTCCCTATAACATTTTTGTGTCAAATCTGATAAAGATGGCCTATATACAATATTCTGGTGGAAATAGAAGAACGTTCTCATATCTTTTGATATTTGGTATAGATATGCAGCCAGAACCTCTAAATGCTGGTACATGACCGTATCTGCCCTCAATTGTCTGATTTTTGCAGCTTTCCTAAACCAAGAAGAGCACCACCCTGACTTGCCTACTGACCTCCTTTGCTTCTATTGCCTTGGCCCTGTATAATGTCACTAACTAGTGACAACCAGAGATGAGGCCCCACCTTTTTGGGCACCATAGCATTTGCCGACTGCTTCTATGGGTGGGGTCATACAGTTTCTTATAGTTCTGGATAATGCTGGATTCACAACTACATGTAGGAGGAATAAGCTTTGGGGATGATATGTTCTCCCATATAGGAATGCTTGACCTGTAGAACATACCTTTTTAAAAACGTGTGTGGTAGCAGCAGTCTCTTCTAGCATCCACCTTTGTGTGTAGTTCTTGCTGGCTTTGAGTTGCTCCCAGGAGATCCGTGCTGCTGATGCTGTGAGATGTGTTGTCTTGGTGAAGGCTAGGATGGATCGAATAAGTGCACAAACATGCTGGAAGTGCTGCTCAGGGACCTGGTTGATGCTACATTAAGGGAAGGGATGATATTGTGGGAAGCAAGATAAAAGCACTTTAAATGGAATGAGGAGTTGGACAGAGAACAGGATGAAGGTGGAGAAGCGCAGAAAACCAGCTTGTCATGAAGCGTGCACCAGAGCGAGCCTAGCACAAGGGCATGAAAATCGGGTGCTATGGACTGGAGAATCCTAGCTCTCAACTATTCTGGAGTTTTCCAGGTTACCTAGAGTGAGCAGACCTCACCCAGAGCTGAAGTGAATGCTAGTTCTCATCTGGATGGTTTGTGAAGTCTTCTGTAGAAGATTCTGGACACTTTCATTCATCTGGTAAACATGCTGAACTACAAGAAACGGGAAACTAGAAGATCCTCTGTGCTGTGGCCGCTCCACTTTAGTCTACACCTTCCATCTTCACCCAAATTCCAAAACTGTGGCGGTAACAACAGCAGAGAAAATTGTAATTTAATAATAGTTGTATTTTCCATCTAGAGGTTCAGTGCTTACTGTATGAGGTTTGTCTGACTGTTCATAGGTATAGAATTATTTTTAAATTCTGCAACTGATATTTGTTTTTACTGCTGTGCAATGGCCATTCTCTGCATTATAATGAATTACTAACTTTTACACCATCATTTCTTGACCGCATGACATTCTGTGAAATAGGGCTGTTCAAACAAGGTACTTGCATAGCTATATCGCATAAAGAATTTACGGGGTTAACCCTCAGTTATGGGAGTTGGGTGGAGTCATGTTAACAGTTCCATTATGGCCATCTATACTTATACTAGATTATGGTACACAGTCATCTTTTCTACTTATTTGTAATGTTTTGCACATTTATAAGCAGAATATAAAGTCTCCCTAATATCTTTCCCCCACCCCTACAATGTTCAAGTATCCTTGTTATGCATTGTCATTGACTTTTTGTTTGGGTTGTGCTTATTCTCATATCTTGTAATGCACAGGTAGTATTGGCCATTATATTTTAAACTTAATTGAACTATAAAGGTTTGTTGTTTTAAAAAAAATCCAGCCATCCATACATTTAGTCTTACATAGTGACCATTCAAATGAATGTATAAAATGAACAACTTGAGTCTGCTACAACAAGAGCACAGGAACCACTTTATAGAATTCATGCTATAATATGTCTGCAAGACAAGGTTTGCCTTTGAGACCACCTACTTAAAGGGGTTGTCACACTACAAGGATTGCTTTTGATGTTAGATCTTGCAAAAACAAATCACTTTGCAATTTGTGTCCATTATTAGTGTCCTACCTATTCCTAGATATCTCCTCTTGTATGGTCTGCATCAGCTCCTCAGGTCGCTATAGCTACAGACCTGTTTACTCATGATAGGCTGTCAGGACTGGTTGCTATAGCTACAGACCTGTCTTCTACTGCAGCCTAGTGGAAGCCAGTAAACACGCCTCTGAATTCAAAATGAAACCAAGAAAAAAGGACTGAGGTAAGATGAATCAATGTAGTGAGACAACCCCTTTAAGGTCTCTTGTTCAATTTTTAAGTGGGTGTGTTTTTTTTGTTTGTTTCCCCCTAGTAAAATCAGTGGATCCAAAAAGAAAGGTACATATAAGTTAGATATATGCTACAGATTTCCAACATTAACTTTTCCCTCAGTTGGATACAGTTAAGTTCAAATAATACATAATGTATAATTTACAGATTGACTTCTATTAATGGGGTACATCTTTCATTTGGCAGGCAAGACTCAAAGGGGTGTTTCCACAAGCGCTTTTCAGCGCTGCAGGTCAGCAAATGGCTATCTACAAACAGACTGTCTTGGAGCTTGAGGAGAGCAGCATCCTCCCCATTTATTTCTAGTTTTTAATATAGCCTAGCACTCACCCAGATATTCAGAGCTCTCATAGAAGTGAATGGGGAGGATGGTGCAAGCACTTCTCTCGCCATTCGTTACGAACAGTGACCGGTCATGTCCTGCATTAACCAGACAAGCCATTGACCTGAATGGACACTGTGTAAACCTTTTATTTCATCTGTTATGGTGCTGTAGGGAAATTCATCACTTCCTGCCACGTTTTCTGACAGGTTTTCGTTAAATACTGACCACCCCAGCACGGGGACAATTGAAGATCAGCCTATTGTTTAACAGAAATTTTCTAACGTGCTGAACCCATTTAAGTCCTTTCCCGTAAGGCATGTTTACATGTTGCAGATCTGTAGCAGAAATTTCTGTAGCTTAAAACTGGTTTATTTCCTTGGTACTGAAGACGCAGGTTTCCACATAACTTGTTTTAAAGCAGATTCAGGTACATGTAGTTTCTTTAAAGGAAGACAGGAAAAGTCTATGTACTTGTCTTTAGTGCTCATGCTGTGGCATGGTGTATCATTGCAACAAATTAGATTGCCCTCCTTTAATTTCCTTCTGCCATTATCGGCTTTCCTAGACTGTATGCATTATTGATTTCAAATTTGGGCAACTATTCACTAATAGTGCTGCTTGATATTATGTGGCGCAGAAGCAGGACTCGGTCTTGATGTGTAGTTTAATTGCTGGACTATCGAGTATTCGTAAACTGACATTTTTTTTTAAATGATAAATGTTGAGCTGTGTTAAGCAATGATCTCAGTTCACTGAAGTGTATACATTATCCAAGTATTCATGGCTGCTGTATGAAGATAATTCTATTGCCTGCAGGGAAAGCAATCGCTGCAGCGGATTTATGATGATTATAGATTCTTACGTTCTCAAGATTGGACATTAACCATCACAACCAAAGTTTTGAGAAGTACGACCTATGAATGTATGCTCATTCATAGCAACTGATGTATATACAAAGGGTCATGTGGAACATGGGCAGTGGCATGGCAAGGAGAATTACCAGGAAGGGTTGCATCAGACAGGACACTTGCCACCTGTCCCTTACCCCTGGAAGAGTTGCGAAGTTTCCATAGTGACATGTATGGTGCAGAGATGATACAGGCTCAAAGGCTGTGCCCACATCATCCGCAGAGGAAGTCATTTGTAATACACAGCTGTGCTCCCGCTGCAGGACCCAGCAACGGCTCTGATCACAGCAATTAAACTGCTTAGATACCGCAGCTGGTAGGGTCTGCAGCACCAATGTGGTTGACGGAGGGAGGAGGCTCCCACTATCATCCATGGCCACTCCTGCAATGTGATTGGGGGTTGCTCATCATTGCCATGGCAGCCAGAAGCCAAATAATGGCCTTTTGGGTCTGCCATGTAGAGGAGCCTTTTAGAATCTATTAGGCTGCCTATCAGAGGTACAGTATAGTACATAACCATCCAGTAATCGCATAATCTAGTCCCCTATTGGGACTATATGTTAAAAAATACAGAAAATGAAAAATGTTTCACCAAAGCACAAACGCAAAACCTGATCTCCCCCCCCCCCCCCCAAAAAAAAAAATCTAAATAAAATAATGGGTATTGTCGCCTCCATAACATTCCAATCTGGAAAATTGTTATTTAATCCAAACCGTGGACCGCCTAAAAAATGAAAACCATGTCAGAACTGCATTTATTTTTTTCCATCCTGAATACAAAAAAGCATAATCCAAAATAGTACCTATGGAAACGTCTTATCTCACAGCTCTGTTCACATAAGTTAACAAAGTTGTGGCTCTTAGAATATTGTGACACACAAATAAAAGTGTAAGTGGAGATTGATGATATATAGCGTGAGGAGGAGCCTGTTAAGAGCTGTGCCCCGAAAATGTGGAGGTGGTTTGTTAAAAGGGGAAGCAAACTCGAGGACAACCCTGGGTGGCAAAAACTCTAGCTACATCACTGAAGATGGGATATGATAAGCAATGTGATGTATAGCCTTCCCTGCTCTGTAATAAATGCTAGCTATTTTGTTGGGTTGGTAAATTAAATTGACACATTACCGAAAACTTGTACTAGAATTAACAAATCTGCAGGAATCCATCGCAAAATTTGCTTGTTAAATGGAAGTTTCAAAGCGGCTTTTAAAGGCGAACATCTGGTGAGAAAAAGAAATGTAATGTATCATTCACTTATACTGAACTATGCTCAACATTGACCAACACTATGTGTGCATTTAGGACTGCAGGACACCATTACTACATGTAGTGTTAAAACTGAAGTAATTTACCGTAACTATGGATTTGAGTTATGTTTTTAGTTAGGCTGTAATACAGTAGATAATAAAGCAAAGTATGTATGATTGCATATCCGTCCTCCATCTGGCCCCTCATTTGTGTGACTGTCAAGCTTCTACTCCATTGAGATTATGTAATCTTGCATTCCTAAGCAGTGTGTAATGATATGGAGTATTAAATACTAGTGGATCCTCATCATATATAGAGTTCTTAGTTAACTGTTTCAACCAAGGGGAATGTATAGCAAAGCTCATGTAGACTACAAACCTATTTACATACAGCAATCGCCATAAGCAGCCGAATACTAGTGATAATTATTGTTCAATGAAGGGATGTTCCCACCTCAGACACTTATGACGTCTTAATACGATATGTCATAAATGTTTGATGGGTGCAGTTCCCACCTCTGGGACCAACACCTATCTTGAGAATGGGCCCCGTGAAAGTTAATATGCAGAACAGAGCTGCACTCAGAACTGGGGCCCGTCCTCAAGATAGGTGTGGGTCCTAGAGGTGGGATAAATAGCTTGTATAAATGTCTGAGATGGGAACACACTTAAGTCATCTGTAAATTTGTTTGAGATCTTGAAAGGGTTTTTCCCTCTTCAGATATTGCTGACCTATCACTGGAATATGCTAACAATGCCAGATAGGTACAGGTCCCACCCATGGGACTCGCAACTATCTCGAGAACAAGCCCTGAAACCTCATTTCAAACAAAGGTGGCTGGGACTCTCTCATGGAAATCAATGTGAATTTCGAGGTGGGACCCGCACCTATCTGACATTTATGGCGTATCCTAGCAATATGCTGTTAATTGTCTTAAAAGGGAATGTCCCACTTCAGGCATAATTGTATTCCTGGTCTTTGTGTATGCAATTGAATGATCAACTACTTTTAATAATCTTTCTCTCCTTTTTTTTATGGGCAGACTTTGTCAGATTTAGAGGAGTTGTTGTATATAAACGGGTCTTAAAGGGTCTCTGTCTTTTCAACAAATTTTGCATTAATCGTACAAGTGAAGATGAGAATTTTTCTAATGTCGTTACAGAAACTGCCTCTTTGTCCACTTATCAGATTCTCCCTCCACTTCCTGCACTGAACAGTTAGGGCTCATCCCCACGGCAAAGGACAAATAGCGGTCGGTTTCTCCGCAATGAGCCCTTCCCCTTCCCATTATGTTCATATTCCGTCCGAAAACCGGACGGAAGAATGAACATGTTAAATGTTTTTCAAACCGCCGGGCGGAAAACCCGTGCAGTTCGGACTGCTGCACGGGTTTTCTATAGCTTCCCGGTGTGTTGGTTTGCGGCTGGTTTTTCAGACGGTCTGCAAAACAGGCCGCAAATCGGTGCCATGGAGACATGCCCTTACTCTCAATTCACTGGTAAAATCAATCTTGGGAGAAGCAGAGTTGGAAGTGATTTGCTGCTTTACTGAGTAATTAGGATATAGCATCTGCCCATAGGAGTCTATGGAGAGGGAGGGAAAAGAGGGAGCATCTGTGTAGACACAAATACAGACCCTGATGCTTCTGGTTAGTGTTTACTACCTCACTCCAGAGCTTGGTACACAATAACACCTCTTAACTACTGCTGTATCATGCTTTTGTGCTGGATAGGGGTGCAGGTGCTCCTCTGTTTGTGTGGTGTTTGGGAGAAATCATAGCAGCTACTTTCAGCCCACTCCAAAAAGGAGTTCAGGGACAACTAACCATTAGAATGGAGCCTGCAGAGAGAAAACTGGTGAAAAAAAAATGCCAGATACAAGTTTTAAATATTAATCTTAACCCTATTACTTGTACACAAAGACAACTGATCCTGAAAAGTCACCTACAATGACAGGCGCACTTTAAGACTCATTGCAGCTTAGTGGTGAGATTTCCTTGCTACTTAGACATTATGTCCATGTGAATGCATTTATAGATTTGATGTTTATGGAAAATTATTTCTCAAATTGCTATATTTGATATTCTGTCTTTATCTTTGTTAGCGGGAGTTCTAAGTCCTCCCAAAGGAAAGTCTAGTATTGTAAAAGCTTCAACTGTGGTTGGGACAAGATCTCTGCCCAGAACAAGAGTCCCATGCAAAGCACCCACCCTCCAGAGGACTCCTAGTGTGTCTTCCGTATGCAGCACCCAGAGTGATCACAGTACTTTGAGTACTAGGTGTAAGTACAGTGTTCAGCTTTGGCACAGATGATGGTTGGGCACTTCACTTGCACTTGCTTTAATTTTTTGAGCACTCCTATTGATTTTATATATTGTGTTTTTTCTTTTTTTTTTCTTTCTTGGGCACTTTTTTTTCAATCACTTAATATTGTTTGAATCCAATTCACCTTTTCTTTTCAAAGTGCACGTTTTAATTTACTGAGCAGCCAAAGTTATGACCGTTCTGTGTTTGACACATAAGGATAACCCAGTATGGTAGCTGGGGGTAATCTTGGTGCAGAGGTTTACAGCAGCAACCACATGGCAACATTATCAGATATTTCAATTTGTCTGTGTATATGTCATGCATGTTTTTAATTGTAATTTGTTGGTCAGTGTATATTCCATTAAACATGGCTTGGTGAGGATGGAAGGAGTGACAGAGAAGAACAGACTTCTTGCAGTTGCTCATTTTCTTCTTCTTTTACTGCCATTTATTTTAATTGGATTTCAGCTGGAGAACTGAATGTAAAGCTCTGTCTTTTGAGATCCTCTCCAGATCTGACAAATGTGCTGGGTAGTTAAGTAATGGCTTTGCTTATGCTGCATCTCCACTGCTAAAAAGAGCCTTGAGCAGATTATAAATGTGCTTATTGTATCCATTTTTTCCATTGCAACTACGGAGAAATAACTACCATATTATGCATAAACTGCCCTTTGAAACAAGGCTCCGTCTAACCATGTGGCCAAGATTATACAGCCTACCCAGTGCTGACTTTCCTAGTTAGACTTTCATGTTGGATTAGTTTGTCCTGCCCACCGCCTCAAATCCTCTGATTACTTTCCACTCTAATTCATCAAGAGCCGACGGGAGGAACACAATGGAGTGAGCGTGGCTGATGCCCTTTTATCTGGTTATGATCCTTTACCTTAAATGACCATGTCAGGCGGGCATCACAGTTGCACCGAGAGTGCTTTGCCCATGAAGCTTTCTATCAATTCCACTATAAAAGTAGTTGCTGATTCAGGGCGACTCTCTGAAGTTACCTTCCTGACCATGCTGATTGTCACATCCTGGAGCTTTTGTATAATTCCTTTGTTGGCTTCGGCTGATGGGATCAGAAGTAGGTCAATGGCTTTTTTTTTCTTTTGATATCTGAATCTGAACTTAAATTAAATGTCAGTGTTCCTGAGCTTCTTACAATCTGAAATGCAGTCTGCTTGAGCTTTGAGAGAGCCCATTTACTGAGATGACATTAGTAATTAAATGAATCCCTCTAGGAATTGGTTGCATGCATAATACCCTCGCTTTTTTTTCTTAATCTTAAATTATTTAGGTACCCTTCCAAACCAGCCAAATAATTTCTTCTCTGTAGACGTGTACGGAGATGGTGTACACGCAAACCGTGGGCTAGTACAGCTACATAGCGAATGGTTATTAGTTCACTATTACCTATAGTTAATGTACACAGGAGTAGAAAGATACCCTTTGATGTCCTTGTCCTAGGTTCTGGTGTAACGTAAGAACCTACTTCTTGATGTTATGGAAACACGTAAATAGTAGTCTTATAATTGAATACCATTAGCATTAGTGCGAGTATTCTTATGACCAAAGCCTTTAGTTTGATGTTCATTGATGGCTCACATCCTGCTGTCTGTGGCCAGTTAATTCTTTAGCAGTGATCCTAAATGTGGTAATTAAATACACCCATGCTTGAAGGTGATTCAGAGAACGTTACATTGCATGCAACGTTGGACCTTTGGAACATAATGCTACACAGAACAAAGCTTGGTGTTCAAGGTGGTGGCTTTAGATTGCAGCTCACCACACATGGTCCCTGAAGCCCAGAATACTTTTTTGTCATTCTTATTTCACCGTTTCCCACCAGTTTCTAATGTTATAAGTTATGCAAGGAAGCACTGATTGGAAAACAAATGAAAAGCAAATGTAAGTAACTTTTGAATAATGCCAACCACTAAATGGGATCCACCAACCTTTGTCAGACCCTTTCTAGTATCCAATGTCTATGTACTCCAAATAAATCTCCTGTTCCTCAAGGTTCATCTGGATTTTTGAACCCAAGTTACTGCTGCATTGCTATTGCTCAGTGAATATTAAGCTGTGCTCTGTCTATTAAGTCAAGCTCATGATCTGTACTGAAATGGCAGTACTAAATTATGTATTGATGTGGCTGCTTCTAGTCAATGATGCCTGAAGCTTTTTGGATTCTGTACAGAAATGAGTATGATGATCGTATTTAGTGGAGCAGTGTTATAGCATTTTGGTTCTGATGAACCTAGGACCACCTGACAGCAGAAAACTGATATGTTAGTAGATACAACAAAAATGCTCTTGTGGTTCATGATAGTTCTGTCCATTGGCCATCAGAAACTAATTTGTTTATACTAGAATTATTAAAGGGGTTGATCACCATGCAGTTTGAATCACAGCCAGCTTTAGACTTTCACTTCCTTGTCAATTTTTTTTTTTTTTGGGGGGGAGTGAAGGGGGGTGAGTCTATAGCAGTGATTGGGATATCAGCTCAGTGACATGACTCGGGAGATGTTCTATACAAGACTATAGAGCTCTAATGAGTGAAAGCTTTTCATTGAATGAAGTAAACAAACCCTGTAAGACACAGTAAGTTGGTCCATGGTGAGTAACAGCAGCTTTAAGCAATCAGATTAGAGAGCAGGCAGATGTAACGAGCAACTTGCGTGCTGTAAGAAGATAACATTTTCATCTCTTGACCAAAGCAAAATCAAAATGATGTACTTGGTAATGGTCTTCATTTACCTTCCCCTTCATGTTAAAAGCTTATCATTGTAGTAAGAAAACTTTCAAGCGGTGTCATCACTTCACCGCTCGGGACATACTGGGCAGTACCGTACAGTAGGTTTGTAGTGTAGGAAAAAAGTAGGTTGCACTCCTCCAACAATCAAAAATTATTTTTCTAATTTTTATTCTGTGCAAAACTTTAATCATTCCAATGACCATATAACAGCCGACTTCATATGTAGTGATCCATATCAACACGCATTTATCAAAAGATTCTAATAAGACGTTTCGATCTATAAGAGATCTTTCTCAATAGAATCTCCATTCTTTAAATATCATTAATTTTTCTCATGGTATATCCTTAACGGACCATCGCACGTGTCCGCAGTTGTGAACGCCGACTTCACAACTGCAGGCACGTGCGATCGTCCGTTAATTCTGCCAATTCTATTTAGCACATGGCTGTTCTTGGTAATGATCTAACTTTCCAACACTTTGTCCATAATGAGTTAGGTTTTTTATTTAACTCGAAGTAGCATAATAAGTATCAATAAATCCTATAAATAAAAAGTGCACTAAATTGATATCTCTATCTGATTCATCATGAGTAAGCCCTTATGGCCCTACAGCAGAACTTCAATGCTGAACTATTTTAAATGAGTCAAAATCCTAATAGCAGTTAACCACACTTAATGATGGTTTATGTTCTTTGCAGTGATATTTTTGCATGTATCTTTTTTTTTATTTCTTTTTTTAATCAGTGAAAACTGTATTACTTTTTTCGTTTTTAAACTGAGGACATATATGGAGGAATATATAGTGGAATATGCGCCAAAAGTCTGACAGTGATGCAATGTCTGAACTTGTCTGAGTTTGTGCAACTGTAAAATATATTGTACTTCATTTGGCATACACTCTGGGTCGGACAGGGGTGACTAGGGCCCATAGGTAGTTTATTCTAGGGGCCCACCAGTTGAGCTGTTTTTGGGCCCACCGACGGAGGTTATTTTAGGGGCCCACCCATCAGCTACTGTAAATAACTGTACTTCCCTCATATACTTTTGTTTCATGCTTTTTGCCTCCCTTTCTCTGCTTTTTTGCCTCTTCTGAGGATGTATATGCGGCTAAAAAAACAGGTCTACTATACTCAGTACATACTACTGGTAACACCCATAGGGGGTTTCCCCTATTCCCCTGTGGGCCAGTCTGAGTCTGCATATAGTGTTCTGCACATTTAATCAGAATTTTTCCAGTCGCACCTTAACGTTTAAGGGGTATTCAGGTGCACAAAATTTGACTCCTACTGGAAGTGTGAGGTACGACGTAAAGTAGACCTTCAATTAACGGTGATGAAAAACTTCTGTGTTTTCCCACATAATCGCCCACTAATTACTGGCCCAAAATCTGATGTTTATAGTTTGTTGCATACAACCTGTAGTCTGGTTTCAGCTTTGTAGTCGGACATGCTCAGTTCCAGCACTAGTAAGGTGAGCGGTGTATCTATGCAGCAGTAGGGGATGTAACCGGGACTAATGTGAGGGTTCAGCGGAGGGGGCAATAAGAGATGCTCTAGATGGTGAAGACTTGAGCAGCCAGAGGAATACATGGGGAAGAGAACTGCCTGGAATAGATGTCAACAAGGCATGATGGGTACTGTAGTCTACTACCTACATGGCTGCTGCTGAAGTTGTGCCCACTCTTGCACTGAGGAGGAGAATATATGGCACAAGTGTGACAAAATGTCAATTCTGCATGTTTAAGATGTTGGATTAGTTCTGTACTTTTGCTTTGTGTGTATTGACCCAGTAGTTTCCTTTTAATACTTTCTGAATGCTGGAATACCCCTTTAACTTTTTTCTCCGTCTGCTAATGTAGTGGCATTTCTAAATAGTAATTCTTTTTTCTGTATGTAATCACAGCTACAAGTGGCACAAGTAGCATCAAGACTGATGAGGTCCCTGCAAAGTGTATAAAGCAAAATGGTCCAGCAGGAGCCCATGCTGCAAAAGTTACCTTCCCAAGAGTCAGGTCACAGTCTCTGAAAGTTTCACAGACTGCTGGTAAGTTGTTTTTTTTTCTGAACATTCAATAAAATCTAATGTGAACAATATTTGCCTGCAGTTCTGAAAGTCTAAGGTAAGGTCCACATAGCAAAGTGAAAAAGCTGTCCAAAGCCCAGCAGCATTTTCACCTTGCTGGAACGCTCCACACTGCTGGTTTCTGCACAAAACCAGATGGTTGGATTTTGGATTGAGTAAAATTTACTTGATGGATTCTACCACTGAAAACATGGCTTTCTATTAGTATTTCTTGTGGATTTTAGGTAGTTTTCTTTCCAGCGGATTTACAGTCAGTCCCATTCATCTCTATGCGGTCTTGGATGTGTCTCCAACAAATGTTTGGGACACGTTTCTTGACCAGAAATACGGCTGAAGATTAAACATGTTCCAAGTTTTTTTTCACTCTTAAAAACTGGCCTTCGAAAATACGCATTGTATGGACTGAAATGTGTAGTTTCTTTTAAAGTCGATGGTGATGATTTTACATTCTGTTTCAGACAAGTATTTCAAGCCTGAATCCACGCGGATTCAGGCTTGAAATGCTTGTCGAGTGCACGGACCTTCAAGCACTCCTTTCCGATCCACCACTCATGATGATGAACCTGAAACATTTGTGCTGTTCTCCTGGCTTGTAAACAGTGGAGAGTTTGGGGTCTATGTAGTGGTAGTAGAAGTAGTATTTTTGTTCGCTTACTATATAGTGGGTGGCTTTCATGACCGTCACACAGAGGACATTATTTTAGTTCTTATTTGGGTGTTACCAGTAGTATGTACTGATAATTTATCCCCTTAACGCTGGAGAAGCTTTCATCATAATAGGTTGCAGGTAATTGCTGGCTCCCACACCCTAAAATAGGTTTTTAAGCTGCAGTAAGAATGTATCTTGTTGGAGAAGAACACATTGTATTTAGTATGATTCTGCTTTTTCATATACTATCATAATTCCTAACCTGCATTTTGTTTGCCATAGTTCATGTTTCTGAAATCTGCCAATAGATTGGTGGAGCTCACACTACAGTATATAGGTGACTAGATGTTTGTAAGAATGCTTCCAATAACCTGATCTGTTCTTTTTGGTTCTACCTACACAGCAGGTCCTTATAGTGCTCTCTACAATGCATTATTATAGACCCATTTCTATAAACCATGGTGACAATTGTGAATTACTATGGTTAATTGCAATTTGTGTTTACACGATCTAAGCATTGGACTGTATTAGATCTGCCCCACAAGGCCTCATTTATGGAAACTAACAGTATGACTCTTGCCCATAGCAATCAATCACAGCTTAGCTTTCATTTCTTAAACTGCTCTGGCAAAAGAAAGCCGAGCTTTGATTGGTTGCGATGTACAAGAAAGACAGTCTTGCTGTTAGTTTTCATAAATGAGGCCTAATGAGGCAAATTTATTAATACTGGCCGATGCTTAGTGTAAATCTAGTTTAGACCGTTTTAAAATATGGCAATTTTTTATTTATTTTTGTTGACTGTCTAGCCTAAGTTTACACAATTCAGGCTTAGTTTATGCTACGGGTATGTTCACACGGGCAAATTTCGGTGCGCATTATGTGCCATATTTGCGATCTAATATGAGCAAGATGCGCACTGAAATTACGGTAATCCATAGTTACTATAGAGAACTATGGATTATACCTCCTCTCCCCGTGACATGGCAATTACTTGCGGCACATACGCGCCGTGAGTAATCCATGTCTGTGGGGCCGGTGGGCTGCCGGCCCCCCCCCACGCGCCACGACTGCCAAATCACCCGGCATAATTGCGGCCGTACTGTGCGCGCCGCAATTAAGCCGTGTGAACATAGCCTATCAATTCAGCCAAAATTTTGGCGCACAGCTTTGTACGTTACGCCATGGTCACTTTTCGAAAAGTCATGCCCTTTTTATCAGACAAAACACAGAAATGTTTATACATAGTCTAAAACACATAATAAATGACCGTACATCAGTGTTTTGTGGCAAAGTGCGCTAGCATTCTGATGTAATTGCCATAATAAATATGGCCAAATGTTTCAGGGGGGGGATACGCCTTGGGAGCCGGTAATTTCACACACAGTGGCACACATTTACTGTTGCTACCTATAAGGGAGAGACGGGCGCTATATGAGAAATCTGGCACATTTAGTGTCTCGTGCCGATTTTCTAATTTTGCCGCGTGTTTAAACCCGTTTAGCTTTTTTAGAGTGCTAGTTGGTGTACTTTTCTGTGTGTGAATTTTGACGTGTTTCTGGCAGAGTTTTAGGTGCAGCATTTTCCCATTTGGCCATGCCCTCTTTCTCAGTCATGCCCATCGATGGCAATGCTAAACCCCTTTGTTGGAGGACTGCATAGAGTGCTTTAAGCCAGTAGTAAATGCATGTGACCTGCTACTCCGATGATGGGCCACTTTTTTGTGCATTTTGACATTTTTGTCCCTTCTTTAAGAGTAAATCTGGGCCAACGTTCTATAAGGAAATGCTTCAGTTTTGTGGCAGTTTTTGATGAAGTACTTCAAGTCAAAAGCAACAGGTGGTTCAAAAGGAATGAGTATTCTACAGAAAGGACTTTGCCACGCTGGATCTACGTATGGATCTACGTATGTCTCTGGTTCAAAGAACTGGAATGTCTGCAGAATGCTGCGTTTTACACTATATTCTTCTGTGCCGCGTCCAACAAAATGGGTGTTTCTTCACCTTTAAGGGTGTAGTTTCACTTAAAGGAGTGGGTTAGTGTGATGCCTTTTACAAAATAAATGGTCTTTACCGAGAGTGACAAACTTTTACCAAAGCTACAAGATTTCAAGTGAGAAATTAGACCTGCAGATTTCATATATAGCAAAGTGGTATAAACCTGCTGTCAGTGAATCTATGGGATACCCCCTCCAAATGTCATTGATCTGTGTGTGACTTAAACCGTGTAAACCCACATCTTGGCTTGGGGCTTCCAGCTGGGCCATTTGTGTATGGTCATTAAAACTAGTTGAAATTAAAAAAAAAATATTTTTTTTTTTAAGTGTTCATTACTGTATTTCCACGTGTTAAATATTCTTTTCTTCTCAGGTGCAAAGAAAACACCCATTTTACACCAAGGAGTCACAAAATCCACTGGTTCCCCAGGGCTGTTTACGAAGCGAATAGGCACTAACTTTGTTCATGGAGGTAAGACAACACATTAGACACACATTTCTGTTGGGGCGCCCTGAATTTTGAGCTCCTGTCATTAGTGACACCCAGGGGTGTAACTTTGGTTCAAAAAGTGGGGGGGACCAATTTTGCTTTCATCCCCTATTTTCCTATCCCTCCCTCCTTCCTTCACTCATCTTCACTCACCTTCCCTTTCACTTCCCCTCCCTACTCTTTTCTCCTATCCTTTCCCTGCAGTGAAGTGGCTCCCTAACCCAACTAGGAGGTCTGAGGGAGTGCTTTGAGCTCCCCCAGCAGGTCCGGGCAGAGTCCTTATGGCAAACACTTTTGGTGCAATCCATAAGGTTATGAGTGGCTCTCTAATTGCTGAAATTCAGAGCCGGACTGGGACTAAAAAGCAGTCCAGGCAATGAAACCAAACCAGCCCACCTATAATATTTCCCTCTCTAGATGGAAATAAAAAATGTTGTGAAATGCAGCAAATTTCGCTTAACCCCTCCCATCCCCATCACTACTCCATTAAATTTGTAACACACAACAGAATGAGGAAAATAAAAGAACCCAAAATCACTGAACTCCTAGAAATCACTTACTGTACCCCAAAATGTATTTTATTGCATACCATACATCAGAAATGACAGCACTCACTGCACCCCAGAAATGTATTATACTACACATGGTAAACATAGAAATTACATTACTAACTGCACCTTAGAAATGAATTGCACATTGTACTCAAGAAATCACTGTACCCCAAAAATGTATTATATTACACACTGAGCCCTAGAAAGGAATTACATTGCACACAGTACCCCAAGGATTACATTAATCATTGTACTCCAAAGATTACATCACACCATATCACAGCGATTACTACATTACACACTGTACTCCAGAGATTACATTATGCACTATAGCCCAGATATTACATTACACACCGTACCCCAGAGATTACATTACACACCGTACCCCAGAGATTACTTTACTCACCGTACCCCAGAGATTACTTTACTCACCGTACCCCAGAGATTACTTTACTCACCGTACCCCAGAGATTACTTTACTCACAGTACCCCAGAGATTACATTACTCACAGTACCCCAGAAATTACATTTCTCATTGTACCCCAGAGATTACATTACACTGTACCCCAGAGATTACATTACACCTTACCACAGCGATTACTACATTACCCCTGTACCCAGAGATTACATTATTCATTAGCCCAGAGATTAACGCAGTACCCCAGAGATTACATACACACACCATACAAGAGAGATTACATTACTCACTGTACCGCAGAGATTACTACATTACACACCGTACCCCAGAGATTACATTACTCACAGTACCCCAGAGATTAAATTTCACAATATCCCAGAGATTACATTACACCTCATACACGAAAGATTACATTACTCACTGTACTCCAGAGATTACTACATTACACGCTTTACCCCAGAGATTACTACCACAAACCATACACCAGATATTAGATTACTCACAGTACCCCAGAGATTACATTACATCATACCCCAGAGATTACATTACCCACTGTATCCCAAAGGTTACTACATAACCCACTGTACCACAGAGATTAGTTTACACACTGTACTCCAGATATTACTGAATTATTCACCGTACTCCAGAGATTACATTTCACACTGTACAACAGAGACTACATTAGACAAGGCACCCCGGAAATTGTGTGTGGATATATACATATATTGAACACAGACACACTACACACTTAGGGTGGGTTCACATGATGTTTTTTCGGCACCGACAGTGTCATTTGCATGTTTGAAATCTATGCTTGCAAATGCAGAATTCTGACGATCCAGACTGCCCAAGGCAGATTTCTCCCTCCTATGCATTAGTGATGTTAGTGCATAAAACACCTCAAAGAATTCTGTGTAGGCGCTGACAGTACACACCGAAAGTACTGGAGTAAAATCAATGTCATCTAAACAACAACACTGATTTTTACATAGGGTATAATGTAAATCAGTTTCCTGATGGATTGGATGCTGGTTCTGAGGCAGATCCAGCGCTGTCCGCCCCAGAATCAGCATTAATATCTTCTACATGAATATACCCTTAAAGAGGACCTATCACCTCCAGGGAAAGCTCATGAAATAACAGGAGACTAAAATACAAACACTTCCTTAAATATGCTTCATTAGGGAATTCAAAGCATTTCACCTGTAATTCTGTTTTAAGTCGGCACCTGACAGCTTGATGGATGACAGTTGTATCTAATCTCCTGCCTCTGAGCTGGAAGAGTCCACTGTGCAGGGGGGGAAACCTGTAAGTCTAAATCAACATCATGAGCACACTTATTTTCTCTGGGCTGCTATGTCTGTGATGGATATAACACTAGCAGCAGTGTAATGTAGATGCCTATAAACCCTGTCACACTATGTCCTCAGTGTGCTGTGCCTGTTGTACTGTATGTAGCAGCTATGTCCTCAGCTCCCCCTGCACAGATGGTATAGCTCAACAGAGAGAATCCCTGCTACATACAGAGCTCTGCTAAGAAAGTAAAAGCAAAATATACTCCCCTGTATTAATGACATGAGCCCTCAGCATTGCTAGGGACATGTATGGGGAAAGTCTTTCATCTACTATTATATTTTGTGTGTTTGTGTAGAGATAATAGGTAATCTTTAAGGTATGTTCACACTGTGTATAGCGGGGTGTACTGCTATATGCCGGGTGTTTTAGAAGTATGTGCTGGCCAGTTCACACTTTTAAAATGCTGCAGGGGCCAGCCCCATTCACTTTAATTTTCCCTGGCGCGTAAGTACAGGGAAGACGTGACATGGCTAAACACATGGCTGTACAGTATATACACATCTCACATATACAGTACATACCCCACATGCACACACAACGCCTGGCACCATCGTCCCCTCCTTACCGGTCTCCTGTAGTCTGGTACAGTTGCCATTCGACAAGAACTTCTCTTCTTCTCTGATGAGGGCTGAACATAGGGGAAGAGGTATATGAGGGGAGGAAACAATACAGCCCCAGATACAGAGTGTGCTGGACTGTGAGCAGCATTCTGATTGGTGAAGCAGCCCCTGCTGACTCCTGCTCTACCAATCAGCGCTGCTCTCACTCTGCACTGACACTTGAGGCTGCTACCTACTCTGTCCCCCAAAGATACACAGAAATAAAGGGCAAAGGGTCACCTTCTTCCTCCTCTGTGCTCTGCTCTTTCCACTTACCATATTCTCATGCTTTCATATGGATTATTTTTTATTGAAGTGGCTAAAAAGTGTGGAGGGGGGACCATCCCCCACCCAGAAAAAAGTGGGGGGGACCAGTCCCCTCCGTACCTCCCTAAAGTTACACCTATGGTGGCACCCCTCCCCCCACCTTCTAATGATACTGATAACAAACTGTTTAATCCCTGTGGTTAATGGAAAATGGGTTTCAAATGTCCAGTGTGTGACCTTTGAGCTGTCTGAAAAACACCCTCTTCAGAACTTGCCTTCATTTTAGTGGTAACCGAACACGCAAGCATGCCTTGTTCTCCACTAGTGACCTGTTCTCTGCATCTGTCCTGTGGTCTTTCAAGGAAACCCAATGCCCTTTACAAAAATGAAGATCGTTAACCATCACTGAAGTGTGTTGAAATGAATATGAAAAATTTACTGTGGTGCTTTTTGTGTGTCTGAGACCTCTCCTCCTTGACGGCCGCTAAGAGGTTCTTTCCAGCCTTTATGATGTATAGGATTTGCCTCACATGCGGGGGTTCACTTTTGCATTCTGAGTCCCCCTGGCCAGCTTGTCTTTGTAACCAAATGAGAGAGCTATGGAGAGATGTGTGCCTGAGGGAGAGGTCGGTGTTAAGTGGGCTTATGTCAGACTTTTTGCCCTGTGAGCTTCATTAGCAAGGCTGGGTCAAAGTTGGTTTCGTATAGTTAAAGCCAATACTATATGTATAAATTAGACTTTGATGCAAAAACGAAGTCATAGCTGCAGTGATCATTTGCATATGTTTTCTATTTTTGTTAAGAATACTTTTGAATCTCCTTATTTTACCAGGTAATTTCAATTAAATATGTGGCAAGTATTGCTTGCAAATTGATCTCTTTAGCTGTTTGAGGGCCTTATAACACAGGGCTATGTTTCCTACAGACTCGAGACCCGACTCTGTTACTAATGCTAGCGGCAATGTTCTGGTAGACAGTAAGATACCATACAGTGGTTATTGATTAGTTCCAATTGCTATACAGCACTGCAGAATATAATGTTTGACTAAATGGTGGATGTCTTTCTTCCAAGCAAATGTTTTAATACACTCCTAGCATTCACAACTGGGTACACCTACTCCACCTGCCCATTAAGCATGTTACTTAGTGTGACTAGTCCGATAGACAAGGTATCGGTGCACAACACCTGCCCACAGGATGAGGAGTGGTTTTAAGTTTATGTCCAAATTGTGCATATATTCTTTATTTTTATTTATTTTATTTTTTTTACTTTTTCTGAAATGTGATTTCCAATGAAAAAAAACCCACAATGAAAATATTTTAAAATCCTGTTATTCACTAAGGTGATATATAAAGTAAATACTTTTTTGCTTTGTCTTGGTTTCCTACATGTAGTGGTGCTATTTTCAGCAGAGGCAGGTCCTATAGTATTTTGCAAAATTAAAACCGAAAGTGGTCCTTGTGATAAAACCAACCGGTAGTTTTCGGTTATATCGCTCTAGGTGTGTGGTTGCGGTGTAACATCCATTATTAAAATAAAACTAAATAAATAGGATAATTGGAAATATACCATCTATTTACTAATTGTTGTGCTTAAATCACTTATTTAATGTCAATTCCTCTTACTAGGATTTTCATAACATTGTTGGGGTGCGTTCCCACTGCACAGGACAAATACCGGTCGGTTTGCCGGCCTATATTTGTCCTGTTTTGCGGCCGTCCCCACGGCCATGGGGGAGGGGGGGGTGGCTTTTCTCCGCGATGAACCCTCCCTTTCACATTCATAAGCACAGATTCCGTCCGAAAACCGGATGGAAGATTGTGCTTGATGAATGTTTTGTGGCCGGACCGTGGGCGGCAAAACCGCCGGACGGAAAACCCGTGCAGTGGGGACTGCTGCACGGGTTTTCCATAGAGCACCATTGTGCTCATTTTCGGACGGTTTTTCAGGCGGTGTAAAAAAACGCAAACCGGCCGCAAACCCATGCAGTGGGGACATGCCCTTAAAGTTGTCCAAAAAATAAAGTAACGGCACAAATAACACAATGAAACAAATAGCACTTAACTCTTAAATCCCCCTATGTTCCAGCACCAATGCTCTGGTGGTCCCTAGCTGTTTTTTCTTCACAAGCGGAGCAGAATGATGTGGTTATTTATACAGCCTGAAAACATTGAAGCTTGTCACTTCTCTATACATTGGTTTAGTATTCAAACCCTGTAAACGAGGTGCACATTTACTGGTCCAAAGGCCACATTGTCATATTGTAGCTCTCTCAGGGAGCTCGGTAAAACTTAGGATATTCCCCATCTGAAATCTTTATGGCAATGTAAGTCATAAATAGCCAAGGTGGCTGAGAGGCCTCGGCTCCACTTTAGGGACTGACCGAGATCAGAGTGGGGGTTAACCTGCTTGGTACTCTTGGTGTATATGTGTATGTATATATATATATATATATATATATATATATAACAGGTGCCCAATAGTCTCGTTCTGGAGTACCAGATATATATATATATTTATTATATATATATATATATATAATATTAATATAATCTCAAACCTATTACAAACTTCGATGGTTTATCTTGTGGATATACCTTGACTGTTTCAGAAATAAATACTCCTTTGAGGAAGACATCCAGGTACAACTTAATGCCATGTACTAGGGATAGCACAATTAGTTTTCACAGGATTGCTCATTTAAGTTGCTTAAAATGGCACATACAGCCCTGTAGTGCCAGCCATACAGTGCCATCAGTTGAATGCAGCTGTCAAAAGTTATGAGGACAGAGACTAAGCATGGTTGTCCTGGTGGCTGGAGTCTGTACAAAAGGACAGTGGGGGCTGAATGTGGCACCTGCATTGCGTGTTGTAC
The DNA here is from genome assembly GCA_025379985.1 of Phyllomedusa bahiana. NCBI lineage: Eukaryota > Metazoa > Chordata > Amphibia > Anura > Hylidae > Phyllomedusa > Phyllomedusa bahiana. The sequence goes on along the minus strand of JAODAL010000357.1, from coordinate 179,939 downwards.
ACTCCTGCTGTAAACAACGGCTGACAACGGACTGCAAAGCATTGATGGGCATTTGAGGTCAGTTCGGTTTGTTGCTGTATCTTTCTCTGTATCTTTCTCTAGACTAACCTGTTATACTTTAACACTAGTCAAATAGTGTAGCTTAAGGGAAGATATGTAAGAAGTTACTTGGATTGTTTTTCTTTGCGATATCTTTGTGCAGTGTTCCTTTTTTCTCTTACCTAAGGATGCCACGTCTGGGAATGTTCTCATTACTGGTAAGATCACCTTCTCTTCATATGCAGGGAATAACCTTTACAGACTGGTTTTCTTGAACCTGCTTTGTAAGGAGATGTTCAATGAATGTGTGGAAGTGTAAACCACACAAGTATGATTGGAGTTTTTTTTTTTCTTTATCACTTTATGAACTAATGAGTAAGCCAACCATTGTTATTTAACGGCCAATAGTATGTCATTCAAGTCATGAACTATGCGTGAAAAGAGAGAAAAGCTAATGGCATCCCTAACCATCTCATTCAACCCATAGTAGAGCTTTGAAATGTGACTGGGGATTTTAGGCCAAGCCTGTGGCTTCTCCAGAAGGAGAGAGGCTCCCATCTGCACACAGCTATTTGGGGTATTTGTCACATATAGATGCATTACAGGGTTCTGCCTGGCTAAGTAAAAGGCATTTACTGTAGGTCTGTGGAGAGGGTGGGCAATATTTCTTTGGGAGAATCGCCATAAAGTTGTATGGAAACCTAAAGGCCATGCAATGATGGATGGGAATTGTAAGTACTCTAGTAAGCTTTAAAGAGAACCTGTCGGCAGCAAATTTCTCCTACCGGATTGTTCTCATATGATCGCAAATACCAGGAGGATAAAAAGATACTGAAAAAGAAGCGCAAATGAAATCCTTTGGGGACAAACACTCGTAGGCAATGGTAGGTCAAGTGCTCACCTTCTCAAGCTGTACAATATTCACGGTACAGCTTGTTTAAGCGTGTTGTCACTGCCTCGGAGGTAGAAAATTCCCGCCAGGAATCCACGAGGGACGCCAAGGAAAAGTGAAATCTACTTCGGCCAAAAACTAGAATCGAATCTGGATCTTAAAGAACCTTTGGCAAGAGCGCTACACCAGGCACTAAACCTGAGATAGATAGGTAAAGATTTATTGTATGCCCATAATGCGTTTCACGGGGAAGCAACCCCGCTTCATCAAATGGACAATATCAACAAAACACTGAGCTTAAATACCATTTGTCTCTCAAAATGAGGTTCAATAGTAAACACAGTAGTAAACAGAACATTCATTCAAAAAATTTATAACAACCCTTGTTCTTTTTTTAAATCAATATAGGTACAATAATAGGGCGCAGAGAAAGAACAAGGGTTGTTATAAATTTTATGAATGAATGTTCTATTTACTACTGTGTTAACTATTGAACCTCGTTTTGAGAGACAAATGGTATTTAAGCTCAGTGTTTTGTTGATATTGTCCATTTGATGAAGCGCGGTTGCTTCCCCGTGAAACGCGTTATGGGCATACAATAAATCTTTACCTACAAATCTTTATCTCAGATTTAGTGCCTGGTTAGTTTACGGTGTAGCGCTCTAGCCAAAGGTTCTTTAAGAGCCAGATTAGATTCTAGTTTTTGGCCGAAGTAGACTTTGAAGAGAACCTGTCACATAGTGTATGCCCCCCTTTCTGTGGACCGGACAAGCCAGTGTCAGAAATGTTGTTTCCAGCGCTGTGTCCCTTATTCAGTAAGATGCTGTAGTTTTAGAGCATTTAATGCTCAAATCTGCAGTTTTCAGCCAGAAGAGTCTACCTCAACTGATAAACCTATTACTTTGAATAGGTAGAAACATGTGAAGAACTGTCAGTGGGCAGGGTTAGCCTTTGGTGGGGGGTCTAACACCTTCTCATGAATAAGATTTGAGCACTAAATGCTCTGTAAGATGCAGCAGTTTTAGAGTAAGGGACACAGTGCTGGAAACAGCATATCTGTCACTAGCTTGTGCTGTCCTCAGCAAGGGTGACCGGTTTTCTTTAATGGAGAAAGAGTGAACATCCCTGACAGTCATATCCAATGCATAGAAGAGCCTTAAAACAGGACTGAGGATTTTAGAGCCAAACCAGTAGCTCTTTCAGAAAGTTCAGATTTAGTAAAACTTGTGACTTTTTGTGAATTGTCAATATAATGTAAAATAAGATTGTTTATCGTTAATAACACTGACCTGTACTTTCAGTGGCTTGTTTCACATTCTGAATCTATACGTCTCTTGTTTCATGGCTGCATATGGTTTCTTTATGTTCTGTAGAAATAACTACATTTCAGGAATTGGGCGTTTCCTTAGTACAAATGCCATCGCAATATAGCCAATTGGCTTGGCACTGTGTCTTGGTTTAAAAAAAAAAAAAAAAAAAAGCCATTGTTATTCTGGTTAATACAACAAGTTATAGATAAAACTAGAATACGTAACAAAGAGCTTCATATACAGTGGTGCATCAAGATTCAATGCTAGCTTCTTTCATTTTGTCCCTAAAGGTTTATTGCTTGTAACTTTTTCATATTTCACCAGTTTGTGTTGTTAATGATTGGGCTTTCCAGGACAAGAATATTGAAAAACCTGCTACAGATTACCAAATTCACAACATGCCCTATTGAATAACCTGATGCTGAATATCTACTATAAATACAGCAATGTTTGTGTGTAACTTGCAGAAAATTGTGGCAAAGTTGGTTTACATATAAATGTGTGCAAATATAGACCAATATTAGCATCATTGCCTTTTTGTACATTTTTATTAAATCCGTGTATTATACAAAAATGGTTTTAAAACCCTTCTCTTTCTTGTACAGTAAGAAGACTTTTGTAGCCAATCTTAAGAAATAGCGCAACACATTAAAAAAAAAACAGGTAAAATACCTTAAAGTCCACGATCTTTCTCCATATGTGGTAGCAAGGAGCAGCTTGGACAACCGGCTGCGCCGCACACAGGTGCAACGTTTCGAGGGAAAAGAACACGTCCCCTTTGTCAAACATGGATAAAAGATATAGGTGTGAAGAAGGAAAATAAAACATTTGGTGAGAATAATGTCGCAAGACTTTTTTTTTTTTTGAATACAGACACAATGGGCCACATGTATGAAAACTGTATTGGTCTAAGACTTTCTTTGTTGCCCATAGCAACCAATCAGAGCTCCCCTTTCATTTCCTATAGTACTCCGAAAAAATGAAAGGGGAACTCTGGTTGCTGTGGGCAACAAGGAAAGTCTTAGACCAAGACCGTGTTCATACATGTGGCCCAATGAGTCTGAGCTAAAGTTGTGCCTTTTAGAAAGCATGCAAGGAAAAAATCCTGAACAGATTAAGGAAAGATTATTAAAAAAAAGGAAAATTATTGGATAGTTGTATTTGAATCGAAGCGTCTTAAATGACTCAATGAAGACCTTAATTTTAAGGTCTTTTTAAACTGAGAGCAATAAAGGGGTTGTCTCACTACAAGGATTGCTTATTATGTTAAAGATCTTGCAAAAACAAGCCACTTTGCAATATATGTCCATTAACAGTGTCCTACCTATTCTGAGATATCCCCTCTTGTATGGGCTGCATCAGCTCCTCAGGTCGCTATAGCTACAGACCTGTTTTGATCTCTCATAGGCTGCCAGCACTGGTTGCTATAGCTACAGACCTGGCTTCTACTGCAGCCTAGTGGAAGCCAGTAAACACGCCCCTGAATTCAGACTGAAACCAAGGAAACAGGACTGAGGTAAGATGAATTAATGTAGTGAGACAACCCCTTTAATATAGAAGTTTTTAAATATGGTGAACAGCAGTAGCGTGCATGCTTGACAAAGGGGCGTATATTTTCCCTCGAAACACTGCACTTGTGTGCCACGCAGCCAGTTGCCCAAGCTGCTCCTTGCTACCACATATGGAGAAAGATCGTGGACTTTAAGGTATTTTACCTATTTTTAAATGTCGTGCTATTTCTAAAGATTGGCTATAAAAGTCGTATTACTGTACAAGAAAGAGGTTTTTTTTTAAATTTTTTTTTTTATAGTACATGGATTTAATTAATAAAAATGCACGAAAAATCAATGATGTTAATATTGGTCTATATTTGCATACATAGTTGGACAGTTTGATATAAAGGATTGAAGGAAACCCATTTTGATATAGACCATTAGCGTGTACCTGGTGGATAAGAAGCAGAAGATTTAATAATTGCATATAAATGTAGCCTATTTTAGTGTAACCATTAGCAATGATTATAATATTGAATTGTCTGACTGCTGAGTACCTGCTCTGATCGTTTCTTGTGCCGGTATCTACAAATCTTCTGTATTAATTATATATATTTCTATATAATTGTAAAATTCCTGAAGTCTCAACTACTGATGATCAAGCTCTGTAGACCTCATTGCCCTAAACATACAGATTAGGATGCTGCTGCTACAGTGCCAGTCAAGTCCACTCAGTCTTGTAGTTTAATCACTACCTAACGAGCCTATCTGTTCCCAAATAAACATCAGTCTGCCAGTTCATTAACCAAGTACTATCTGGCGGTGCAGATCACTTCTGATTGTTATTTGCATTCACTTTTTTGTATTCCACCCACTTTCTATTGAAGCGTGGAACTGACTGAATACATTTATAGTGTTGTATATGAGCTACTTGGAATCACAATGTAAAATATGCATGAAGACCAATCTTTTTTTTTTTTTTTGCATGCACTCTTCTTTTTTCGGTGGTTCCTGGCAGACTGCGTCTAATTTTATTTCAGCTGGCTTTTTAGAATTGGAGAGAATTTTGAGCTTCTGGGTTCGTTAAGCAAATCAAATAAAAATGGGTCCCATATGTTATATGCAGGAATATAATTTAGTGTTTTTGGAAATCTATATATCTGAAAGCGCAGCAGTCGGCACTGCCCGCGCTCCCTCAGGGCGGTCCACATGATGCAGTATTGTTACTCACCCTTATTCTCAAAGCCATAACATGGTAGAAAGTGATGATGCAGCCATATGCATGAGACCATAGAAAGCATTCACAGCTCTGCAATATGGCACCAGGTGCGCACATATTTATTGCATCGTCATGTAAACACTGAAATATTATAATATAAAGATAAAATATATTTTTATATTTTATTTTAGTGTTCAGAAGACTACATGCAATAAATATGTGCGCATCTGGTGCCAAATTACAGAGCTGTGGATGCTTTCTATGGTCTCATGCGTATGGCTCCATCGTCGCTTTCTGAGAAGTAGGGGGAGTAATGTTACAATACAGCATCACGTGGACCGCCGTGAGGGAGCGCACGCATTGCCTAAATCTCCATAGTATGGAGGCAGAAAAGCACTGACTGTTTCCTGCACTTTCATGTACCTTTGAAGCAAAAGGTATGCAGTGAATACCACTGATGTCAAAGCTGAAAGGACACATTTTGCTCTTGTGTTGGCAAGTCAAACCTATGGATATGCCTTACATCTATGCAATACTCTATGATGTATGCCTCCGTGTACCTTGTATACTCCAGATGTATACTTCCAACTGATGTCAGACATGCCACTTTATAAGCATATATGGTCTGTTAGATAAAAAAATAAAATAAAACCACATACAATGCATTCGGAAAGTCTTCAGATCCTTTTCCTTTTAACGTTTTGTTTCTTCTGCTAAAATAGTGTTCCCCCTTGTTTTACACTTAATACCCCATAATGACCGTATAAGCAGAAATTAATTTTTTTTTTTAAATTGATTAAAAAATTAGAAACTCATATCACATGGGCTTAAAGGGGTTTTCCTGTTTACTTGGTTTTACTTTAAATTCAGGGGCGTGTTTACTGGCTTCTACTAGGCTGCAGTAGAAGCCAGGTCTGTGGCTATAGCAACCAGTGCTGGCAGCCTATCAGGAGAGATCAAACAGGTCTGTATCTATAGCGACTTGAGGAGCTGATGCAGCATTCAAGAGGAGATATCTCAGAATAGGTAGGACATGGTTAATGGACAAATATTGCAGAGTAACTTGTTTCTGCAAAATCTTTAATATAAAAAGCAATCCTTGTAGTGAGACAACCCCTTTAAGTATTTGCTTTGTTAAACAGACATGCTGTATTTACACATTTGCAGCTATGTTGCTGAATTACCCCAGGCTTGCTTCTAAGGCCATGTTCACACGGCTTATTTGGGCACATATTTCAGCCCGTAATTCGCGGCGTACTGTGCGAATTACGGGCTGAAATACGGCCCAGTCATTACGGTAATCAACAGTTCTCATAGAGAACTATGGATTACGTCTCCTCTCCCCGCTCGGAGAATTCACCGCGCAGAGAGAGAAGTGACATGTCCTTTACTAGCGGCGTATATGCGCCGCTAGTAATGATAGTCTATGGGCCGGCGAGGCGCCCTTTCACACAGCGTGATTACGCCCTGCAATTAAGCCGTGTGAACATGGCCTAAGGCTCGATCCACACAGCAGTTTGAAAATGCCAGCCAAAATCTGACGGCTATTTCAAATTGCAGGACTGTGCTGCATGGCTAGGGGTTTGTTTTTGCGCAAAGAACAGCGGCCCAGCACATTAGAGCTGCGGGAATCCATCGGTCCCGCGGAATATAGAACATGTTCTATATTCCACCGGTCGGTTTTTGTTTTAGGAAAACCTCAATAGAAAATCCGTGCTATAGTCTATACAGCACCGATTTATTACTGAGGGCTACACAGCGCTGGGTACGGTTGGTTTTTTAGCGGATTCAACATACTGAATCCGCTGAAAAACCGACCCAAATCCTGTGCTGTCTAGACCTAGCCTAACTAGACTGCCTCTATACCCTGAGGACGCGGTGTGTTGAGATGTTGTGTGGCATTGACGTTTCCTGTGGCCATTGATGACTGCAGTTTTGACAAAATTAAATCTTTATGGTTATGGTTCACCCAGGTTCTCATGTTAAAAATACAGTTTTGTTAGGAGAGTGTAGCATAGAGCTGGTATGTGAGTATCAGTTACTTATAGAAGTCGGTGTTGGATGAACAAAGTGTTAGGAGTGAACTCCAGTTCGGAGCGCGCATGGGGTAATTCAGCAACATAATTACAAATCTGTGTGTAAATCTAGCACATTAGTAGTAACAGTTGTATATTTATGTTGTTGGTTCAATAGGGAGGAATCCTAAGTAGCGATAACAGCAGCATCATGTAAAAAGGATGATCCCCAGTCTGCTGTGAATTTAGGACAAACTGCAAACACAGCTGTAAACTTATGTTAACTACAGTGGGGAAAAAAGTATTTAGTCAGCCACCAATTGTGCAAGTTCTCCCACTTTAAAAGATGAGAGAGGCCTGTTATTTACATCATAGATCGACCTCAACTATGAGAGACAAAATGAGAAAACAAATCCAGAAAATCACATTGTCTGATTTGGAAAGAATTTATTTGCAAATTATGGTGGAAAATAAGTATTTGGTCCCCTACAAACAAGCAAGAGGTCTGGCTCTCACAGACCTGTAACTTCTTCAAGAGGCTCCTCTTTCCTCCGCTCATTACCTGTAGTAAGGGCACCTGTTTGAACTTATAAGTATAAAAGACACCTGTCCACCACCTCAGATTCACACTCCAAACTCCACTATGGTGAAGACCAAAGAGCTTTCGAAGGAGACCAGAAACAAAATTGTAGCCCAACACCAGGCTGGGAAGACTGAATCTTCAATAGGCAAGCAGCTTGGTGTGAAGAAACCAACTGTGGGAGCAATAATTAGAAAATGGAAGACATATAAGACCACTGATAATCTCCCTCGATCTGGGGCTCCACGCAAGAAATTACCCTGTGGGGTCAAAATGATCACAAGATCGGTGAGCAAAAATTCCAGAACCACACGGGGGACCTAGTAAATCACCTGCAGAGAGCTGGGACCAACGTAACAAAGGCTACTATCAGTAACACACTACGCCGCCAGGGACTCGGATCCTGCAGTGCCAGACGTGTCCCCTTGCTTAAGCCAGTACGTGGCTCATCTGAAGTTTGCTAGAGAGCATTTGGATGATCCATAAGAGTGTTGGGAGGATGTCATATGGTCAGATGAAGCCAAAGTAGAACTGTTTGGTAGAAACACAACTGGTGATGTTTGGAGAAGAGAGAATGCTGAGCTGCATCCAAAGAACACCATACCTACTGTGAAGCATGGGGGTGGCAACATCATGCTTTGGGGCTGTTTCTTTGCAAAGGGACCAGGACGACTGATCCGTGTACATGAAAGAATGAATGGGGCCATGTATCGTGAGATTTTGAGTTCAAGCCTCCTATCAGCAAGAGCATTGAAGATGAAACGTGGCTGGGTCTTTCAGCATGACAATCATCCCAAACACACTGCTAGGGCAACGAAGGAGTGGCTTCGTAATAAGCATTTCAAGGTCCTGGAGTGGTCTAGCCAGTCTCCAGATCTCAACCCCATAGAAAACCTTTGGAGGAAGTTGAAAGTCCCATGTTGCCCAGCAACAGCCCCAAAACATCACTGCTCTAGAGGAGATCTGTATGCAGGAATGGGCCAACATACCAGCAACAGTGTGTACCAACCATTTGAAGACCTACAGAAAACGATTGACCTCTGTCATTGCCAACAAAGGCTATAGAACAAAGTATTGAGATGAACTTTTGTTATTGACCAAATACTTATTTTCCACCATAATTTGCAAATAAATTCTTTCCAAATCAGACAATGTGATTTTTCTGGATTTGTTTTTTCATTTTTTCTCTCATAGTTGAGATCTCCCTATGATGTCATTTACAGGCCTCTCTCATCTTTTTAAGTGGGAGAACTTGCACAATTGGTGGCTGACTAAATACTTTTTTTTTTCCCCACTGTACATCATTGATGGCAACAGGACACTTTTTCCAAGCATCAGCTCCATGCAATCTGGTGCAGAGGCCTGGTTTACATCAGTGTTGGAGGTTCTGTTCGGAATCTCCATCGCAAGTTCCATTGAGAATGACAAAGTAGAGCAAAGCAAGTTAAGATTTTTTTTTTCCCATCGAACAGCGGACCCTATGACGGAAACTCAACAGACCCATTGGAGTCAGTGGGGTCCGTTCCATTGAATCTGTTATGGAACGGTTGTGTTTGCACCTCTGCAGCAGAGGTTCCAAATGAAACCTGAAGCTGATGCAAACCAGGCCTTAAACTCTTAATAAATGCCCAAGGTCCTAACATAGTGTATAAAAAGTGAAAGACTCTGAGGACTTCCTAAATGAATTGTACTGTACGGTCTGTTTTTTTTCTGTATTAGTCCATTGAATGGGAAAGTGCATACTGATGCAAACAAATGCAATAAAAGCCATCAGGTGAGTGGATCCGGAGGATATGTTTGATGTACCTTATATGCCAGGAGCTGCTTCTGCTATTTAAAGTGTATAACTTTAATAAAGTCTGCATAAAGCTTTGTTGGTTCTCTGTAAAAAATAGGACATCTACCATAAAGCGGCTAATAAAGTGACATTATCACGTAAATGATATTAAACTGGAAGTCTGAGCTCAGTGGAAGCTTGTGCATTACTATTTTCTCACGTTTTTATTGAAATGTTGGGCAGGTAACTACCAATTACCATAATTTTACCAGCCAACACCCAAAAACCTATAGCAGAAATTGAGAAATTTGATCCTTTAATTATATGTCTTTATATAAATTTAAATGTGCTTTAAATGTGAGAATTAGGATGTTGTGCTTGGAAGTCTTCAGTGTGAAGTTTGATTGTGACTAGTGCACACATTTTTAATGACCTTTTGTTGTTTAAGTCTGAAATAAATTTAGATCTACTTATTCTTGAGGCATTTACCCAATAATTTTCCATTTTAAAAGGGTTATCCAGCCGAATTAAATAGTAAACTGTTCGGGTGTCTGAATGTCACCAGTCAGCTGGTTGAAGGGGCCATGGCATTCATTTATTATTATTATCATCATCATTTATTTTAAAGCGCCATTGATTCCATGGCGCTGTACATTTGAGGGGGGTTACATACATATGTCAAATGATTACAATAATAACGATGTATGACTTACAACTGGCACAACAGAGGGAGAGAGGACCCTGCCCGCGAGGGTTTACAATCTACAAGGAGGGGGAAAGAGACAGGGGGTGAGGGGCAGACATGTTTGTGGGGTAGTACAGTGGCAGCAGGGGTATTGTAGGTTTATAGGCAATCCTGAAGAAATGGGTTTTCAGGTTACTTTTGAAGCTGGTGAGAGTGGAAGAGAGTTTGATATGTTGGGGCAGTGCGTTCCAGAGTGTGGGGGAAGCACGAGAGAAGTCTTGGAGATGGTTATGTGAGGAGCTGATAAGAGGAGAGCAGAGGAGAAGGTCCTGTGAGGCGCGGAGATGACGTGAGGGGAGATATCTGGAGATTAAAGCAGAGATATATAGGAGAGAGGTTATGGAGAGCCTTTTAGATCAAAGTTAGCAACTTGAAATGAATTCGCTGGGCAATTGGTAGCCAGTGAAGGGATTGGCAGAGGGCAGAGGCAGGGGAGTAGCGAGGAGAGAGGTGGATAAGACAGGCAGCAGAGTTGAGAATGGTTTGAAGGGGAGCAAGAGTGTTAGACGGGAGGCTGCAGAAATGGATATTGCAGTAGTCTAGGCGGGAGATGACAAGAGCATGGACGAGCATTTTTGTAGTGTCGAAGTTGAGGAACGAGCGGATGCGAGAGAGAGTTTTCCGGTGGAAGCGGCAGGCAGAGGTGAGGGTTTGGATGTGCGGTTTGAAGGACAGAGCGCAGTCGAGGATTACCCCAAGGCAGCGGACTTGCGGAACAGGTGAGTGTACTGCCGTTGACAGTGATAGAGAGATGGAGGGAGAAGTTGGAAAGATGATGAATTCTCTTTTCATGAAGGGAGTGCCACTGCCGCTACTGAAACGGTTGTTGGCAAGTACAAATCAAAGGGGCTGCGGCACAAGCACTGTGGCCCCGCTCATCAGCTCATTGGTCATGTATGTTTAAAAGGCAGGATACAGTTTTTAGAAAATCTGCACAATTATATTCTGACCACTCTTCTATTGTCTGCATCTATGGAATGCCAGGGCTGTAATTTTGCTGGTGGTGCAAGGTAGCTATAATGAAGAGGAAAGTGACAAGGTAATCAGTGAATATTCTCACTGGTCACCATGTGTTTTCACAGTTTGTGGCTGTAAGTTTGGAGCTTTACTTGCACACCATTTTTGGAGTCCCATGCTAGTGCTTCCTGCCAGGCTTGGTTTACCATCCTGCCATGCAAGGGCGCAGCTAAATGTCAGCTTGGGCCTCCTGGACAACAGACTGCTTGTTTTTTAACAGATTTCTTAGTTTGTCTGCAGTGTAATGTGTCACAGAAAAGGATTCCTATTTAAAGGGATTGTCTAGTGAAAGAAAATTAACCTTGAAATGGGGTCAGACTGCAGGAACGAAAAAAGTGTACTTGCATACAAACCTGTTCCCCACCAGTGTCGCTTTGGAGCTCCCTGGGAACCTTCTGGATTCTCGTCCCAACACATAGGACAGGGGCCTAATGTGTTTATTTACAATGGGGCACAAGAACCAAGTGTGTGTTGCAAAAAGAACCAAGGAAAGAAGCGGGTCTCGGAGTTCTGAAATGGCAGCACTGGGGATAGGTAAATAAGCATCACTTTTTTCTTCCTTTTTTTCCCCGGTTTCCCTCTTCCTGACCCATTTCAAATGAGTTTTTGCTTAAGCTGGACACCCCTTTAAGTAATCAATTATACCAACTGAAGAAAGACCGCCCACCCTTTTACATGGTACAAGCCACATGTTTTTACTTTTCTGAGTGAGTGAATAAATCATTCTTGCCACTTGAAAACCCTTTTAATTTAAATGTCAGGTTTTATGTCAATATGTTCTTGGAGTCCTAACTTATTTTTCTGTTAATGGAGCTATGTGGGGGCTGCTTTGTAGGATAAAAATTAGCATTTTCTTTGGTATCATTATGGGGCTCATAAGAGATTTTAATCCCTTTTTTAGTCTGTTTTATGTGAAGTTGGATAAGAACAATCAATTCTGGCATGGTCTTTTACTAGATTTGCCCATTTACAGTATTAATTAAATAACATTATTTTATAGATTGGAGTATTAAAGACGCTGAAATGCCTATTATAAGTAGCTTTTTATATATATTTTATTTTTTTGGTGGGAGAATGGGAGTACCCAAAAGTTTTTTTTACATTTTTTCCTACTATGGGAATAGACTATGCAATGACTATAATACAGAACAATACAATAATTTATTGCTATGGATTATGCTGCCTTAGACAGGGTCTAATAGGCTTCTGTACATGGCAAGCTGTCGTGGCAACCTGTGATTGTGTTGTGGCGATGCCGATGGTTAGACTGGGGGAGCCCCCTCACCTGGATGCAATGTATTCTACTAGCAGCTACAGGTCTAAAACGGCTAACGTTGGAGCGACTGCAGATCTGACCTCTGTCCGCACTGCAAGTGCCAGCTGTGATGCTTGTATTGTTAGGTCCATGTGATGCAGCTGTAGGGTGAGGGTGACCCATTAGCCTACTGCCTACGTGGCCCTGTTGCAAGTGCATCCACGGTGACCCCTGTAGCTATGCCACTGCTGCAACGATATGCATGCTATGTACCTTTATCACCCTGCTGGCTTGGTAGTCTTGTACCATATGCAGTTGTGGCCATTGACTGACTACAGCGGTGATGTGGGTACATGGACACATCACTGCAGTCAAGTAAGCAATGCATGGTGAGGAAAACCAGAGCGGCGGGGCTACTGGAAGTGGTAGAGGATTGATCTGGTTACAGTAGCTGACTTTTATTAATTGATGCAAGCGAAGACCACGCTTGTAGCACCTTAGAAAATACCTATTTTCCATGTAGCGATATAAAGCTCATTGACTGAAGGATTCTCGAGACATAAAGTTCTTCCTAGCTATAGGATAGGCTCTTGTAGTAAACCCGGTTGTTTTCCACTCCGCCCATAGAGCAGTGTTTATCCTGAGGATTGCTGTCAGGGTCTGATTCTCTTGTAGGGTGTGTGCTCATTACCTACAGTAGTAAATCAGGCTTTGAATTGAGAAATGCACACAAACTGGCATTTAAGTGTGGTCAAGCATGCTTCAATTTAGGTGTGACGTGTTCTGCAATTGTTATATTGTGACAGCGCTTTGTAGCAGCATGAATACACCTGACAGGGAGCTGTGTAGAGTAAATAGGATTTTGTACATCTTGTGCGGCTCAGCGAGAGTGGCTGGTTTTATTTCATTCATATGTATGGTCTGTCTACTGTATATATTTGGGAATCTGCGGCTCGATCAGGGTAATTTAATTTTTCTCTTTTGTTAGTCAAGCAAAGTGGAAGTTAATAAGAGAAGAAAATGCAATCAAAGTCTTCGTACATATACTCTGCATGTTTCTACAGGTTTAGGCTACACATGCCATTCATGTACACACTTTCTGAAGGATTGGAAAGACCTTTTTGTAATATTACGATACATACAGTGGGGGGAAAAAGTATTTAGTCAGCCACCAATTGTGCAAGTTCTCCCACTTATAAAGATGAGAGAGGCCTGTAATTGACACCATAGGTAGATCTCAACTATGAGAGCCAAAATGAAAAAAGTCCAAAAAATCACATTGTCTGATTTGGAAAGAATTTATTTGCAAATTATGGTGGAAAATAAGTATTTGGTCCCCTACAAACAAGCAAGATTTCTACCTCTTACAGACCTGTAACCTTCTTTTAAGAGGCTCCTCTGTCCTCCACTATTACCTGTAGTAAGGGCACCCGTTTGAACTTATCAGTTGTTCCACAACCTAAAACCCATCACACTCCAAACCCACTGTGGTGAAGCCCAAAAGAGCTGTCGAAGGACACCAGAAACAAAATTGTAGCCCAGCACCAGGCGGGGAAGACTGATTCTGCAATAGGCAAGCAGCTTGGTGTGAAGAAATCAATTAGAAAATGGAAGACCTACAAGACCACTGATAATCTCCCTCCATCTGGGGCTCCACGCAAGATCTCACTCCGTGGGGTCAAAATGATCACAAGAACGATGAGCAGAAATCCCAGAACCACACGGGGAATCTAGTGAATAGGGCAATGTATCGTGAGATTTTGAGTGCAAACCTCCTTCCATCAGCAAGGGCATTGAAGATTAATCGTGTCTGGGTCTTTCAGCATGACAATGATCCCAAGCCCACCGCCAGGGCAATAAAGGGAAAGGGCTTCAAAGAAGCATTTTCAAGGTCCTGGAGTGCCTAGCCAGTCTCCAGATCCCACCCCATAGAAAAACCTTTGGAGGGAGTTGAAAGTCCATGTTTTCCCAGCGACAGCCCCAAAACATCACTGCTCTAGAGGAGATCTGCATGGGGGGAATGGGCCAACATACCAGCAACAGTTTGGGCCAACCTCGTGAAGACTTACAGAAAACGTTTGACCTCTGTCATTGCCAACAAAGGATATAGAACAAAGTATTGAGATGAACTTTTGTTATTGACCAAATACTTATTTTCCACCATAATTTGCAATAAAATTCTTTCCAAATCAGACAATGTGATTTTTCTGGTTTGTTTTCTCATTTTGTCTCTCAAAGTTGAGGTCGACCTATGTTGTCAATTACAGGCCTCTCATCTTTTTAAGTGGGAGAACTTGCACAATTGGTGTCTGACTAAACACTTTTTTACCCCGCTGTAGATAACGTTTTCCTTTTTTTAGGGCATTTAAAGTTGCTTAGACCTTAGGCCAGGGCTCTGCATCCTTTACACTGGGTGAAATAATGTGTGAATGCCCAGAAAAATTCTTAACTATTTTAAGTGTGCGGTGTCTGTATGCAATTGCATGTGGCTTTATTACAAAAGTGCTTACACAGCTACACAGAGATGCCATTAATGCCTTATTGGAGACGGCTAATGAGGCGTATCTCAAGAATTCTGCTGCTCTCGGTTCTTAGTGTGGTTTTACGTATTGTAGAAAACCATGGTTTTTTTTTGCACTGGTGAAAACCACAAAAACGATTTTTTCTTTGTTGTGGTACCATTAGTTCCTTTCATCTTTTTTACAGCAGAATGCTCTAAAAATGACAATTCTTTTTGCTGCTTTTCCATGGGCTTCTCTATAAGGCATGAAAAACACGATAGTTAATACATGACGAAAATGTAAAAATAAAAAAATCCATAAAGAAATTATGAACCGAATATAAAATTGCTGTGGTTTGAAGAAAGCTAGAACTTCCTAATTGGGATGTGTGTTGGTGTCCTTACTGCACTGTGGGAATGCATTGCATGTATAGAGTGGTGGCGCAGCATATCCATAGTGCATGCCATTCTGTATGTCTGCATATAGATGTGATCCTGGAGATCGGCTTCAGTCACTGAGTAATGCCATCTCCCAATTATTTTGCCTATAATAATAATTCTTTCAAATTCAAAATAGCTGGCGTTAATTCAGACATCAAATTTTACCTAAGAAATGTTGCACTTGGCCTGTAAGGGAGGTGTAAAAGTACAAATGTTGTTTTGTTGCCATTTCTGGTCTTTTTCGTTTGGCTTTTGACCCATTATGTGGTTTATACACTGCAATGCGTTACGGTTAATGATGAATTAGATATCATTTGCCTCCCCCCTACTAATTTGCCATTTAATATGAAATTTCTCCTATACATGGAAATTAGGCAAGCTATTCATTGTGTTTCAAGCACTGCCTTCCCCCATGGTCATGAATATGGAAAGGAGATTTCTCTAGGGACCAGTGCCACCATTTTGTTTTGATTCCTCTTATTCTACTGTGAAGAATAAAATTAAGGCAGCCGGCAGGATTGTGCCAGTTATTGTCTGGGGGAGCGATGGATGGGAGGCGATCGGGCGCTGCTCTCTGATCACCTCCCACCTTTGATCACATCACTGAACACCTCTGGGATGAGACGGAGCTCAGGAAAATGGCATTTCTGCTTTTTTTCCTCCCCGGCTCTGCGGCTCGTGTGTGTTCAGACTGCTCCAGTGTTAATCTCTGTGCACTTGTTTCCTTAGCGCCATTGTCTTGGTGATGCATCGTTTCCATTGTTGTATAGCTACACACAGGATTACTGTCACTGGGCAGGAACTAGCAGTGTATATAATCCATAGTAAAGTGCAGACAACAAGAAGGGTTAACCAGCCTGCTGGCTGCATAATAGATTGTTCTGCATGGACATGGTGTGATGTAATTCAGTGGCTGCCTGTCTTCGCAGGCTCTGGGAGGAGGGCTCATTCTGAGGGCACGCTTTGTTTCTGCAACATCTGGTTGGGGGAGCGCTGCTGGCCAGATTAGCATAGTGGCTTTCTGGGGCTTGTGATGTGTGCGCCTGGCAGTCAGGGTGATGGAATGAGCTGCCTTTTTCAATTGCTTTTCTTCACCTTCCTTCTGCTTCTTGGCCCCGGATCATTGGTGGTGAGCTAAAAATATAGCGTGGTAGTACATGGAGGCAGTTTCTTGCTGGATAGCTCTCCACTTTTTCTGAAGACATGTTATGGTCTCCCAAATTCTCCTTATCCAATATGCGTGTGCGGCTGACTGCAAGCGGACTGCTCCGAAACCTGCGCCTGCCTTCTGGATACAGGAAAAGCTCTGTGATCTTTCATGCAGGTTAGTGCTGTGCTCTGGTACAGGGTTCTGTGTGCTAGTAATAGCAGGGGACATCTTGTTTACTGGTGCAGCTGATAGCTGACACACACTTGTTAGGTGTGCGGCTATACATGTGGCTACATAGCATATACCTGTGTATGGGAAACATATCCGACTACCTGTATTCATCAATGTATGCGGAATTGTATAACCAACCAGCTCGGTGCGATAGTTCCTGTTTATTTAGGGGTCTACACATTTTATTATGTAGTCATTTTTGTGTGTGTGTATGTATGTATATATATATATTATATATATAAATATATATATATATATATATATATATATATATTATGAATTTTATCTCCAGTATTCTCTATCAAATCATGAATGTGTAGCAAATGATTACATGCAGTATAAGGCGTGTGTATGTATGTGTGTATATACACACAACACACACACACACACACACACACACACACAACACACACAACACACACACATATATATATATATATATTATACACACCACACACATATAGAAAATATATACATATATATATGATGTGTATGTATATACACATTCTATATGTATGTATATATTTTCTATATGTGTGGTTTGTGTGTGTGTGTGTTTATATATATATGTATGTGTGTGTGTGTATACACACACATACATACACACGCCTTATACTGTATGTAATCATTTGCTACACATTCATGATTTGATAGAGCATACTGGAGATAAAATTCATGGTAGATCAAGCCCCCCTTGCCTTGTACTGAATTGGACGTGACGGTTTGTGCTTGGTTATACACGGTGATCAATTCTATTCAAATTGAAAAAAAATCTTTAATCCAACAATTTTTTATATTTGCAATGAATTCTGAAGTCATTTGAAGTTAATTGTTGGAATTAAATCTAGAAGTGAAATCTACTGGACTAGTAACAGATACATTTACTAAATAGTCAATAAAAAATACCCTCGTTAACCATCAAAATGAATACACTTCCAAATCTTATTTAAAGGTGATGGTAATCTTGTTTACATGTAGCTTGTGTAATGGATATCTGATACTATTAATACCAGCAGATGTACTGGTGAAATTCCTAGATCTGATATGGCCGGCAGTCAGGTCTAATGGAGGACTTGTATCACCTCCACCCTCCATGCTGCTGTATTTCACGCTCGTACATTTCCAGGATTGAGTCAGTGGTCCACATTGTGACTCCATGTAGAAAACTATAGCCAGTCATACGGTTTCCTAGGTGATGGCAAAAGATCTATGCAGATATAAATAGCATTTGGATAACCCATAATTACCCTCCATGTTGTATTGACTGGAACCTTCTACTGCAAGAAAATGTCCATGGTGATTAAACAGGGGTCCAGAATATAGTGAAGCACCGAATTCTCTGTATCCTATAGGTCTATGTTCTACTATAGTGGAGTAAATGGACATGGTCTTGTATAAAACCATTTCTTATACAAGCACGACCAATAAGTTCTAACAAGAGGCATAACAAGCAAATATAGAGGACTAGATGTATTTAGTGTCATCAGGGAAACCTCTGCAGGTTTAGGTGTGAGAATACCTTGTATTGCTGTTTGGGGGATATTGGAATCTAGTTGCTTTACTTGGCTGCAGCTGATTTTATTTTAGGAAGGAGATATTTATTCCTTGAGAATAGTACTGCTATTGGCAAGCCATGCCCACTGGGATTAACAAGTCTTTAACCGGCTTTTAGTGGTGGTGGTATATATAAGGTTGCAAGTGGAGTCAAAACCTTAACCTTAGCAATCCTATCCATGGAGGTGAGCTATGTAAATCGGTGGCACTGTATTTAGTCAAGCAAATATATGAGCTTTAGCTGCAAATCTAGACCGTTGTCTTTGTCGCAGTAGCACCATCAGACAGTGGCTGAGGAGAGGGTCACACTATGTCTTTTTGGTTGTATTTACCTGGGTAATTTGAAATGGTCTAGTGAATGTATGTCTCAAGTGTATAGAAATGTATACCATTGACTTTAGGGAAAAAAACTACTACTCAGGATAAGGTTTTTCTTTTTTTCTCTTGGGCAACATTTGTATTGAAAAGCATGGCAAACTGCGCTATTGAAAAGCATGGCAAACTGCACTATTGGAAACCCTTCAGGCAATTGTATTCTATGCTCACATATGCCAAAAGATGTTTTTTAGGTATACATTTGGCTGTTAGACTTTGGGTACAGTCAACAAAACAGTCTCCTGCTGTTCCTTAAAGGAATGCCACAAATGTAAAATAAACTTGGCCTTAGTATAATTACATACCCAACTATAAAACATAGCTTATTAAAGCAAGCATGCCATATACTCTGTTGTGGTGGCCTTGACTACTTCTGTATTTCTGTACATGGAGTAAAGTCCAGGGCTGTGGAGTCGGAGTCGTGGAGTCGGAGTCGGTGCCTATTTTGCAGGAGTCGGAGTCGTCATAAAAGGGACCGACTCAGACTCCCAAAATATATAATAAGTTGGTCCAGTTAGTTCGCTGCAAAGAGCAAGAGGAATTGGGTCCGGCCAGTGCTGCTGCTCCCATATCTTCAGTCTTATCACATGAGGATTGTAATTGATGACATGGAGCAGGCAAAGCGCTGCCCCAGGGGAAAAGATTCTGCCCCCAGGGCAAACAGATTTCAGCAAAATGTTTCACCTGCTTTCAAAGAAGTAGAAGAGTTCAACCATTCATCAAAACTGACTGTGGCTGAGACGATTCCTTTATACCCTGACATTGTTAGAGATGTTCCCCTGTGGTCACCGCTTTCCCCCAACCCAAGTTAGTGTAGAGAGGCCGTTCTCTAGCCTGGAAATAATATCAGACATGAGATCATGTATGTAGGATCTGATGGAGGCAATACTATTTCTCAGAACAAATTCAGAGACTCCACAAATGTTCCTGCAGTGTTTTACATATTTACAATTTTTTTTGTGTTCTAAAGTCATACCCAATAAATATATTTTACACTGACAAGCAAAATGGTAACAATGTTTTGAATTTGTGACTTTCAGGCTCCATATCTCTCCATCCACTACAGCTTTGTACATGAGGCTACTGTAATTTTATATACAGTCATCTTACCTATCTTATACATAGATGTGACTTGCAGGTATTTAGCATCTGCTCAGTTCTGCAGATTCTTTCCTGTAACTGAATTGTTACTGTTTTGCTCCTAAAAATCAAAATGTTAATTCCTATTATTTTGTTAGTATTTGGGAAATCCACCTTTGGCTTTCAGCTCTGCCTGAATCCTTCTGGGCTCTGGATCAGATTCAAGCACATCTTGACTAAAATCTGATCCCAGATCTCCAACACATTCCCAATGTTGGTGCAGACTGGCCTTGGATACAAATACAGCTTTTTCTAAAACTCCACCCACAAGTGTTCAAAAGATCTAAACATTGTTACCTTTTTGCTTGCCAGTGTCTGTTCTACCTAAATAGCTTGATTATTGTATCATAAGGTGATAAAAAGCCGGATGTTACCATTTTACTACAGTAAAGTTATCATTTAAACATGCGCCATGTAAGAGGGAGTCAGGAGTCGGAGGTTTGGGAAATTGAGGAGTCGGGGCTTTGGCTTGCCGACTCCACAGCCCTGGTAAAGTCATAGGTTCTTAGATCCTTATTTATCTCTATCCCTGTTCACAGAAACCAGTAAAGTGACTATCGTTGATTTTACCTTTAGATGACCATTGCATCAGTCAATGGTTGGAATATATTAGACAACCATTTCTTACAGTTGATATGTTGGAAGCTGGAGAAATGGACAAATGTAAACCTTCATGATTGTCCAAGGCTAGCTTACCTAGTTTTCTCTCCTCCCCAAAAAAGCTACTGTAGTAAATATTGCTGAAAAAGCTTATACTGGCTATGGCAGGTGTTTTGGACATAGTGCTTCAGTTTGATCAATAGCTACACAACCCATGTTGACCACTGTCCTCCACCTTTGTGCCTACAATGGGAACATGAGCATTAGTGCTAGACCATAGAGCAGTGGCAGAATATGGCCTGGTCATATGAATCACATTTTCTTTTACATTATGTGATCTGCCAGTTATTCTTCTGGGGTAGAGATGGCAATATTAAAAAAGGCAAGTGAGTTGGTGATTCAGGCGGTGATCTGCTTGAGAAACATTGGGTCTTTGCATTCTTGTGGATGTTACTTTATGTATTGCCTACCTTAGCATGGTCACAGATCAAGACATTGCAGTGGTATTCCTTTATGGTAGTAGCCTCTCTCGGCAGGATTCATAAATAACGCAGACAGGTTAATTAACACCACATATATATACTATATATTTCACACTACTCACAAAAAGTTAAGGATTTTTGTCTTTAAATTGAAATTTTAGGAAGCACATACAATTTCTTGAAATGTTTAAATAAACTAAATTAGACACAGCATATATACACTGCTCACAAAAAGTTAGGGATATTTGGCTTTAGGTTGAAATTTTAGGAAGCACAAAATTTCTTGAAATTTTATTTAAATAAACTAAATGAGACCATCTCAAGTTTAGAATGAGTAGTGTATTTATGTATTTCCGTAGCTTTTTTGTTTCACAAATCCTTATAAAAAAAGGATCCAAAATATTACCTGTGATAAATCAATCCAACAGTAGTTAGTCCATATACAAGAGTCCAGTATCCTTAACCTATTCATATTAGAATTTGTGCCATCTGCACTTCAGTAGGTAGATCTCAGCAGGATAAAGCTCCTTGCCATACTGCGTTATTTAAGAATGGTTGAAGAACATGTGAAAATGGGGAAGGTGTTGATTTATCCTCCAAATTCCCCTGATCTTAATCCAATTGCGCATTTGTGGGTGGTGATTATCATGTCCCTTCTTCTGCAGATTAGGGTTGTTTTGGTAGCACAATGGCGACCTCCATAATGTTAGGTAGAATGTTAGATGATGATTTGTAACGTGCAGTTTTCTAATTAAGTGTTTTTATTCCATACTTGACATATGGGAGATCCTAAGGGTATTTTCACACGTCAGACTTTTCCAATGGGAAAATCCGACATGTAATCCTCAGCAGAAATTGGAGGCGATATCTCGGATTTCTGCCAAGGAATTTTGCTTTAGGCTATGTCTACATGGCAATGTTAAAATTTTAACATTGCTGGACCACAGATTTAAGCTAAAAACCGCAGTCCGTTTTTGGATTTGCCGTTGGGCCCATATATTGAATGTATGAGAATTCAACAGCAATCCTTTGGAAGATCCGGTGGATTATTTAACCAACCGAAAAAAATCTGTGCTGTAGTCTACATAGCACAGATTTTTCATTGTGGTCTATGCAGCACTGGATACAGTCAGATTTTGGCTGATTCTAAATACTAAATTTGCCGTAACTCCGATGAAACACCCATGATGTATAGAGAGAGCCTTACAAAGGCGGTATTCAACTTCAATCTGGATGTGGGGTAACGCCATTTGATTGGCGCTAACCTGCTGGATCAGGATCTGACCAGGATCCACTCAAAATAATGGACTTGTCAGTGCGGACTGGTCATTCGACTGAATGGCAATTACAATATACTAGGTTTTAATGAGGAATGTGACACAGAATCCACGTCCAATTCATTTTCAAAATCAGTTGTGTTAACATACCCTAAAGCATCTCAGGAGGCGAGTTCCTAAGGATTGTACTTGCTCTAGGTTTTATGTTCTAAGGTTTTATTGGCTTAGATTGTTCTTTCCATAGTTCTCCCTTCACTTTGCCACTGTGCCTCCACCCATATCTTCTGTAGGATTGCATTAGGTCCATTACAAAACCCTTACTTGGGCTTAGTACACATGAAATAAAAGAAACTTGACAGATATATTTTCTTGATAACTAAACATTAATGGGTCAAGCAGAAGAAAGAAAGATTTGGCAAAAATCCAACAAATTTATATATCTCAAAACAAGTACAATATTGTTTGATTATTGCACCTAGAGCTATACACCAGACCTGACTGTGGTAAGAATGTACATGGCCTCCTGTATAGGATTGTAAAACCTTATTTGCCAGAAACAGTTTAGTCAATGACGATCACACTCTGATACTAGTGACTGGTAGCACACACCACCTAATGGGCTGCAGACAATGTACACTTTACAACGGCTTTAGCAATACAATGAACACAGTCCAAACGTTAGGTTATAGTTGTTGCAGATGTTGCCATGTTTTCACATACCCTTGGCGCTAATATTAACAGTTGGTATTAATAGCAAAATCCTCTCAGCAACAGTTCTTGCTTTGCTACGGACGTTGGTAAGGGACGTCCCAGCAATATTTACTCGCTAAGAGTTGCAGCAAATCCGGTGTTACGTTGGGATTTTGCTTGAGCGATGGGGAGTGTAAAGCAGTAAGATCCCTTGAGGTAGACTAGGGTACTACGTGCAACTGCTTGATCAATAGAGGTGAATCTAATCCATTAGTATCTCCTTTCAGGATAAACTGGAAGGATTTTTAGATCTGTGTCTTCAGCATAGGCATCTCTGCAGTGAACACACAGCCTCTTTCTCCTGCACAAATCCTACACGATTCTCCCAATTTAGGAGTTGCAAACCATTTAGTATGGAGTTGTAATAAGAGACTCATTCTAGTGCATGGAGCCTTTACTGTATCACTATATGCCTTTTTGATTTTATTTTTGTCATAAACAGAAAAAAAAGTGCATTATGTATGGAGGAAATGCACGCACACACACATTTTTGTAAATATTGCCTTATATCTCTTCATGGGACAACACTGAAGATACAAAACTTTGCTACAATGTAAAGTAGTCAGTGTACAGCTTATGTGACAGTGTAAATTTGGTGTTCCCTCAAAATAATTTAATACACAGCCATCAATGTCTAAACTGCTGGCATTAAAAGTGCCTACATCCCTAAGTGAAAATGGAAAAATTGTGCCTAAAGTGTCCATATTTTGCGTGGCCACCTTTTTTTTCCAGCACTGCCTTAACTCTTGGGCATGGAATCCTCTGCCAGTCAGACATGACAATATCACGGAGCTGGTTGTTTAGAGACCTTGCTTTTCTTTACCTTCCATTTGAGTATACACCACAGATGCTCAATAGGGTTTAGGTCTGAAGACCTGCTTGGCCAGTCCAGCACCTTTACCCTCCTTTTCTTTAGCTAGGCCATGGTTGTTTTGGAGGTGTTGTTGGGGGTCAGTATTATGCTGGAATAGTGCCCTTCAGCTGAGTTTCCACACAGGGTGGGGGAAAGGGGAAGAATATGCTCTACTTCAGTATTCCACAGAATATATTGGCATTCATGGTTCCTCCAATGAACTCTAGCTCCCCACAGCTGACGTCACACATGCAGCCCTGAACCATGATACTCCTACCACCATGCTTTACTGTAGGCAACACATGCTTGCTTTTGTACTCCTCACCTAGTTGCAGACACACAAACTTTACACCATTTAAACCAAACACATTAATATTGATCTCAGACGACTAAATCCTTAGTCTGCTTGTCTTCAGCGGCCTTTCTTGTGCATCATCTTTAGAAAAGGCTTCTTTCGGGGATGACAGCCATGCCGACCAATTTGAAGCTGTGTGTCACATATGGTCTGAGCAGCGACGGACTTGATTCCATCCTTCCATCCACTCAGCTCTCTTTGAACCTCTGGAGTAATAGTGGCAGCACTCGTACATCTATTTTAAAAAGACAGTTTCTGGATATAACTCTGAGCATGTGCACTCCACTTTTTTGGTCGACCATGGTGAGGCCTGTTCGGACTTAAACCTGTCTTGTTAAACTGCTGCATGTTCTTTGCCACTGTGCTGCAGCTCCGTTTCAGGCTGGCAATCATCTTATAGCCCAGGCCATCTTTATGTGGAGAAACAGTTTTTCAGATCCTTAGACTGTTCTTTGCCATTAGATGCCATGTTGAACTTCCAGTGACGAGTATGAGAGTAATAACAAGGGCTGTGGCGTCTGTAAGCTCCAAAACTCTAGTTCATTATTTTCCGTAACTTCGACTCCCTCATACATGGCGCATGTTTAAGTGAAAAATTTACTGTAGTAAAATGCCAACATCAGGGTGTTTCTCACCTTATGATAAAATAATCAAGCTATTTAGGTAGAACATAAAATATATTTGTTGGATATAACGTTAAAAAGCAAAAAACGTTAGTAAATTGTAAATATGCAAAATGCTTCACTAAGTGCTGAGAAATAGTATAGACTCAAATCCCCCTTTATAGATCACCTCAAATCTGATCTCATTATTTCTAGGCTAGAGAACGGCCTCTCTACACTAAGGTTGGTAGCAAAGTGGTGACCACATGGGTAGCGCATCTAATAATTTCAGGGTATAAAGGAATTACCTCATGCATAGTCAGATTTGATGAATGGTTGAAGTCTTCTAGTTATTTGAGAGCAAGTGAAAAATGTTGTTGGAATCTGGTCAATCTGTCTGCTATGGAAGCGGAGTCTTTTCCCTGCGGTAACTCTTTGCATGCTCCAGGTCATAAGAGTACTTTTCAAAAGTAAACTCCTCATGTGATGAGGCTGAAGATATGGTAGCAGTAGCACTGGCAAGACCCAATTCCTCTTGCACTTGGCACTACATTATTCTAACTGTACCAATTTATTATATATTTTTGGAGTCTAAGTCAGTCTATTTTATAACTACTCCGACTCCACCAAAATGAACTCAGACTCCATAGCCCTGGTGATGACACCAAATTTAACACCTGTTCCCCATTCACACCTAAGACCTTGTAACACTAACGAGTCACATGATGTTGGGGAGGGAAAATGGCAAATTGGGCACAATGTGTCCATTTTTCATTTAGAGGTGTACTCTGTTTTGTTGCTAATGGTTTAGACATTTTGGATGTGTGTTATCTTAAGGGCACACCAAATTTGCACTGTTCTACAAGCTGTACACGGACTACTGAACATTGTATCATTGTATCAAAGTGTCACATCTTCATCGTTGTCCCATGAAAAAATATAATACAATATTTTCAAAAATGTGGAGGGTGTACTTTTGAGATACTGTACACACATATACATATATACATAAACATACACCTTTACAAAAAGGTATCCATAGCTCTTACAAGTGTTGGGTACTTTATAAAATGGCTGGTCCCTTTTGGTTTTAAGTCAATTGTACTTTGAGCTGAGGATGCGGTTCTTACTATATAGTCTGGCGTCTGTTGGGTCGTATAGTCATATTAAAGTGGGTTTAGGCTTTAAATACCTAAAATAAAAATCATTGTGGTTACATTCCAAAAGTAGTGTTCAGCCAGTGAAATTTTATTGCTTTTGCCTTATCGGATGTCTGAATCCTTCTTTTCTGGCACTTGTGCGGTAAGAGAACCTCATGGGGCTTTATGACTTAAATTAGATTCTGAACACACAGCTATAGCATGATTATGAAACAATAACACAGGAAGACTGGATCTCTGTGGAAATGTACGGGCAGGAAGCAAGTATTTATAATGTGCTAGTATTAATAGATAGAAGAAAACAATGGCGTTTCTTACCAGTGCTATCAATTAAACAGCTAGAGTCCAATTTAGAGCGCTCTATAGCAGTCCAGTCCATTTAATGATGGCAAATCGCACATGACTGCAATGAAAGATTCTGAAAAATGCTGATCTGTAACTCTCACTTTTTGATCATTGCCTCTTAACCAGTTTTCCAAAGTGTCTATGTATGCAGATAGATAAGTGCAAACACTGTCCTGCGCTGGACCTCCATACATACCAGGGGAGCACATTAAAAAAAAAAAAAAAAAAAGTGTGGGCAGGGGAAATTAGGATACATACACATTGTCTGAAAAATAAGTGCAAATTGTGCATATTTTTAAGCACATTTTATCCTTTACTTGCATTTTAAATACATATTTTTCATGTGTGCATCTCTGTACACCCCAATTCATTTTGTTTGGTATGTATTTTGAGGAGTGGAGAGAAGTAAAATGACGACAAATTACACTATTTTTTGTGTGTTATGCGATCCCGTGGACTCTTCATTGTAAAATACACATGTGAAAAACGTTTAGCCAAGAATTGACATGCACTTGAGTTTTTTAGTCCACATTGCAGAATGCATTAAAAAAACTTGCACCATTTGTAATAGTGTTGCATATCCCCATAGAAAACAATGGGGCACTAACGATTGTGTTTTTGCTGCAGGAAGAGTGCATAAACCATGCAGTTCCCACATCAAAATCTGCATGAAATGCTGTTTAAGCCTAGCCTTTCATGTTGTCCCATACTGATGTCAATGAGGTGGGGGCATTGCTATCCGTATGGGACCAGAGGCAGAGGAATAGCTGTAGGAGAGGTAGCAGTTGTCACAGGTCCTGGTGTCCTTCAGTATAATAAATGGGCTCTGGATCTCAAGTTGTGTTGGCTGTTAGTATAAGCAGAATGGCTGTGTATGTATATGCAGTGACTGTCAAAGGCTGGACTTGGATAGTGAAGTTAGCATTTCATGAATTCAAAAGTTTAAAGAAACCATCTTCATTTTAACTAGACATTGAATGTAATGATGGTGAGAGGCTGTAAATCCAGTTAGGTTTACATTATACGTACGTTAGACATTACAGTTTACAGTGCGCAATCCTTTCTGGCTAGAAGCAAGTCACTACCTTTTACATTAAATAAAAAGCAGTTCTAGTTCTGTAATACATGAAATATATTTATGGTAGCAATGTCTTCACTACACGAATAGTTATTAAACTGTCTTTTTTATTTCTTATGCAGCTTGCCTGGGTTTAAACTTTCTTTCCCTATAATGTTTTCTGTGCTAGCTTGTGCTGTATGTAGCCTCCCTTCTCTGAAGCTGAGCAGCAGCATTTCCTATTTGAAAGCGGTTTCCCTTGTGCCACTAAACCTTTTAGCTTTCTCCTGGCACCAAACAACTGATGAAGTGCAGGAAGCCCACAGAAAATGGAATGATAGTAGATTACAATAGTGCATTAACAGTCCCGTGTCAACCCTTCTGTGGCCCGCTGCTCCTTGTTGACCGGGGTCCTGCATTCACGTGGTATGTTGAAATGTGACCGCTGCAACCTAGGAGGTCATTTGGTAGCCATTGATTGGCTGCAGTGATAACGTGTCGCTATAACATTACTGGAGCTGGGCAAAGAAGAATTGGCATTGATGATAGTGGATTGGTAAGGTTTTGCTCCCTATTTTTAGAATTTTCAGGGAAAATAAGCAGGGCTGTGGAGTCGGAATCTGTGCCTATTTTGCAGGAGTTGTCATAAAAGGGACCGACTCCCGAAATATATAATAAGTTGGTCCAGGCAAGAGGCATTGGGTCCGGCCAGTGCTACTGCTCCCATATCTTCAGCCTTATCACATGAGGAGTGTAAGTGATGACATGGAGCAGGCAAAAGCGCTGTCCCAGGGGAAAAGATTCTGCTCCCAGGGCAAACAGATTTCAGCAAAATTTTTCACCTGCTTTTAAAGAAGTAGAAGAGTTCAACCATTCATCAAAACTGACTGTGGCTGAGGCAATTCCTTTATACCCTGACATTGTTAGAGATGTTGCTCCTGTGGTCACCGCTTTGCGCCCAACCCAAGTTAGTGTAGAGAGGCCGTTCTCTAGCCTGGAAATATCAGACATGAGGTCATGTATGCAGGATCTGATGGAGGCAATACTATTTCTCAGAACAAATTCAGAGATTCCACAAAGTTCCTGTAGTGTTTTGCATATTTACAATTTTTTTGTGTTCTAAAGTCATATCCAATAAATATATTTTACACTGACAAGTAAAATGGTAACAATAGGAGAGACAGTTCATTGTATTGCAAGTCCGTTGGTGCTCTCTAAAATAAGTTTATATGTGGTCTAGTTGTTTGCTAATGAACGGCTGCATAATATATGATGGTGTAAACTGGGAATAAGTGGTATGATTGGTGTCTGTCAGGTTTTTGGGTTAAAGGGAATGTCATCTAAAAATGACTTATTGTTTAACTCCCGTTAAACACATTTTTTTATATATATATATATTTTTTTTAAATTTTCCTTATCACTTTCAATATTTGTTAAAAAAATTCTGAAGTCCTGCAGTTTTCCCATTGGACACTTCCTGTTCTGTAGAGAGATTTTCAGTAGTCTGCTCATGATGAGTACTAGCAGGATTACACTGAAAGGAGACACCAATGTGCATAGATAACACAGGATCCACCAGTCACAATAGATGTCACAGCTCCCCCTCTTCCCCTCCCTGCACACTGACTTTGTCCCCCTGACTTCTGTAGGAGAGTTTTCTAGCTATGCTCTGTGACCTGGGAAGGAGTCGCTTAAAGGGGTTGTCTCACTCCATTGATTCATTTTTACCTCCTGTTTTCTTGGTTTCATTTTGAATTCAGAGGCGTGTTTACTGGCTCCTACTAGGCTGCAGCCTAGTAGGTCTGTAGCTATAGCAACCAGTGCTGTCAGCCTATCATGAGAGATTGAATGGGTCTGTAGCTATAGTAACCTGAGGAGCTGATGCAGCTCATACAAGAGGGGATATCTCAGAATAGATAGGACACTGTTAATGGACACATATTGCCAAGTGACTTGTTTTTGCAAGATCTTTAGCATAAAAAGCAATCCTTGTAGTGCGACAACCCCTTTAAGCCTCCTATGTGCATGAAACTGCAGTAAAGTATCTGACTGCTGTTAAAAGTAGTGCAGCCAAGAATGCTGTCCCCACAATCGTATGTAGACTGAATAGAGAAATCAGAAAATAAAAGCGGCCAAGAAGAAAAGAATATGTATCGGGGGTTTTGACGAAGTAAAAAAAAAATTGGCGACAGATTCCCTTCAAGATTTTTCTTGGCAACAGCCCTACATATGGCATCTTATTTTTATTTTATTTAATCAGTGTACATAGGTTGCATTGTAGGAATACATACATGTGAACTTTGGTAATAATCCGTGTTAATATCTCAATTTGTAAAACAATTTGTAAGTATGTGGACTAATATATCCCTCATCTCTGTATAACCCGTGGAACTGGTTCCCTAGTACCAACATTTTATTTAAGATTTAATATGTGGCCCATGGCAATTTCTTTTCGGCTTGATTATTTTCCCTCTGGTGACGGGTGTTAGGAGAAAATTGTAGACACATACTGGTCATATTCATGTTCTAATCCTTTGTGTCTTGAAATCGCCCTGATTGAGGGGAAAACAGTCGAGGTATTGGAGACCGAAGAAATTGAAGGGAAAAGCGTTCACGTTTGATTTTTTTTCCCCTGACATTATCAGATTCCTTTTTGGCTATTGCATGCTTTGAAAATGAAATATGAGTGTTTGCTGACTGAGGTATATAACCTGCATTATTAAAAATGAGTGAATTAAGTTGTTCCTCCCTGTCGGCACAGAACATGCTGAGGTGCTCTTTCTTTTGTTTAAAACCCCTCTCTGTATGTACTGCGGGAGACTCAGAAATATAGTGTGGGCCCTAGCTGCTTATGGGTAAGTGCATGGGCCCTTCCAAAAAGACTGGTTTTCTGATTCTATGAGGGAAAGTGAAAGATGAGCTCCAAAATGATTTCACACACTACTTTTGTCAGTCTTTAAATTCCTTCCCAGATCAATGTAATTTGGGGTTCAACACTAACATACTGATCAGTTCATTGTCTTCCAATAACTTAGACCCTAGTATGTATATATTTAAGATCTGATAGTGGACCTCATTAGGGACAGGGACTAATCATTTCCCATTCTGCTGAGCGTTACATAAACCAAGGATATGAAAAACTATTGGAATATTCTTACCACATTGATTAGCTTTAAACATGTAGGCACATACATTGTTCTGACTCTGAAATTAAGCAAATAGAATAGCAGTTATATACTGCTTGATAAAAGGTTTAGTGGGTTGCTCCTCACCTCTGTACCCAAGCAGCCCTGTCTTGGATGGTGAGGTCAAGCTCTTGTTCTGTTGAGAAGACACAACAGGGACTGGATCTTTCTTACTGACAGAATGCAAAAACCCTTTTTTAAGTTATTTACCCTTATCCCCAAATTGAAATCGTTCCGGGCAATTTTGGGGAAATGGGCGGCGGAAATGTTCAGTAAATCTGTAGAAACCCCCATGGGCCTGACCGGGAAAAAAGGGGAGTTTAGAGCTGGCAGTGAAGAGCAGCCCGGAGACTGCCAGATGCAAAAAAACCCCTTAAAAAAAGGGTTAGGCTATGTTACAAAAGCAAGGGAAAAAATTGCCGTTAAAAACCCGAAGCCTTTTTTAAATTTTGGTGGACCGCGCCCCCCTGTTTTTTTGCAAAAAAAAAGATTTGGGTTTTTGGATTCGGGGGCCCCCGGGTCCAGGAACCCCAATGGCGCAAAAAAAAAAAAAAAAAAACCAACCATTTTCTATCTTCCCCCAATATGTTTTTTAGGTTTAGGAAACCCCCCAGTAAAAAAAAATTTTTGCTGGGGAACAAATTTTTGAAGTACACAGCATGGGTATGGTTGGATTTTTGGGGATTAAAAATTTTACTAAATTGTAAAAAAAACCTCCCCAAAAAATCCAGGTTGTGGGGGAACCTGGGCCCCCATTTTTAATGGATATTTTTTTCATAAATTGGGTTGGTGTTGTTTATCGAAATTTTCCCGGGGTCTAAAATTTTTTCCCCCACTTTTTTAAAGTTTGGGATTTTCCCCTTGGGCAATGACCCTGAAGATTTAAAAGGGGTTTGTCTCACTCCATTGATTCTTCTTCCCTTCGGTCTGTTTTTCTTGGTTTTTAATTTTAAATTCAGGGGGGGTGTTTACGGGGCTTCCACTAGGCTGCAGAAAAAAAAGCCAGGTTGTAGCTTTGGAAACCCAATGAGAGAAGTTACCCAGAAGGATAAAAACCGGTTTACCCTGAGGAGCGGATGCCAGCCCATAAAAGGGGGGGAAATATTTTAGGAATAGGTGGGGAACCTTTTTTAATGGAAATTTAATTTTTGAAAAAGTAAATTTGTTTTTCCCAAGATTTTTTCATTAAAAAGAATCTTTTTTAGTGAGGAAAAACACTTAAAAATGATATAAACCATTATTGCCGTCTAAAGTCATGTTATAATTTACAGATCTGCATACTGCTTTTTGACCAGTCAGCAGCTTAAAGTACAGAAGTGACAGTAAAGATTTCAGGAACCAGAGATGCCCTTGGCCCATACCATCTTTTTTGGAACAGAGTTTTTTAAAGGGGGCTGACCGGAAAAAACCTCTGAGTCTGGTTACAGGGCTTTTTCCTATAATAAATTGAACATTTCCCTTAGAAAATTGTTTTGGGGGCATGGGGAAATGGTTAATCCCAATTTAAAAGTATTTTTTCTAGGTTTTACATTCCAAAACCCCTATCTTTTCTGACGGGGTTTTTTTGAAAAAATTAAAATTTTAAATTTCTTTAGTTTTTCTTAAAAATCATTTGAGCGTATTGAGGAGAAAAAAGTTGTAACAAATACCAAAGTTATTGATACAAGGTGAAAGTGTTAGTTTTTAGGCACCTAAAATGCCCCCCTCCTGCCAAACTGTAGCCGAAATTAGCTCAGAAACCCCGGAATTTCCGGGGGGGAGGGATTTTGATGTGGAAATTTTTAATTTGGGAATTTTTATGAGTTTTTATGAAAATTTTAGGCAGGTTTCCTCTTAGTAATTTTTTTGGGGCTTGATAGGTTTTTATACATGAACCCGGAAATCCCCAGGGTAAGGGGCCCCATAGAGCTGGAATGGGGAATAACAAGAAAGGGGTTCCCGGTTGCATTTCCAGGGGTAAAGGTACCCTTATTGGAAACTGTTGATAAAAAACCCTGTAGTCCCAAAAACAAGCTTTTTTCCCACTCTTTTCTTTAAAATAGTCCATAGTTCTAGGTTGTTTTTTTTGTATGGGGGAGGGGGGCACTTTTTTTTCTGCAGCCTTCTTTCACAGATCTCGATGCTGAAAACCTAGCTAGTTATGTCAAAGATGAAATTTAAAAAACTTCTAGATTTGGGGGGTCTTCTTTTGCCATAAAGCAACCCAAACGCCCCGCTCTGTTTGGGGTTCCCCGTTATTTGCCCGTCAAAGGGGTTTTCAAAGCTCCGGGAAAATTTTGCCCCGGGTCCTAAAATATTGAACAGGCTCTGGTCTCCCCGTGGCCTCTGGTCTCCCCGTGGCCCCTTTGGGCTACCAGGGCCCCCCCGGTTTTTCCCAGAAAGGGTTTTGGGTTATCTTTGTTAATCTTTCCAACTTGGGGCCCAAAAAGCTCCTTTGTCCTTTTTAAAATGGAATTTCCCTCGCTCCCCAAATTTTTTTGCCAAAGGGGGATACCGGGGAGCACTACTTTCGAATTCAAGTTTATTTCCCCCCTGCAGCGGCCCTTGATATGGTAGATCAAAACCTTTTTATGCCCTTTTCTCTGATTAAAGAAAAAAATGCGCTTTCTTGGGTTTTTTCCTTTTGGTTTCCCTTCACACTTGCAGGGCATTTTTTGCTAAAAAAAAAAAAATCTCCAAAAACTACTAAGGCTTTAAGCAGTTTTTATATATGACCTGAAAAAATACTCCATCACCAGCATGCTGTGTTTTGGAAAAAAAATGACCCCCCCCTTACACCCGAAAAAAGCAGTTGGTGAGATCATGTGTGGCCTTTACTGTTCCCAAAGCTCCCGGGGGGGAAATTTATAGCCCCCTTTTCTTTTTTCAATAGTCCCTTTTTGGGAAAGATCCACTGTTCTGGCTTTCAGTTTCGTCTCTGTGCGGATGACTCCCAATTATATACTTTTATGTTACATCATTCCTGCACTGTTATAGAACATCAGCAATGTCCTTTTTCCCCCCCCCCCCCTGTTTTCAAAATCTCCTCCCTGGGGTTTTTGGGCCTTTTGGCTGTGGGGTTTCCCCGGCTTAATTGGTGACGTATTTCGGGCCCCCGGGAAATTTTGCCCTGTGTAGGGAGCGGAGGGGGGGGGGCCACCCAGCTCGCCCCCCCAAAAGACATGCCTTATCCACGGGGTTTACCCCAAATTAAAAAATTAAAATAAGTAAATTAATTTTCCCCGCTTTTTGGGTATTGGGGCCCCAGCGGGGGATGGGGACTCAATCCTAGTTTTTCTGAGAAATGGGGTTTCTGTAATGACTGGGACCCTTTTCGCCCCCATTTGAGGGCCCGTACGGGCGATTTACGGGGGTGAAAAACATCCCAGGAAATTTAAACCGTTTTGAAAAAAGCCTAAAGGGGAAAGACAAAGGAAAAATAATCGGGCAGATTTTTTTAAAAGTTTAAAAACCCCGTTTTGGGCGGGGCGTGCTTAAAGTGAATTCTTTAGGGGAATTTTACATTTTGTTTTGAGGGCCTATTCATTTAAATTTTTTTGGGTTTTCCCACACGGATTTTAAGGCCCCAAAAAATGTTTTAGAGGAGTTTTTGAAGTGAAATACGGCAAAAGATTTAACATGTTTTAAAAATTTTAGGAAAAAAAAGCCCGGGTTTTTAAATTTAGACCCTAAGAAAATCTGATTTTGTGGACTACAACTCAGGTTTTTAATTGGGTTTTGGGGATGGTTTCGTTGTTTTTTGACTTTAAATTTTTGTGTCACTCCCCAAAGGGGAACCCTAAGGTTTTTTTACTTTTTTACCATATTAATTAAAAAAAGTTTCCTGGATTTGTTTTTTTTACTCACTGTTTTTAAAAAGGCCCAAAAAAGTTTTTGCTTTTGAATTTTTTTATTGGCCCTTTGGGTTTCTGTTTAACCCCCTTTTTGTTGCTTTTCTTCTATATCTTTCACTTCTATTTTGCACTGAATGCAGCAGCCAGATGCATCTTTTTGTTCAACTGCAATGCATCTACCCTGTGCCAGTTGCTACACTGGGCCCAATTTTTAAATTAGAAATTTAAATTATTAAAACAAAAAACCCTGATCCATATTCTATTTTTCGTCACCGGTTTTTTTCTTTGTCGATTTTTTCAGTTCCGGGTTTTTATTATGATTTTTGGGGAAAGCTTTCTTGGTTTTTAAACCCCCCCTTTAACCCGCGTAAAAGGAGAAAACTTTACAGCCCCTTTCATGACATAGGGGCCTGGGGGACTGATCAGTTTCCAATTACTTCTGTAGGTGTTTTGTAAAGGGGATTTTTGTGTGACTGGGGAAAAAAGTCAGTGTGCAGGGGAGGGGGGCGAGGGGATTAACTGTGACTCTATTTTTTTGACTGGGGGGATCCTTTTGTTAAAACGGAAAAACTCAAAGGTGTCACGTTTCAGTTTTTACCCTTTTTTGCTGATTAATGGAGAAATACTGAAAATTTTTTACTTATACAGAAAAGGGGGAAAAAAAAGTTTTTAAAAGGGTAGGGTTTTGTGTCAAATCTTGTGGCCAAAAATGAAAACTGAAAGGGCTTACGATTTTTTAGAAAAAATTTAAAATGATCTGGGAAAAATTTAAAAAAACATAAAAAAAGAGACCCTTTAAAAAATGTGGTTTAAAAATAAAAACTGAGTTAAAAACCATTTTTGATGGAAAACATTTCCCTTTTAAGCGATTTTTGGGTTCATAAGTTTTTTAAATGTTTGTTAGTCATCAGTGGATGATTAAAGATAGAAGGGGAGAAAACTTGAAAATGCTCTGGTTCCTGGGAGGTGGGGCCCCTACTGGTGATCCCGGTTAAAAGGAAAGGTTTTACTGTTTAATTAAAGGCCTTTTTAGGGTCAAGTTTCCAATTGCAAAAACCCCTGTATTCTCTTGCAAAGGTTTTGTTTTCAAAGTGACTTTGCATCCCGAGATTTGGCTGCGGGGCATTCCAAAAAAACGGTGACATCGGCCAGGTCACCCTGGAAAAACGGGTTTTTTTCTTTTTTTTCTTTTAAAAAACGGGCTGATAGGCGGTTAACTGTTGGGACACCCGCTTTTGAATCAATCCAAAACCTTAAACCCCCCCGGGTTTGACTTTGGGTAAACTCTTTCCCTTTATCCCCTGGAAGATTTCCCATTTAGTTCTTTTCCATTGCCCGCAAATCGAAAAAATGAACCCTTTTTTAAAAGGTTTTTAAAACCCCCCCTTCCCGGGTTTGGCTTTTCTCGTGCCTTTCCACCCGTTTTATTGTCCAGTCCCCTTTAAATGGGAAATAAAGGGCCATGGTCTGTGTTTAAATAAACTTCCATTTTTTTTTTTTCTTCTGTACCATTTCTAGGGAAGGCCCGTGTTAAAGGACTTGCGAGGGGCAATTTGGGGCCTTTTTGGGCCCCAAAAAACCAAACCCAACCACCTTTTTTTGATATTTTTCCCGTATGTTTGGGATTGCCCTCTAATACGTGGAAACAAAGGGGGGCTCAGTATTTTATGGTTTGGGGCCCCAAAAAAATGTGGGAAAACTGGGTCAATGAATAGGGCATCCCCTTAAATTTGGGTTTTAAACCAAAATGATGTACCCCACACACTGTATTATTAGCACCCTTTATAAGCCTCATCTGTATGCAAATTTTAAACTTTGTAAAATCCCCCCAATGGGGGAAAGTGTGGTTTGGTTGTTTATCAGTATTTGTTTCATTTTTTGCAAATTTTCCCCCTTTATGGTTTCTGTGGGGTTTTTGCTTAAAGGTAGAAACGGAAAATGTATCTGTCAGTTTCCCCCCTATTGATGTGTTTTTTAGGCCTATAACATTTCCCTAATCTATTGCTTTGTTTACCATCCCTTCTACATTATTTTCTTATTTTCTCAGAACCCAAAAAACCCCCTTTAGGAAATTTTGACCAATATTTTTTTGCATTTCCCGTTTTTTCTTCATATATGTCCGGTTTCACAGATTAAAGGTAGTCCCCTGGCTTTAAAAATTTTTGTGTAGGGAAAATGTGTTTTTTTTCTAAATGAGACAGCAGACCCATTGTACAGAATATGCAGTTTTACTATTTAGGTTATCCCATTTCCTCACAGATTTGTCAATTTGGGGGTGTTTTCCTTTACTCCATTGTTGTTAGGTTATGTTCCCCAAAACTTTTTTTAGTCCCAAAAAAAAGGGGTTGAAAAAAAGCGGGATAAAAAAATCCCAAAAGTCTGGTGCGGGGGTTTGGATGCTTTTTCCCCTGCCACAGAAACGCACCCTTAGTTTTAAATTTGGGGGGGGGGGGTTGCCCTTTATAAAACAGATCAGGAATTGACCTGTTAAATTCCCCTTTTATTTGACCCGAAAGAATTTCATGTTTAAAAAACCCTGTGTCTAAATTGCGATACGTTTTTTAATTAAATTTAATGTAAAATACATGCACGTTGTTGAATGTGTTTTGGGGGTTGGTTTTTTGGGACATAAAATGTAAAAAAAGCCCCGGGGGTGAAAAATCCCCTTTAAATTCCCATGTTTTTAATGTCTGATTTTGTTGTGGTTTTTTCTTCCCCTTTAAAATACAGTATGTTTGGTTTAAAAATTTTGGGGGTTTTTGTACAATGTTGTTTGATATTATGAAAAAAGGGGAAATGGTAAAACCCGATTTACAAAATTGGACGGGACTGGTTTTCAGTGAGTTTTTTTAAAATTTTTATTTAAAGGGTTTTTTTTACTCCCATTTTAAAGTTCGAAAAAGAGTTTTTATTTTATTTCTGTTTGGTTTTTGGACGTGGATCCAAAAAAAAGCATTGGGAACCGAGGGGCCCAAAGGGTTGATCTCCCCCCTGCACCATTTTCGGTAATTTTTTTGCCCTTTTCTAAAATTGAAAAACAACTGAAAACAGATCCCATGGACTTTTTAATAGCAAAAACATTTTTTAGTCTCTCCGGAACGTTCTTTTTCAGTTCATTTCTGTTCTGTTTGTTTTTTTGAAATATGTTGCAAAAAACGCCTGAAAATTACAGAAAATTTACTATTTAAGTCTGTGTAAACCTGCGGACGTTTTTGGGTGTTTTTTTTTTTTTTTTTTAAAGGAAACGCTCAGCAATTAATGCTGTGCATTTCTGCGAAAAAAAAACACGCCCCAAAAAAACACAAAACATGCACAAAACCACTCTGTTTTTGAGCAGTTTTTTTGACATGCACTGGACAAACACTTCTACAAACGGTTTTAGGATTTGGTTTTCAGTGAGTTTTTTGTCCAATGACGTGCACACCTAGCCTAAGGCTATTTCTGCAGCGTTTAATTTAATATTTTGTACAAACTTTGCCTTAATTAAAGAAACGGTCCATTATACCTAGTGCGGGGAATGACAGGGCATTATGTGATGCATTCACACAGGGCACTCTTGCTGCTGAAAAGTAGCAAAATAAATGTGTAGCTGTGTTTGCACCAATTATCACAAATTCTTTGGGTGATTTACAGCAGAGTTTGATGCTTATTTATTGTGAATCTGACCACAGGTTTTTCTACATAAAGGGAAGCCAAAATTCACACCCAAATCCGGGGGAAACTCTGCCTGTGGATTTTGCCTTCTCCTATTTAACGAAGAAGAAAATTCACTGTAAAATCGCCGAAATCCGCACCAGTTGGATCAGATTTCCGTCGAGGAATTTTACTTTGCACATCTGATTTAGTTGCGGGTTATCCCTCTTCCAAAGAGTCTAATACAAGTTAGGCCTGACTAAGCGGATTCAGAACAGGATCCGTTTCGAAGATTCTCTCTCCACATCACAGATTTCAAATTGCGTGTGGTTTTTAATGTGGAATACGACAGTCTGCATAGACTTCCACGTTAAAATCAGTTGTGTGAATTTGCTCTTCGATTTAAAGAACCCAAAAAATGTAAGTCTTAGTTTGATAATCGGGCTCTATAATAGGTGTAACAGAAATAACTGCGTTTTTGTTGCAGTTGAGAGGTTTTTCATTTGTAATAAAGCTGCATGCAGTAAACACGGTTTTATTTTAAAAACCCTGCATGTTTAAAAGGAATTAAAAAGATGCATGCATTTTTAAACACCTAGGTGAAATCCTTAATAAATTTAGTTTAATTGAAAAAAATTCAAATGGTTTTTACTGCTTTATTTTTGATGCGTTCAAAAAAAAAACGCAATGTATGAACTCAGCTTCCTCAGCTAGCAGCTTAAAGGGGTTGTCTCACTAGAAGTATTGCTTTCTTTGTTAAAGATCTTGCAAAAACAAGTCACTGCAATATATGTCCATTAACAGTGTCCTACCTACTCCTAGATATCCCCGCTTATATGGGCTGCATCAGCTCCTTAGGTCGCTATAGCTACCGGCCTGTTTGATCTCTCCTGATAGGCTGCCAGCACTGGTCACTATAGCTACAGACCTGGTGTCCTCAGCAGCTCATCACTGTAGACCAGTAGAAGCCAAGAGGCCAGTAAACACTCCCCTGAATTCAAAATGAAACTGAAAAAAACAGGACTGAGATAAGATGAATTGATGTAGTAAGACGACCCCTTTAATAACTCAAACAAGCATGTGCATGGAGTCTCAATATAGGATTCTGAATATTGTCATTCCAAATAGACATGTGACTGCTGAACGTTTGTAGTATTTATCAGTTTGCGTCTCTTAGAGTAGTATCCTGTAAAACCTGGCTTCCTATGTGGTTTGCCTTAGGAACATTCTCCATTTTAAAATCGGGTAAATGAGTAAACGGTGTGAGCCATGAATAGGTCCTCCCCAGGATCAACTGGATAATTGAGGGTCTTGGATATGAGAACAATAAAATATCTCAAGAAGGTAAATTCAAAAAAGTCCAACAGGCAGTCCCGTCTGACCTAGTCCAGCGCTGGTTGTTTTTGCTGTGATCTGAGCTCCAGTCTTTCTGGTACAAGCAGCAATTAATAGACCTGGCAGTGTTTGTGTTATGTATGCTGGGAGGTTAGAAGTTGATGGAGGAGTTTACATTACCTTTCCTTGCAAAATAAATCTCTCGGGCTCTTTAACATCTGCCCGCACGGGCTGAGCACTCTGGTAGTAAACATGTGGAAACCATCCTTCTGGGGTGGACATACTCGGCTTTTTCCATTAAATAAAACGTTACATTTTGCTTTTGCCTTCACTGAAAAATAAAGGCAAGGGCTCTATTACCTAGGAGGCTTAGATCTGTGGTACTGTGTCTAGAAACCTCACCCTGGTTGGCTGCTCTAAGCGGTGTTCACACTTCTTCATGATTTACATTTTTTAACAGAAACCTTGACACATTAATGGATCTAT
Organism: Phyllomedusa bahiana; assembly: GCA_025379985.1. NCBI lineage: Eukaryota > Metazoa > Chordata > Amphibia > Anura > Hylidae > Phyllomedusa > Phyllomedusa bahiana. The sequence goes on along the minus strand of JAODAL010000357.1, from coordinate 140,253 downwards.
TGCATAACGCCTTATGGACCCCACTGACCTTAAAATGATCTCCATTAGGTTCTGTTTTTCTGTCCATTTTATTGATGGTAAAGTAAGGGTATGTTCACACTGCTTAAAATGCCGTGCATTTCCTTGCGCATTTCGCCGTGTATTGCACTTAATACGCGGCGAAATTTGCGCCGCAATTACTGTAATTCATAGCTCTCCGAGAGAGCTATGGATTACTCGTCTCCCCTCCTCCCCCTCCCCCCGAGTATACAGTACGATCGTATTGTACACACGGAGGGAGAATTGAAATGTCAATTGTTAGTGGTGATTACACGCCGCTGACAATGCGTGTCTATAGAGCCGGCGCCTCCCCCCAGGCTTTGGAATTACGCACTGATCAGCGCGTGGTTCCAACACACCCGACGTATTGGGCATGTACTATATGCACCGCAATAAGCCGTGTGACCATACCCTAATGCAGAATGCCTCGCTGTACTTGCCATCAACTATGAGGGAATCCGAAATGGGACCTACAGTCTTTAGTTCAGATGTGAACTGAACTTTAGCTGTCCCTTTGTCAGCCTGCAGGCTTATGAAGCAAACATCTGTTTTGTTTTTTTAGATTTCACAGTTCACACATCTAATTTTTTCCCATTGGAATAATCTGACATGGAGTCCTTGGCAGAAATCTGAAGCAGTATATTAAATTTCTGCTGAGTTTTTTTTGTATTTTTAGAGGCAGTTTTTATCTATGATTTAGACGCTGGTCAGACCCATTTTAATGGGACTAATCCGCATCTCGCTTGCTGACTCGAAATCTAAGGAGAATCTACTTTCATTTCCGCACCATGAATATGAAATCCATGGTGTAGAAAATCTACACTGTAGTTCACAGTGGGTTCTACAGCATGGGCTCCCCATCCAAATGAATGGAAGTCAGTGTTCCCATGGATCTTTAATGTAGAATCTGATGCTAGATTCTACATTAAATAGACTAAATCTATTTTTCACTCTAGGAGTTTAAACCTAGTATTTCCCTTTAGTTTGGAAGTAGATCTAATATCAACTTTTAAATCCTAAGTTTCAATGCATTATTGTACTTTGTTTACACGCTGTGAGAAGAATGGAATATACGTGTATTTCAGGGAAAATAGTTCTATACATTTATGTCCACTTTTCATGTCTGTTTCTTGCTCGGTTTTTCTTTGACGTATTGTTTCCATTGTTTCTAGGTTCGTAAAACACACAAAAAGTGCATGTGTAGCTGGTGTGTATTTTCCATGGAAAAATTACATGCGTAAGATGCTGTGTGTGTGAAGAGATGACCAGGACTAATTTTTATTTTTTTTTAAAACCATAAAAATGTGCCCAATGTTGCATGTTTCTATTGTGACCAATGGGACACTTGTGTGCATTCATGAGGCCTACTTGGTCACAGAATATATGTGCATTACATACCAATATAGTTGTCAAAAAACATTGGGCCTCCATTATGAATATTGTTTAACAGTAAGGGTGTGTTCACATTACGATAATGCATAAATTGTGTGTATATAGTCTGGGTACCATGGCGGATACTGCAACACAGCCTCGGCGGACCCATAGGGGATAATAGAGCAGATGTGGCCCAGCCAGTGTTTTACATGTAAACTGCTGACTACCCACAATATCATATAACGATCACCCGTTTGAAGGGTGCACAGTACACCATGTTCATGCGGCGATGTCCCTGTGCCGCTGCTTAATCCTTTCTCCTTAATGGTATAAAATAACATCCGTTTACAGAGTAATCACACGTGGATTCTGTCTTTCATTACGGCTGTTACAGTGGAATGGCATGCAGTAAATGGAGAGTTGAGAATTAGTGACCCCTACTGGTCTTACGTGAAAATACAGCCTTGGTTTTATCTGTTTCTTCTTGGTTCATGCAGGACTATATATACACACACATCTGTGGCAGAATGTATTTGCTTGATCTGTCTTATGGGTGCTTTCACACAATGCGGTTTTTTATGTGTTTTTGGTGCAGATATGTACAGCATTAATTGCTGTACATATCTGCACAAAAATGCATCTGGAAAATACATCAAAAACGCATGTGCATTTATCATGCGTTTTTGGGATGCGTTTTTTGTGTAGGAAGGTACAGCAATTAATGCTGTTCATATCTGCACCAAAAACTCATCTGCATGTGAAAGCACCCTAATGACTTTGGATGTTTGGATGGGGGAAGGGTAAACCTAAAGTACAACGGAGACTGTAAGGGCATGTTCACACGACGGATTTGGCCGCGGGCTCTGACGCGGTTCCCGCGGCCAAATCGCGCCTAGTTTATTAACATGGTTTCCTATGGGAAACAGAGTTAATATTCACACGCCGCGGATTTGGCGCCATGGCCGAACCCGCGCGTGTGGAGAGAACTCTCCTGTCAATTCTTGACAGAGAGTGCTCTGTGCGGCGCCACGCAGTGTTGCCGCCGGTAGTGCGCGGCTGGGCCGCGGCTCGCGGCGCGGTTTTCCCCCTGCTATTAATTTGCTTGGGTTCAAACCATTCGGCGCAAGACGCATCCCAAACCATGCCCCACCCATGCCGAGACCACGGCCAGCGCCCGCGTCGGGAGACGCGAGTTTGTGGCGAGGCTCGACGAGGGCTCGGCCGTGGCCAAAACCGCCGTGTGAACGGGGCCTAAGGGTATGTTCACACGGCTGATTTTGACGCAGTTTTCAGAGTGTTTCTGCTCCCAAAACAGCATCAAAACCTCGCCTTCTTCAGAAGAGCTTTTAGATGCGTTTCTCAGCGAGTTTTTGGATGAGGTTTTGGTTGAGGTTTTCAACACTGGTTTCACCCATACAAAATAGCCAAGTCAAAAAAACTCTTGAAAAACGTGTCGAGAAACACGTCTAAAACATGCTTCTAGAATTGACTTGACACTTTTTTCAGCGTCCAAAACCGCTTCCAAAGAAGCATGTTAAAACCTCGCTGTGAGTGAACTACAACGCTGTAGCTACAACTGGGGGCGTTTTGGAGGTGTTTTAGATGCTGTTTTGGGAGCAGAAACGCTCCAAAAACCGCCTCAAAAACCGCGCCAGTCAGCTGTGTGAGCATACCCTTAGTGTATGTTCACACGGCGCTGCAATACGCTCAAGGTACGATCCGCAAATATGGTAAAATCATTGCTCTCATTGAGTGCTACAAGAACGCTGCCTATTCCCCGACGTGTACAGTGCGCCGGAAGAAAAGGGACTTAGGGGCCGGTACAGAGCACCAGTGTATCGCGACATGTACAGTACACGCTGCTATACATCAGCCAAACACTGTGTGAATTCACCTTAAATGCTTATCGTGGAACATAATACAGTGGTTCCTCAACATAGTGTTTGGTTCTGGTAAAGCCATTGTATGTTTAAACCATAATTCTGGGGTAATTGGTTCTGAAGCCCTAAAATGCCACTGACATAATGCGAATACAGATTAAAGAAAAATAAGCAGATAACTAATCCAGATAGAGTCCTTACATGTAACAGCCAGAAAGACCGGCAGGAAGTCACTTTTTATGTTGAGGACAGGAGCTTCTTTACTGTATGTACAGTGTACCAAATAAAAAAAAAATGGGGCCCCACCTGACCAACAGGGCCCCAGCTCTTCCTGACCCTTGAAAAAGAGAGACGAAAATGAGTACCCACTGTACTGTAAGAGAACTAAGACCGCCAACACTGCCTGCAGCAAAATGATAATTTTTATGAAAAAAATGTTAATGATTAGTTGGATCTGTGGCAAGCAGGACATTTGCAGATACTGTGGTAGGACCGCGGCCTCTGTGTTCCCCCACAACATACCAAAAGGCACAGCACTAGAGTGGGAGCGGGCCCTGGGCACTTTCCTACATGCACACTTTTTTAGCTAAAAGGGGTTTTTAACAGTAAGGGGATCTCTCCCCACCCTCCCCCATACATGCCAACCCCCATTTTTTTTGGGCGGGGGGGTCCGCTATTTGGGGTCCCCTCCCGCCCTCCCCGGGGAGTTGGCATTCCTCCCGCCGCTGCGGGCGGCGGGGGTCCTTTAAATTCCCGGGGCGCAAGGTAGCGTGGGGGCCCCCTACTCTTCCCCGGGGGAAACCCGCTCCTACAGGGTGAAGCGGCCGCACGCCGTCACCCGCCCGCGGTCTCACTTTGCGGGGAGGAGGGATCCTCCCTCCTCCCTCCCTCCCTGTATGACGGCCGGTGTGTGCCCGTCATACAGGTCAACGGCGCGGGGGGAATGACGCGGGGGGCCAGGGGAGTGACGCGCGGCTGCTCTCACTTCCCCCTGCGCCCCTGAAGAGATCGGTCGGGGGGGCCACCGCAGGGGGGTAGGTAAAGGGGTTTTATTATTTTAATTTTATTAGCTTTTGGGGGCTCTACCCGGGTAACAAAGGGCAATACCCGGAACAGGGGGGCACTACCTTGCAACAGAGGGGGGACTACCGGCAAAAAGGGGGCACAAATGGGAACAGGGGGACATCACCTGGAAACGGGGGGAAATTTCCCGGCAAAAGATGGGACATTACCCGGCAAAAAAGATGGGGGGACTACCCGGCTAACAGATGGGGGGACTACCTGGGTAAAGATGGGGGCACACCTGGCTAAAGATGGGGGGCCCTACCTGGCAAACAGTGGGGCCACCTGGCAAACAGATGGGGGACTACCTGGCAAAAAATGGGGCACTACCCGGGAAACAGATGGGGGGACTACCTGGGAAACAGATGGGGGCAAAACTGCTAACAAAAGGGGGCCTACCTGGCTAACGATGGGGGGACTACCTGGCTAAAAGATGGGGGCCCTACCTGGGAAAAAAGGGGGGATTAAACCCGGTACAGAGGGGGCATCACTTGGCTACAAGGGGAAAATACCGGGCCCGTAAGGGGGACTACCTGGTTATGGGGGGCTATACCCGGGTATAAGGCATTAAAATGCTTTTTTTCCAAAACCGTTATGGTTGGTGGAGTGGTGTGGCTTTTTGAAGGGCTTTGGGTTTCCAACAAAAATGGGGGTGTCCATGCAAATTTTTGCCCCGGGGGGGCGGTAGGGAGTTGGGAGAGTGTGGGGAAAAAATTACAGTTCCCCCCCTTTTTTTGCATTTACTTGGGCCTGACACAGCCTTGGATTACCTCACCAAGGAAATCTTCACCACTTATGGTGGGATACTTCTGTGGGATCACATTGTACTCGCAGATAATGAGCGGCAATGTCCTGTGGCAGGATGCCGGCCTAGCTGGAACATGACTTGATAGCCATGAAACTGTGGTCCTAGCTGGAGGCCTGATTGGGGTACCAGACAAGCAAAGGGGTCCTTGAATGAGCTTCTCCCCTCTAATTCCACACACCTTCTATGGAGGCGAGGCCAGTTGGTTTTAGTCATCTGAACATTTCTTCAGTAGGGACTGGAGTTAAGGGCCGAGAGTGCTGCGATCTCTACAGGGGTCTGTGCAGTCCTCGTAGACAAGCATCTGAGATAAATATTTGGGCCGTAGGCTGCTGGAGACACAGCAAGCACACATAGCAGGCCTGTCTGCACACCGGTCTCTAAGGGCTTGTTCACACGGATTTTGCCTCTGTATGAACATAAAACTTTTTTTGATGCGTCTAGGGGGCCGACAGAACCGACCCAGAGACGCATCTAACAATTAGCAGTGACTTTATCACTGCCGGCAACGAGGAACACGCAGCGGCGTTCACATGAGAGATCACCGCTGCGTGTTTGCCTCACGCCTGTACTTGTTTTTCAACAAAAGAGTATCTGTTTAAAAAAAAAAAAAAAAAACAACTCTACAATGAGTGAAGCAGCTTATTTTAATTTTATGGTGGCTTGGTCATGTAATGTACTGTAATATAGTATTAAAAAATATTATCGACATGGTGTGTGTCCTCCTCCCCAGCCCCCATTTGAAATAATGGAAACTCTTTTATGCCTGTATTTCCCTAAATCTACGTTTAAGAAAATCTGTGTCTCTAATATAACTTATTTCAGAAAATGTATCTTTTACTTTTTCCCGGCTTACACTCGTTCATTTTGCTCAACCTGACCTTGAACTAACCTAGTCAATTTTTTTTTTTTGTTGGCTCCACATAATGAAGTAAGACTGCCTCCTAGTGGACATAATAGAAACTATCCAGGGAGCAGGTGTTCCGATAAATGCTAAAAGTTGGATAGAACTGCATCTGCTAATTGAGAAGTCCATTTTCTGTTAGAATTTTCTTGGAAAAATGCACCATCTCGCTTGACAAGTTATTTATGGCTCTCGCTAGCAGTCATGTTACAGAAATTTAGTGAAGTAGTATTTTTAGTGGGGAAAAAAATGTGGCTAAAACTGATATGTACATTTTCCCTAAAATTGTGCGCACACAAGCTGAACGTCACCATGGACTGCTGTCCTTTTAGCTATACAAAAAATTGGAGATTTGAGTTTTCCCTTTTTTAAATGATTACCACTTTTCTTTGGAGTGAAACAGACTTTCTGGTCAATATCATTGGGAGACACAGAACCTTGGGTATAAGCCCTCACCCTAGGAGGCTGACACTATGCAGAAGCCACAAGAGTTGTCTCTGCCTGGACGGGCTTTATCCCCCCTACTGACGCCAGGCTGCTCAGTTTTAGCCCAGTGTCTGCAGGAGGCTGCTGCTGCTCTGCAGGTCTGCTGCATTTTTTATTTTGGTTTTCTTTTTTTTTCCCTTTCAGGGAGGTCGTTGTCTTCACCACTTGGGCGTCAAGAAACCATGCAGCCCCTGTTGGGTTCCTTTTGGGTGGGGACGCAGACTCCTCCAGTTTCAGGAGGTTTGACAGGTCCAGGTCAACTATGTCTGGTGTCAGGAAGTAGCCTCATCAGGATATTACATCTACTTTGGTTCCTCAGCTTGACTTTGGGGTTTCGCCTGCCTATCCTGTCAGTGTCAACCTTTTTTAATGAAATCCACGCCCTCTTTCTTCAAGGCGTAATTATGCTGGTCTCCGAATACGAGCATTTCCAGTGTTTTTATTCCAACCTTTTCACGGTCTCCAAAAGACGGCTCAGTAAGACCTTTCCTGGATCTCAAGGAGCTCATCCATTTTGTGTTGGTTCCCAGGTTACGCATGCAGTCTCTACATTCGGTAGTTGAGGCTCTGGACCAGTGGTCTTCAAACTGCGGCCCTCCAGCTGTTGGGAAACTAAAACTCCCATCATTCCCACTGTTGTACATTATATAAATGCATGATGGGAGTTGTAGTTTCCCAACAGCTGGAGGGCCACAGTTTGAAGACCACTGGTGTGGAGCAAGGCAAGTTTCTTTCCACCATAGACATCATTTCACCAGTGTGTTTTTTTGTATCGCAGAGGGTTCACTGCATTTCCAGTTAGTGACTGCGATTCAGCCTCGCCACAGCGCCAAGGGTCTAAACCAAATTCTTGGCACCCATCACGGCAATCCTTCACATTGGGGGGGGGGGGGGGGCGGCCATTATCCCTTATCTAGATGATCTTGTGAAGGCTGTCGCCAATCTGGACAGCATCATAATCAGCCTGGATACCTTAACATGCTTCTTGTGGATTATCAGCTACAACAAATCTTGCCTGGTCTCGTCCTAGCAGATGGAGTTCCTGGACATGTTCTGTGATGCACATTCAGCCAGAGTGTATCTTCCGGCAGCAAAGATTCAGCTCTTACGGTCAGCCATTTCTCTTCTATGGAAACTCTCCCGGTGTACCCTTAGCACTTGCTTGCGAGTCCTGGGCAGGATGGTTGCTGCCTTTGAATTCATGCTGTTGCTCGGTTTCATTCTTTTCTCCTCCAGAGGGCCATTCTAGCTCACTGGGATGGCTCCCTATTCTCTCTGGACAAGGAAACTCTGCTTCCATCCCAAGTTTGTGTCGACCTCAAATGGTGGCTGGTGTCTCCTGCGCTGCTTTAGGGGAAGTCCTTTCTTCCGTCACAATGGCTGATCACCCTGAAAACCTGCGCTTCAGGGTGGGGAGCCATATTTGCCTCTTGGATTACTCTAGGTCTGTGGTCCCCCAGGGAATCTAGTCTATAATGTTCTGGAACTCGGGGCCCTTTTTCTAGCACATGCTCATTGGTCCCCTCTACTTCAGGGTCACCCAGTTAGGCTTCGGTCCGACAAGACCCTTGCAGTGGCTTATTAGAATCGTCGGGAAGGCAGGAGCTGTGTGGCTTCCCTGGAAGCCTCAAGGATCCTTCACTGGGCACAATGCTCGGTTCCATCCCCTTCAACGCTTTTTCATTCCTGGGGTGGATGGCCGATCTCCTCAGGGGGTCATTGGTGGATCCCTGGGAGTGGTCTATTCTAACAGATATTTCAGCTTCTTTTCAGGAGTTGGGGCACTCCAGAAGTTGATATGTTTGACAACAAATTTTGATCATGTTCAGATCCAGGTGTCTGCAGATGAACTGTAAGATGAGTCACTGGTGAATGGGTTATTTAGTCGTTTACAGGCTTAGTAGGTCTCGAAAGTGAAATTGCTGGGAAAGTCCTGATATGTTGCAGAATACCTCGGCTGTGATTCACACAGTCTCTAGAGGGCAGCAGTGAATCACAATGGATGAGAAGAGTGCGTGATTTTGTGGGTTTTTATTCTTCTGTGTAGCTGAAAACCTAGTCTAGTACCTTAAATCTTTTTACAAGATGTCAGTAGCCAGTATTTTTGTTTATAAAGGGCTGCATTGTCCACTATTTAGAAGAATTATTATTTTTTTTTAAATTGCAATTTATTTATTGTGTAAAATTTACAGCAGACTTTAGGATATGTTGCATGGATGTAAAGAAGGATGAATCTGTGTCATGCATTGTGCCACTCAAGTCCTGTACTTAGGGCAAAACAAGTACAATGCGTTATTTGGAGTATTTCATTGGTACTTGGGTAGCCATACTCCTAATGAAGTGCAGTGTTATCCAAGCCCACCGATTTTAATATGTATTATCAACACCGAAAAAGTCCAGAAACCCTTGTATAGGCTTGGCAATAGAAAGTAATGACCAACCCCAAGTAAGTGGACAAATGCTCTCCTATTCTTTATATGCAAAAACAATGAGCGCATAGATCCGTAAATGTCAAAAAAATTAAGACCGGCTAAGGGGGGATATCCCAAAAACGATACAGCATCATAAGGTTTAATAGAAGTATGTACAATATAGTAACAATGTGAGGGGAGACTACATAGTAATACATACACAGAATAATAATCTTTATTTATATAGCGCCAACATATTCCGCAGCACTTTACAATTTAGAGGGTATAAGTACAAATAGACAGACATTACACATTAAAAACTTACAGATGAGACACAAAGTGTGAGGGCCCTGCTCACAAGAGCTTACAATCTAAAGAGCTACAAATAAGTAAAGAAGTAGAGATACAAATAAGTCATGTCACAATGGCTTAGCAGTACATATGCATCACATAAGTGTCGCCTCCCTGAAATATGTTACGGACACCCTGATGCATGTGTTCTGGGAATCGCTTCTTTAGGGGATGTATATCAGGGGGTCCTAACTTTCCTCGTAGGAAGGTTTCAGTATGCCTGGTCCTTGAGAGAGTGGTAGGAGTCCGATGGCAAGCTGTCACTCACTAAAGAGAACATATATGCCATACTGAGGTAGGCAGGTCAGAAGGCATAGCTTTCAGCTCAAAAAACTTTTAGCCAGCCATGTGTATCCAGCCGTAGATTCAAGTCTTTCATGGAGAAATCTTTCAATTTTGTGTTAGACCAAAGAGGTCTCTGCCAATTCAATGTTAGCCAATGGTGACCGTTACTTTCTGTCCTGGAAACTGATTTAGACGATGTCCTATGTTGGATTGAGTATGTGTATCCCTAATTTTTAAAAAATGCTAGCCAAATTTCCTCGGGAAACATTTTTTTTTCTTACACCAATTTGTAGAAATCCACCGGACTTGCTGCGAAATTTAAATTTTTCGCACGAGGGCCATGGATTTACTTTAAATCACCATTTGTAATAGAGTAGAGCTAATCTGCAGCACATCAGTACAAAAATGACGGGAAAAAAACGAAACACAAAAATTAAAAATCCAGAAAATGCGATTTTATTTAAAAATTTAAAAAAAAATTTTTTATTTCAAAAAAAATTTAAACCGTATGCCAAGGGCAACAGGCAATAAAGTGCTTACTATTTTATTTGAACCAAACTCACCTTTTCTGGATACTACATTTTTGCTGTGGACTTCCGTTTTTGGAAGAAAAAACAATCCGTACTGGTTCCGGTGGCAATAGAGATGGGTGAGCTGGCTACCTGCTAGAAGTTGTATTGTGCAGCTTCTGAACTATAAAATCTACAGCGCCTGCGGAAATTTACGGGGGAAATTTTCCCTCCGTGTAGGATATGCGGGTTCACATTATACATTTTGGAAAAAGCAAGTAAATGTGTCCTGTTTTGAGTGTAAATGGTCTTTTTTTTTTTTTTTTTTTTTACCTTATTTTCATTTAGGTGATCCTGGTGGATGACTACAATGTGTAAAACATCCAGTCAAATTCAAAGCTACAACAGCTGCGCGTTTGATCTCGGCATCACTTTCTATAAACTATATTGTATAAAATGTTCATTGTAAAGCACCACATGGATTAGACTGTTTCCAAATGTAACAGAGCGTTTTTCTGTATTTTAGTTGATAAAGGCAAGCAGAAGACCAGCCCAAGGCCCATCACAAGGGACAGGCTGCCCTGTCGTGCCCAAGCTCTTTTAATTGGCACAGTAAGGCATATGTGAAAACAAGGGCCACCCCAAAACTCAAGAACTTGCTTACAAGCAGCAATCACAGGTTCGAAGCTCTTACAGTGGTCATACAGCATGTGATCAACCCGGAAGTGCTTGATAGACGTTGATACCCTTTTCTTATACAAGCACCCTTAAAATTTTTCAGCTTTTCTTGACTAGTCACCAGAAGATGAGGAGCAGTCAGTTGTTCTAGTTTTGATTAGTAACCTCTAAACTTTAGTGCAGGGGTCCACTCAATACTTTTTAAACCGGGGCGGTTCAAGTCCCTCAGACATTGGAGGGCTGGAATATAGTTTAAAAAAAAGTTTTGTTACTTTTGGGGGTTCGTTACGATTCGGCTACGTACAATGTATATAGTTTTTTATTGTTGAAGCGGCTTTTTACAAACTACAGAAAGTTTTTATTTTGTAAACAATATTTAAGCAATTGCGTTTGTCTTCTGAATGGCATAACTTTTATATTTCTTCTGTATAGGAGTCGCCGTAAGGTTTTTTTAGCGAGGATGAACCCACGTTGTTTTTACTTGGTGTCACTTGCATTATATTTATGGCTTTTTGATACTTTTTATTCCATTTTACTGCTGAGGATGAACAAAAAATCACAACTTTATGATTTTTTTACCGAGCGTTCACCGTCGCAGGTTAAAGAATAACATGACAGATTTTAGGGCAGGTTTGTTACAATCCGTGGCAATACAATAATATGCTTGCTCTTATTTCTTGGATATTTTTATTTGGGTAATGGGGTGTTTGTAAAGGGGAAATAAGAGCAGTTGTAGTAGGTTCTTTATTTTATGTGCTTTACAACTTTTTTTTTTCACTTTTCCCAAGTCGGGATTTGTCATCGGTATATGCAGCAGTATACTGGTTAACTCACCATGACCACATTTGTAAGGAATTCCCAATGCTGAACCACATTTCTTATAGATTTCCAGTCTCCTCAAGCTGACATAGTTGCTTAGCGCAATAATACAGGGAAGAGGTGCCAGGAATAAGGGTATCACTCGCCAAATAGAGAAACTTGTTCTTCTGGGAAAAATGTGGGGAATCTATACTACTACAAAATGTCGTGATCCGGACATTGGGAGCTTACTAACCGTCTTCCACCAGCTTTCCAGGACACCTGATAATGCTAAAACATGCCAGGGACTGGGTATTGCACATTACAATCCATTAATAATTCTAGGGCTTATTTTTAAAAGGTGGTCAACTGCTGTCCGACAAGTTGGCTCTGTCCGTGACTCGGAGGTTGGGGGGAAGTCGGGGGATCCGCCTGAGTCTGGTAGGGGAGAGGGGGGCTTCTTGCCTGAGTCTGGTGGAGAGGGGGGGACCTGCCTGAGTCTGGAGGATCGCAGGGGCGGTCTCCTGGCCTGAGTCGGTGGAGACGGGGGGGCTCTACCCCATCCTTGCACATGTAGTCTGGAAGGAGGGGGCGGTCCTGATCTGAGATGGATGAGAGAGGGGTGGGTCTGCCCTGAGTCTGGCGAGCGGGGGGGCGAGTCTGCCGGAGTCTGGTGGCGAGGGGGTGTCCTGCCTGAGTCTGGGAGGAGAGGGGGGGCTCATGCGCCCTGAAGTCTGGATGCGAGAAGGGGGTGGCTCCTTGCCTGAGTCTGGAGGAGAGGGGGGCTCTGCCGTGAGTCTGGAGGAGCATGGGGGGGGACTCCTTGCCTGAGTTGGTGGAGAGGGGGGTCGATCCTGCCTGAGTCTGGAGGTATGAGGGGGAGGCTCTAGCAGAAGTTGGTAGGTGGAGGGGGTAGGCCTCCTGCCCCTCTGAGATTCGACGGACGAGGAGGGAGGGCTCCAGTGCCTGAAAGTCTTGGAGAGAGCGGGCGGGGGGCTCTGCCATGAGTTGGGGAGGGGGAGGGCTCTTGCCCTGAGTCTAGGAGGAGAGGGGGGCGGCTAATGCTTGAGTCTCTGAGAGGATACGAGGGGGAGCGTCCTGCACTGAATGAGTTCTCGGAGGAGTTGGAGGGGGACGTGTTCCCTGCTAGTCTGGAGGAGATGGGGGGCGCTCCTGCATGAGTCATTGGAGAGAGCGGGGCGGGAGCGAGCCTGCCCTGAGTCTGGAGGGAGTGGGGCGCTCCCTGCATGAGTCTAGGCGCGAGAAAGGGGGCTGGTGCGCTCAGCCATGGAGTTGGAGGATGGCGGGGCGGCGGGGGCGAGCTCCTGCTCGGTAGTCTGGAGGATCAATGAGGGGGGGCGGGGGCGGATCTGCTCCTGATTCTGGAGGAGAGGGGAGGAGGGGGGGGCCTGGGCTCACCTGCTGACGTATGGAGGAAGAGGTGGGGGGGGCGGCTACCCTAGCACCTCTTGTGATTCTGGGGAGAGGGGGGGGGGGGCTCCTGCTGAGTCATGGAAAGGAGAAGAGAGAGGGGGTAGGGGGGCGGCTCCTGGCCCTGAGTCTGGAGGTAGAGGAAGAGGGGGGAGGGGGGAAGGCGGTCCTGCGGAGTCTGGAGGGGAGGCTTTGCCTCTGGACTCCGGATGGACTCTGCACTGCCTCACGTGGCTTTCTCCTGTGGGGGAATGCTGAGCACTGACCTACATCTCTGTCTTCTGGAAGTCACTAGCCCCGAGGAGCCTGGATGTGAGGATGTCGACGTGGGGGTCACTTTATGGAGCTGATGGGAGGTGCTGAGGGGCGGTACTTGCGGATTGAAGGGAGGTGTCTGTGAGTGGAGGATGGCGCGGACACTCTGTACTGTTTACTGTTGACAAGTGTTCTCAGCCCGCTACACCATCACTCATCACAGACACTCCATATACTGCAAGGTCGGCCTAGGCTCACACTCTCTCCTATCTGCTTCCATAGTGTCGCCCCCCTCCCCCCCCTTGAATAACTGGCCCCCTGCTGTTGTGCTGCTCTTTTTTCTGTAATGATGGCTTAGGTAACCTGTCACTCCGCCCGCAGCATCACATCAATGTATGGGGGGGGGGGGGAGGTGCTTCAGTGGGCATTGGTGACAGTTTTCCGGTGACGTGAGCATGTGAAACAGGCTAGGAGGGACGCTTTATAAGAGATGCAACTGAATTCGGAGGAACGTCGAGCTCCGTGCTGCCCACGCCTGGTGCCTTGTAAATGCTCAACGATCTGCGGGGATGGCAGCGGGGGGTCGGATAAGATAAAAAATTCACCCCCCCCGGGGGTTGGGCGCATGCGCGCTGCGGGCCATAGTTTGGGACCTGGCTTTAGTTGTGTTCGTGTTCATTGATTTATCTTGAAACTAAAACTCGACACTCCATTAACTTCACATGGGAGATTTGTTCTTGGTTAATTATTTATACTTTACAGATGAGAAGAAGAATGGATTAACTTAATAATAGTAAATATGGGTACATAGATAAAACTTGGTGAATGATAAATTTGGCTTAAGTGTGACAGAAAAAACTATGAAGAGTTTAAAATACCTTCATTCTCTTATCAAATGGCTAAACCCGACAAAGATGAGGACAGCTGCAAGCAGGGGTGTCGACTATGGTGTGCAGTGGTAGCAGCTGCTATAGGGGTCTTACATCCAGTGATGAGGACTAAACTGCCCCTCCCCCCTCTCCCCTCCCATTTGACAAGGAGATTTGGTTATGGTGTGTTTATAACAATTTACTGATCCCCAAAACTGACTTAAAGAACTTTTGGGCACGGAGTGTGATTTAGCAAAATATCCAAGAACACTTCTGATTCATATATTTATCCAGTGTATTTGAAGTTAGGCGTTATGCGATGCTGCAAAATGTCAATTATAAGACTTCTGGCGTGTGGGAAAGATGCACGCTGCGAATAATCAATTCCTAACTATTGGTCTTATGAGAGGAGGAAAAATGCTGTACTTAATCAGTGCAGTTGACAGAACAGAGGTGAGCTGCAATTGGTGTTCTAACTAAGCAAAATACAGTGAAATTATATCGTAAATTGGTAATGTGATTTTAGTAGCACATGAGTCCTACACTTCAGCAAGAACACTTTTTTGACACTTCCTGTGTCTGCATGATCTGGATGGCACGATCAAAAGTGCTGAAAGATGCTAGAAAAATGGTGTCTCGAATAGAAACTATTAATGGAGAACGACATGTAAAATGTTCGGTTTGAGTTCTAACATTGCAGAATGTTCTATTCGAATTAACATTTCTATAGAACAGTTCGCTCAACACTTACGTCACCAGTTTTAACCGCTATATATAATAATATAATCTTAGTATATCTATAGCAGCTCTAACATATTCCGCAGCATTACCAAAATATCACGGTCAAATACAGTCAGTACACATTAAAAGTACTACCACAAATGATGACACAAGGTGTGTGGGGCACTGCTCGTGAGAGCTATACAATCTCTTCGAGTGTATGGTCGTAACATCGGTAAGAATAGTGCCTGTTTACAACACGGTCGGCGATGTTTCATAAATAGGGGGTGGTTTACCTGTAAAAAAGGATGAAACTCGGCCACCAGACTGCTTCATTATATCCAGATAAGTGCTGTGGTGCAAGTCTAGGGAGTGAAGCAGTGTGTTCTACAAGTTTAGGGATTTGGGGGCCAGATGGAGAAGATGCATATTTTCAGGGCCCTCATGAAAACTGTGAGGGTAGTGTTATGTGCAGAATCGCGCAGGTAGCTTTTACCAGAGAATGGTGGCGCATCTGTGTCGAAATATTGTAGGCGGGCGTGGTGGATGGGCGCGTTCGGATTGATTGAGGATGTAACTTGATATCAGCAGCGCGGAGAGTACGGGTCAGGGCGGTTAAGAGATATGGAGGAGATGTAGGGGAGGTGCAGCGTGTGGAGCGATTTAATGGGTGAGAGTGCTGAGTTTATACTGTATCCTTTACTGGATTGGCAACCGTGCAGTGATACACAGTGTAGAGGATCAGTAATAGCGGCTGAGAGAGAAGAAGCCTGGGCTGCTGCATATGGACAGTTTGGAAGAGGGCGAGTTTGCAGAGAGGGAGACGATAGCAACGGTCGTGTGCAGTAACGTCAAACGTGAAAGAAATAAAGAGCAGTAATGAGAGTTTGCGTCGTTTCCACAGTGAGAAAATGGACGGATTTTGGAGATATTCCTGAGGTGCAGGTGACACGGAGGGCAAGGGATTGGATTTTGGAAGAGGTCAGTTCAGGAATCCAATACACCTAGACGGGGCCTGCGCCCTAGGAGAAGATGGTGGTACACTTACTGATAACAGAAAATAGCAGGGGGGGGTTGGATAGGTAGCTGGCGGAAGACAAGAAGTTCATTCTTAGTGAGGTTTCAGTTTCAGACGGAGAGAGGAATGATGTCAGGAAGCGGACCAACGACAGTCACTTCGGATGTTTATGTCAGCAAGGCGGAGATGATGTCAGGGAGGTGTGTATAATTGGGTGTCATCGCAATAGAGATGGTATGGAAGCCAAATTATGATGGTTTGTCCAATGGGGGCTGTGTTACAATGGAAGAGAGAGGACTATTAGAAAAACTGATCCCTGAGGGAACCCCAACAGAAGAGAACGAGGAGAGGAGGTTCGAACTCAGAAAACGGAGACAATGATGGAGCGGTAGAGAGGTGCAGAACGGAGACCAAGCGAGAGCGGTGTACCTGGAGGATGGTGTGAGCTGTGAGGAGAAGTTCGGTGATCACAGTGGTCAAATGCTGAGAGAGATCAAGGACGCAACAATGACTAGTTTACTGAGATTTTGCTGTTAGGAGGTCATTTGAGACTTTAACTAGGCAGTTTCCAGTGGAGTGCTAGGGTGCGGAAACTGATGTCATGGGTCAAGAAGATGAGTTCGCAGAGAGATAGGATTAGGCGAGAGTCGACAAGCGTTAAGAGTTTAGAGATGAGGGCAGGTTTTTAGAGATGGTCACTCGGTAGTTATCAGCACAAGGACGGGTCCAGAGAGGGCTTTTTTAGTAAAGGGGTTATGATGCGTGTTTGAAAGGTAAGATGGAAAGTTCCAGTGGAGAGCGAGAGGTCAGATGCAGCTAAGGTGAGAGAGGACAGTGCGAGTAAAGGGATTTGGAATGGTGGGATGGAATGGGGTCAGTAGAGAGGTGGTGGACGAGCGACAGAGAAGAAGACCACTTTTCTCTGTTCGTGGGTCAAGGCTGCGAGTAGATTAGAGGAGTGGTGGAGGGACAGGATGGGTATTATTCTGGGGACTGGAGATATGTTAGCGGATATTTTCTATTTTTGTCTTTGAAAGTGAGTGGCAGGTCTTCAGCAGAGGACAGAGAACGGAGCTGCGCTATGAGCCCTATCGGAGGGGTGGCAGTTGTCAAACGAGGCCGTTTTGGGTTGTTGTGTTGAGTGGCGATGGGAGGGAATATTTTTGTTTGGCGGCAGTGAAGGGCAGTTGATAGTCCTGAGCATGAATTTGTAGTGGCGAAAGTCTGAAGGTCGCCTTGACTTTCTCCACTCGACGCTCAGGCACCACTGTACAAATACGTGGAGAAAACGAGTCTGGGTGTGTGCATGGCTGCGGGCGTATGATTGGTGGTCGGGTGTGAGTGGTTGCACCAACATGTCCTAGGGTGGTATGTGAGCGTTTCATTGTAACGTGGGACCAGCATGGTCTGGCGGAGAGGGAGGAGACTTTGGGGGAGTGACGACTGTATGGTGTATGTGAGTTTTGAGTATTAAGATGGCAGGGATTATTTCTGTATGGATGATGGGCAGTTATGTCAGGAAGTCCTGAGACATTAGTGATTATGCCGCGGAGATATAGATGGAGGTCTAGAGAGAGCATAAGGAGATTAGTAGAAGTTAGCAAATTGAGAAGCTGCCAGAAGACCAGATCCAGAGAGTTCCATCCTTCGTGGGCTTGGGAGTCAGTGAACTGCCAGACGGCACTGAGTGGAGTTCATGAGAATGTGAGCAGAGGAGAATTGGTCACAAATGGGGATGTTGAAGACATCACCCATGATGCATGAGAGGGACTTTCACGAAGAAAGGAAGTGTGGGAGCCAGTGCAAAATGATCCAAAAACTGGCGGGGAGAGACGGGGAGGTTGTAGTCAAACTGTGACTCTGATGGACTATGGCTGAATAGAGTCAGAGGTTGTGGACTCCTACTAAAGGATGGCGGAAAAGTGCGGGAGGGTGCAGGAGGAAGGACCTGATAAGTGCCAGTGTGGAGAGAGTGTATGCAATCCTCCACACGGCTGTTCTCAGGTCTGTGCGGTGTGGGTGAAGTGTACACCACCTTAGGTGAGAGCGGCAAGGGAACGCGGTGTCAGATTGTGGAGCATGTTTCTGTTCGGGCCTAGCAGGTTGAGGGAGTTGGAGAGAAAAAAGGTATGCACAGCAGTGATGGTTTGTTGCAGCGGATCGGGCGTTCATAGAGAACAACTTAACAAAGGCGAAAAATGGCGTCACGAGATTGGCAAGACAGGTTAGCCGGGTTTCTATGGGCGGTGAGGAGAGGTGGGATGAGCAGTAAAGGAAGGTGCCCGGGGTTGGGAGAGATGGCCTGCCGCGAGAAGATGGAGAATGATAAGAGACTGCAGATGGGTCAGTGATGGAATATGAGCGGAGTTTGTGCTAGTATTTGTGAGCTGGAGCTTTGGGGTGTTGAGGTGAGAAGAAATTAGGGCGGGTGTTGTGGGGGTATGAGATAATTGGTGAGGGGGGAAGGAGCGAGGAGCGCTTATGTGGATAAATTGTCTGAGGGCTTGATGGGTGGTAAGATACGGAGGCAGACGGTCGCCATGAAATAGGTATAGCAACATGGTAATAAGGTGTCATGCAAATGACAGTGTTGAACCGTACAAAACGGTCGAGAGTCCCTTCTCCTTTGTCACATGAGGCTCAATTAGGGTACTGTTTCGAGGATTGCCACTTTATATAATGCTACTTAGAAAATTTGGCCAGAACTCGGTCCAAAGACACGCTCTGAACTTATATCAATCTTAGTCGAATAGTGTTAGTTTTTTTGTTTTTATTTCTTTTTTTCTATTTTTTTGTTTTTTTTTTTTTTTTTTGTTATTTTTTTTTTATTTTTTTTTTCTTTTTGTTTTTCTTTTTTTTTATTTTTTTTTTTTTTGATGGTCTCAGATGACCCCTGTTTATTTTGTGGGTTTTTTTGTGTTTTTTTTTTATTATTAATTATTCTTTTTAAATCTGCTTAAGCTTGGTATCAGCCATTATTGAAGTGAAGCTATACTTGGAACACAGTCCTCTACACTGTACTGCAGGGAAAATGTAGTATTAGAACATTGGCCATTAGAAATCTATCTTAACTATTATAAGCTTGACAATCAGGGGCCAAATTACAGATGCTCTTGTTCTTGATAGATATAGATGCGAGGAGTCGAGAGTATGTGTTCAAAGAAACTACAGGTTGTTTTTCTTTCAGTAACGGCACCACTCCTATTTGTGGGTTGTGTGTTGCAGCTGGGCTCCGAATAACGTGAGTAGGGGCTGAGTGCAATACTCACACATACCTATGACTCTAGGTTGTGGCATGTTTTAGCAAACCACACATGTTTTTCTAACCTTAAAAAAACTCTATCTCTTTATAATCTCATTATAGAAGGCAACAGTCTCATGATTGCTCTATTGTTTCTTGAGGGCACGTTAAGATCCTTGACTAACCACAAGGTAATTAGGCATTACAGCCAATGTCATGAAAGAAAATATTGCTTATTTTTTCTGATCGGGAGGGGGTTTCTTATCTAGAAGGTGTGCATAATACTAAACATTATCAGGCCACGAGACTAACAGAAAGGGACGTTAAGTGCAAATCTTCTATGCTTGTGTATCAGAGCTCACGAGGGAAGTTGATTATTAATTACATGTCTGTAGGGGAATTTAAATTATATTAAAAAAGATACCCACTTACTTTTTAACAAAACTTATAGAATAGTCACATTGCTTGTCATAACTTGTGAAATTTTGCTGGTAGTGTTCCTATACGTTACCTATCATGGATTAGAATAAACTAGTAGGATCCCAAATAAACTGGAGTTTAGGGAACAGATTTTAGGAAAATGTGCGATATGACCCCTCCATGGCCCTGCTGGTTAGTTTGAAGGGTTCTAAGGGGAGGAGACGCATAATTCATTACTTCTAGCTCTTCATCCAAAATTGTATTTCAAATAACCACGCTTTTTGTTGAATAACGATCCTAGTTCTTTCATTCCAGATCCTTTTTCTCATGCTGGTGTATTAAATATATTGTGACCATTAGTAGTAACCTCAATTGTGGTGGTATACGTTTCTGTATTTCATGTAATGTAGCTTCTGTATTGTTTGCAGCCTTGTTTATAGGGCTACCGCCATCATAATCGGTTTCCACTCATAAGTATATGAATTTGAACAAACAAAGATTTTCACCCATTTGGGTTTAAAAAAATGCTACTCTGTTGGTCAGTGACCCATGTAATATCGAATTTACTAGACGATGTCTTGGACTAGCTGAGTTGTTTGGACAGCGTCCCATAAACTTTAATAGTGGTGGTTGCTATAACAAACTGTGTAACAGCCTTAATGGGTGGAGGTGCACTGTATCAGAGGAAATAGGAAGCCGGCGAAGGAAGATAAACGGTCTGAGCCAGAGTTTACTTTGCATGTATCTTTATTTATTTATTTTTTTTGGCGTATGCTTATTTAGCAGCTGTTGTAAGTAATCAGCCCTTAATTACAGGTGACTTGTATATAGATTCCAGTTCTGTGAATATGAACTATAAAAATACTACTAATACTGCTGTTGCTATTATAGTTTTTCCTTGATTTATTCAACTGCAATGTTGTCAAGAAGTTCATTGAAAAGTTTTGTTTGGTCACCATTCACATGACGTCTTAACTCTGTAGCTGTTTGACAGTAAGGCTATGTCCCATGCACATGTTACGATGTATTCCGGCGTTTTTTTTTTTTAAAAGGCCCCGGGATAGACGTCAGTGTGGTGCTAGCCGGCAATAGAAAAGACGAGTTGTTCTACACAGTGTTTTTCTTGCCCGTCTTTCGGAGCCGGCATATTATAAACATGTGTATAATACCCCGTGTTCTGTTTCTCGAGTTTCCCTACAGTGTTTTTATGGGGGCGTCGGGAAAAGGGAAAAGCGGCCGCGGCTTTTGCCAAACGTGACAAAAGCGCGGTCCTGAATCAGAGAGGAAAGCGCTTTAAAAAGGGCCCTTTTTTTAATATGCAGTGTTTGAATGCTAAATTTTTTTAGTTCCCTTCCCTTTCCCCTTTATTTTTCCAATTTTTTTGTTTAAAAAAAAAAGAAAAAAAAAGAAAAAAAAATTTTATCGCATCTGAGGAAAAATTCCTACAACACCAAAGGGAAAAGTCCCGCTGTTCTTGGATGTTTTATTCTATGTGGGTACCAAAATGACTTGTTTGGAATGACCATGACATAACTTTGGGCCCCCCGTTCCTAGTATGTGGGCTATGAGTTTGCTGGCTATGTGATGAAAAATTGCTAAAAACACCTCATTTTTAGCCCCCGCCCCCTTAAAAGAAACGTGTACAAAAGGAGTAAAAGTTCAAATTGGTAGAAGTACCATCAGTGTAAGGGTACTGGTACTGTAAGTGCATTACTTTTTGGATTGGGTCCAGCAGGACACACAAGTTCCAATGAGTTAAAGGGGTTTTCCCATTATAGTTCCTGTGCCATCTCTGAGGCCTGCTCAATGAATGGGGTTCCCGCTGTTCCCTGCAAAGCCTGGGGGCTAGAAGCCATGGTCTGCAGAGAAGAGCGTTTTAAAGGGGGTTTGCCCGGACGAAAGATTCTTACCCCTTTCTTAGCCCGGAGAAAAGTCAACAAACACGCTGAGTCATGAAGCTGAGGAGAGAGAGGGGGGGGGGTGAGGTTTTAAGGGAGGGCTCAAAACTTAAGTGAAAAAAATTTTTAAAAAGTACAAGAGTGGTTCATCAGCAAGACCCCAGATCGATGATGTCGGAGGAGTTATTTTTAAGAAAACTATGTAAACTACCTGGGGTGAAAAAGAGGGAGACGCAACCCGCCAGGGGCACAAAGCTGCATAAAGGGATCCTGTGAAAGTTCATAAAAAATAAATATAAACTTGTGGCTTCAGCTTGAAAGTGTTTCTGTTTCTGTACGATAAAGCGGGATCAATCAACCTACAATGTTTATTTGTTTCAAAAGAAAAATTGCTACCCGGGGCCCTTTAAAAAAATTCTGCAGCCCGTTTCGATAGAAAGCTCTCTGCCCCAAACCCCGGCCCGCAGACAGAGCTCTTGTAGGTCTATTAATAGAAACTTTGAATTTAACCCCAAGGGATGTGGCGCTGAGTCCTGATGAAAATTTTTTTAATACTAATTTAGAAAGTGATTAAAACCCCTTTTGGAGGTCCAAGTCAACATACATCGTGGCAAAACCCCTTTAAGGGGCTGCAGTTTTGACCCCACGCATGCTCTTTAAAAGTTTTTCCTTTGGTCCCCAAATGTAAGGAAACTATAGTCAGCCCCCTTAAATTTTTGGGGTTCTGTGAAGGGAAAAACGTGGGTTTGGGACCTTCCCCGAATGACCCTGTCCTTCTCGGGATCAGTGACTTTCCCAAAGGGTAGACTTCATACCCCTTAGGCATGTCCCGTGGTATGGATCACGTAAGATTTAAAAAAACCCCCTTTGAAGTAGATTTTAAAAATAGAAACCCCCCCTTATCCAAAAGGAGATCAGGTTGTGGAGTATAAAAATATACAAAAATGATCCTTATGTCGAGGTACTTTTTGATGTCCTTCCATTCGGTCTATTGAAAAATCAAATGGTCAAACGCTTAGGTTTTCTTTTTATTTTTTGTTTGCCTATAAAACCCTGGGTAACAGTGAGGGCCAGGGGCCCCCTCAAATTTTTAATGAAATAAATAAAAACCTTTACTAGACGGGGAAAACTTAATAAAGAAAACAAGCCTTTTTACGCACTTGGAACCCTTATCTCCTTCCAAGGAATGAAACCTCCAAAATTAAAGGGTTTCGAACTTTTGACATTTTTAAACGAAGGAAGAAGTGAAAAAAGGCCAGTACAAAAATTTATTTGGGTTCCTTTCATTTTCATCATTTTAAATTATAAACCCGGGGGTTCGTTAAATTTTGTTTCTTAAAAAAAAATTAAAAAAATTTTTTATAAAAAATATTAATTTTAAAAAATAAAAAAAAAAAAAATTTAAAAATTTAAAAAAATTTTAAAAATTTAATTATATTTTAATAAAAATTCTAAAAAAAAAAGGGGTTGTTTTTAAATTTAAAAAAAGGGGGGGATTTAAGGGAAATTAAACCCAATAAGAAAAATTTTTAAAACCAAAAATAAAAAAAAAAAAAACCCAAAAACCCCCCCCCAAATTTTAAAGGGAAAAACCCCCCCAACCACCCCCTAAAAACCAAAATCTTTTAAAATTTTTTATATTTTCCCCCCCCCCCCCAAAACCCCCCAAAAAAACCCAAAAAAACCCCCCCCAAAAACAATTTAACAAAAAACAAACCCCCCCCCACCCAAACAACCCCCCCACCGGGAAAAAACCCCCCCAAAAAAACCCCAAAAAACCCCCACTTTCCCCAAAACCCAAATTACCCCAAAATTTTAAAAATCCCCTTTTTAAAAAAACCCCAAACCCCCCCCAACCCCCGCCCAAACTAAAAACAAAAAAACCAAAAAAAAAAAATTTAAAACAATTAATTTTTTTTAACCCCCCCCAAAAAGCCCCAATTCAAAAACACCCCAACCCCCCCCCCAAACCCCCCGGGAACACCCCAAAATTAAAAAAACCCAAACCCCCCCACCCCCCACCCAAAAAAAAACCCCCCCAAACCCCCCCAAAACCCAAACCCAAACCAAACCCCCAAAAAAAAAAAACCCCCCCCCAAAAAAACCCCAACAAAACAAAAAAACCCCCCCCCAAAAAAACAAGTAAAACAAAAACCCCCCCCCAAACCCCAAAAACCAAAAACCCAACCCCCCCCCCCCCACCCCCCCCCCAAAACATTTCCCCCCCCACCAAAAAAAAACCAAAACAACCAACCAAATCCCCCTGGCCCCCAAAAAAAATTTTTCAAAACCCCAAAAAACAAACCCCAAAAAAAACCCCCCCAAAAAAAGTTTCTAACCCAAAAAAAACCAAAACAAACACCCCCCCCCCAAAAAGGTTTCAAATGAGAAAAAATTTTGAAAAACCCAAAAAAAAAATTTCCCCCCCAAAAAACCCCAAACCCAAAAACCCCACCAAAAAAACCCCAAAAAAACCAAAGTGTTTCCTTTTAAATTAAAAATTACAAAAAAGTTGGTTTTTGGGGAAATTTTTTGCCCCCTTAAAAACCCCAAAAAAAGAACCCCCCCGAAAACCCCCCCCCCAATAAAAAACCCAAAAACCATTTCCAAACTTTTTATAAAACCCCCAAACCCCAAACCCCCAAAAAAAAACCCAAAAAAAACACCCCAAAAAAAAAAAACAAAAACCCCCCCCAAAACAAATAAAAAAACTTTTTGAAAACCCCCCTTCTATTTTGTTTAAGGAATACAAGTCCCTTTGGGGTGGGATTTTTTTTTAATTTTAAAAAATTTAAGGGGGAAAAATGTAAGGGGGGGTTAAAAAGGACTGGTAAATGCGGGGCCACTTATGTGGAAGGGAAACCCGTTTAAACAGCCAAAGCATATTCGGTTTCCGCAAAAAACACGGCCCTTTTCCCACTTGGTCCCGTTCATACGGGTTTGAACAGGGGGGGACGGAAGAGAAAAAGGAGGGGCAAAGAATTTGGACCTCCTTTAGCACATCACATACTGAAATTTAAAAACAAGGGTTCCCGGAAACCGGTTAAATTTAAATGCCAAAGCTCGGGCCTTTTTAAGGGAGGGGGAGAGGAAACCCAAAAGTGCCCAATTTAAAGTCCCTTTCCCCGTAACAGTTACCCCAATGGGTTTGGTGCTAGGGTGCCCCCCAAATTAAAAACCACAAGAAACAGGAACCCTTATTTTTGAATTTTGGGCGGCAAGGCCTTTGAAAAGGGAATTTTTAGGGTTTCCTCATTGCTTTTTAAGGGGTAAATGGGAAAGTCCCAAATTTCATTTAGAACGGAAATTTGGGGGTTTCCCCAACCCGTAGGGCTGAAAAATTTCAAGGGGGGGGAAAAGCTAGAAATAAAGCCGGTTGTTTCCTTTTCCCCATTCTATACTTTAGACCACCGGGATTTTGGGTCTTTTTATGAGCCCGGCTGATGTGCCCGAATGGTTGTTTTTTAAAACCCCCTTTTAAATTTAAAATGTCCCTGGAGTTGTGGGCTTTTCATAAACCGGGTTTCCACAAGACATTGTTTAAAAATTAAAAGCATTTCCTTTCCGCCTTTCTGATGTGGGCCCAAAGGGAAAATTTCCACCCCCCTTTTGGTTTTCTGTGACTCTTCCAAAACTCCCTATTTTTGGGTTGAAAACCGGGGGGGACACACTGTGATCCTTGAGCTCAGTGGCCACTTCCGTTTGAGAGCCCCTTTTGCTGGAAGCCTCCCAAAATTGGGAGAACTGTTGAACAATTGAAAGGTTTTTTTTCCATGATGCCCAAAATGGGAACAGCGGATTGAAAAGGCACGGTGGTTTTTGACCCCCTTTTCGAGCGTTTTTGTGCAGGAAGACACAAAACCCAATTCTGTACATTGCTGCAAAAAAAAAATCGCCCAAAAAATGCCCCTGTTTTAAAAAGCAAACCAAACGACACCAAAATTTATTTGGGCAATTCGGGATTAAAAAACCTGTTTTTTGAATTTTTTGTTTTTTTAAAGCTCCTTGTAAGGCAATTTTTTAACAGGGGTTTAAATTTCAAAAAACAAATTTAAAGGGTTGTTTGCCGATCTTTAAAAACTTTTTCTTTCGGTTTTAAATCTTTAAAAATTTAAGTGCCACTAAGTTTAAACAGAAATTTGGAACCTGTTTTTGGGCGCGGATTAAACCACCCCCATTCAATTTTGGGTTGGTAATCCGTCCGGAAAAAATTTCCTTTCACATTTTTTTCCGGCCGTTTTGCGGCAGCAAATCCGCCGGCAATCCGGAAACGGAAAAAATTTTCGCCCTTGAACAAACGAAGTTTCCCCATTAAAATCAATTTTTAAAACGGCCCCAGTTACTTGTTTTGTAACTGTTTTCCCAAGGGTTTGGGCCCGTAAATTTTGGTTTGAAATTCCTTTTTCCCCAAATAAGCCGAGTGAACATGGCCTTAAAGGAGATAAACCCAATTGTGCAAAAAAGTACAAAAACATTGAACAGGTGGACGTTTTGAAACCCAAAGTGAGATGGTCTCTTTTGGATTTCCCTTTTTAAAAAAAATTTTTAAAAAAACCTTTTAAATGTTAAACCTGAAATTTCAGCCAAAAGGCCCAAATTTACCCTAACTTTTTTGTGATTAGGGATCTTTGTATTCCCCCATATCCTGCCCCTTGGGCACGGGAAAGAGACCCGGGATGTGTTAAACAAAAGGGGTGTTGCTTTTTTTTTTTTTTTCCCATTTGGAAAAAGTATAATATTTGGGAACCCAAATTTCCCACAGTTCCGCTAGCCCCCGGAATTAAACAAATTTGCTTAAAAAACCCAAAAATTGTAAAATTAAAAACCCTGGGAGCATCCCTTTGGCCGGGGATTTTTATACCTAAAATTTAATTTTCTTTTTTTAAATGTCTCCTTTCCCCCCCAAAAAGTATAAAAAAAAATTTGGGGTTTTTGGGTTAACAAGTTTTTTTTGAAGAAAAAATTTTTACGCTTTAAATCCCTTCAAAAAAAGCTGATTAAGGCATATTTTAAAAAAACCCCTTAAATCCCCATTGTTTTTTTCCGGGGGAATTTTAAAAAAGCAAAAAAAAACTCCTCAAGAATTGACATGTCCCTTATTTTTATGGCTTTTAATTACGCCCCAAAAAACCCGCTTGCATTTTTTTATGCTTTGAAAAAATATGCTTCATTTTAAAGGGAAAAGGGGGAAAATTTACATTATATTCAATAAAGGAAGATTTGAAGCCTGCCCTGGGGGCTGATTTTTGACCCAAAATTTAAGGGCCCCTAAAAATGGCTCAAATGCTGGTAAACCATACTCTTCAAGGCATTTTCTTTTGAGCGCGGTGTCTACTTGGTAAAAGTCCCCCCCCCTTTTTTATTTTTTTTAAAGCAATAATGGTATCTTGTTAAATCGTAATTTTTTTTTCCCGGTCTTTCTACCCCCCCAAAAAAAGGGTTTATAAGGGCCATTTTAAAACCCTGAAAAATTTGGTTTTTTGGTCTAAAAATTTGTTTTTTAAGAAGTTTCAAAGGCCCCGGGCAATGAAAATTTTTTAATCATGAAAAAATTTTGGTTGCTCTTTATGACTTAAAACCTCTTCTGCAAGGGTTTTAAAGGGGGTTTTGCAAAAAATTCTTTCTCAAAAACCTCCGGTTTCCAGCTCTTCACTTTTGTGGGCTCAGGAGGGGTTTTTTTGGGTTTGTTTGAATTGAATATCTTTTACCAGCAGACGGGAACATCACCAGGTTTTTCCCTTTTCTGTAGCCCGGGACCAGGTTTTTAAGGAAAAAGCATTGTTAATAGCTCGAGGTAAAGTTTTCCCTTCCAGGCACAGGGGCCCTAGGTTCAAATCCCGCGGGAACCAAAACCTTTGTTTTTTTTTTTCCCCTTTTTAAATCAATGCACAGCCCTCATTGGGGTTTTTTCTTTTTTTTTTAAATTTGAAAGGGTTTGGCAAATTAAAAAGGGGAAGAAAAGGACAGGGAAAGGTGAAAACCACCGGGGGATTAAAACCCCAGTGGGGCTCCTAAAAGGGAAAAGGGTGTTGTCGAGCTTGCGCCCGGGGAAAGGGAGGAGCTCACAGCCCGGTCTATCCCCTGGAGATGGGGCTGTAAACAATGGTCAAAAAAGGGAGCAGCAAAAACCCAAAAAATTTGCAGAATTTTTAAATAAGAAGGGTGAAATGTTTAATTTCCCAAATTTTTTTCCCCACGTCAAATTTCATTTCGTGGAAAAACCCCTTTAAAAGCATTAACTTTACTTTTCAATTCTGTTTTTTTTTTTCCCAAAACCCAGTAGTTGAATTGAAAAAGTTTTTTAAAAAAAAAAACCTACCAAAACCCCGGATGGCATAAAATTAGTTTGTCAGAGATTTACATATTAATTACTAAGACACTTCTAGCTTTTTTTTTTTTTTTTTTTAAGCTACAGAAGTAGGGGAAAAAATTTTAAATTTTAGTGGTCTTAATAATGTGGATTGGTTTTGTGTAAAATTAAATATATACATTTTTATATATTTTTTTAATTTAGGAACATTTTAACGGGGGAGACAGAGAATCTAAAAAAAAATCCAGAAAATCATTTTTATGTTTTTTAAATTTTTTTAAAAGATTTTATTTTTTTTAAAAATAAGTATTTTGTTTCCCCTAGTAATCCGAAAGAATTTGGTCACGGACAAGTTGTTTTTTTTTTTAAAGAAGCCCCCCCAAAAACCCTGCACCCCATTACCTGTTTTAAATTTGAAACCTGTTTGAATTAATTACCTTTATAAAAAAACACGGGTCCAAAACTCCCAACCCCAAAACTGCAACCTCCCCCACCCATGGCCAAAGCTGTCAAAGGGAAACCCCAGGGAAAAAACTTGAGCATGCAAAAAGGCGGGGAAAGTACAAAAGGAAAGGGCACTTAAAGGGGAAGACACAACTTTTTGGGGGAAATTTTAAATTAAAATTTGGAAAAAAAAAAAGGACGGAATTGTAAACCCTTCCTCAGTCTGGGGCTCCTTTGCAAGCCCTCTTCTCGTGGGGTAAAAAAGATTCTGAGGTCAGGAAATCAGCCCCAACAACATAGGAGGCCCGGTCAATAAAACCTGAATAGAGCTGGGAACCAAAAGCCCTAAAAAGGTTTACCTTAGTAAAACATTAAGCCATTATAAAATTTTAAAAAACCGCAGGGGCATCCCAAGGTTTTTCCTTTTCCCACACCAGCACATGTGGGGGGCTCCCCAAAAACCCCAATCTGGATAAACCAAGGAGGTGGGGGAAAGCCCTTTGGTCAGTTTAGCCCAAAATTTGGAATTTTTTGGTTTTCCACCCCCTTTTACCGTGTTTGAAGGAAAGGGCCCGACGAGGAGTGCAACCAAAAAAACCCTTTCCCAAAACAGTGAACCCTGGGGGAGGAAACATATTTTCGGGAGCTTTTCTCCCCAAATTTTAACAGGAACTAAATCGTTTTTTGGGGGGAAAGATGGTTGCAGCCATTTTTTCAGAGATTTGGCCAAAAAACCCAACCCCCTTTCCTGTGGGGGCTTTGAAGATTTTTTTGGGGCCCTGGGACTTCCAGAAAGGACAATGACCTAAAAACACACACCCCAAGGGCAAAAAACCCCTGTCCCCCGAAAAAGAAATTTAAAGGCCCTTCAGTGGCCAGCCAGTTCCCAGACCTAAACCTAATCAAAAATCTTTGGAGGCACTGAAACTAAAAATTGTAACAGCAAAAAACCTGAAAGGGAACTGGGAAGACCCAGTAGGGAGGGGGGGGGCCCCAAAATTTCCCTCCCTGCAGTGTGTGAAAATTTGGGTCAAAAACTAAAGGAAACAGGGGGACCTGAAATTACAAACACTTTTTCCCTGTAACAAAATTTTAAACTTCTGTTTTTCTTTAGTTCATAGCCCAAAATTTTTAATGCAATAAAAAGCAAATTATTTAAAAATCAAAAAATTTGTGATCTTCGGATTTTTTTTTTTTTTTTCCCTTTAAAATTTGGGGAAAATGGGAAAAAAACTAACTCTTTTTTTTTAATTTTTAGGCTGTCTCCACTGCACAGGAAAAATAAACATTTTTTTTTTTTTTTGCTGTTTTTATTTTTTTAAAAGCGCCACGTTTACCATCTTTCCCTTTGCAGCCCCATAGACGGAAAAAGAAAAAGACAAGTTTTATTTCCCCCACACCCTGTTTTTCCCCCCCCCACGGTCTTTTTTTTTTTCTTGGTGCCCTTTCCCATCCCAATTAAAATTTGCATTAAAGGTGACCCCCCTCTGATGCGGGGGGGTAACCGTGTGCCAAAAACCCGTTTTTTGCGGGAAAACCCCTATCCCTTTGGAAAATTTTCGATATGATTTGGGAAAAAAGTATGCCCAATTTAAATTGCAAAAAAAGTCACAAACCCCATTTAAACAAAAAAATGCCCGGGGCCTTTGCAAAATATTTGAAAAGCGAGAAACCAAGGCCAACACATAAAAATTTTAAAAAAAACGAAAATCAAGATCGCCCTTTTTTTTAAAATCCGTTAACAAAAAATTATAAAAAACGATCTTTTGGAAAAAAAAATTTTTTTCAGAAAGAAACGCCCAAACCAAGAAGGGGAAAACCAAAATGGCTCACACAGGCGTAGCATGAGAAAATGACCTTAGGGCCCTTTTATAGTCTTTTTTTGGGTTCCCCCCAAAAATTCCCTTTTCTAAACTCAGCCCTGAAATATCTGCAGAGAAAGTTTCCCAGCTTTTGCCAAAAATAAACTGTTTTGTTTATAAAACCTTATCAAAGCTGGGCTTGCTTAGGCTCGGTGTGGTTTTCCCCCTTTTGTTTTGTCATTGAAAAGACTTTTTTCGTGTTTGAACCCTTGTTGAAAATTGAAAAAAAAGGGGTCCAATGGTTTATGTGAAACTTAAAGAATTTTCCCTTTTTCATCCTTTTAAAAGGACCTTAAAAAAAGGCCTTTGTCCCTAGTTTGGGGTTTTTATTGCTTCTTGTGTTTGTCAGGAATTGCACAAATTTGTCCTTGCCACTAGATCAGTATTGGTGTAGAATAACATGCTGGTCATCGACACAGACGCAACACGTAAATAAATTAATCTATACAAATAAAAATTTTTTTTCTG
This sequence comes from Phyllomedusa bahiana, assembly GCA_025379985.1. Classification (NCBI taxonomy): domain Eukaryota; kingdom Metazoa; phylum Chordata; class Amphibia; order Anura; family Hylidae; genus Phyllomedusa; species Phyllomedusa bahiana. Next base: position 109,735 of record JAODAL010000357.1, on the reverse strand, counting down.
ATTCAAGACAAAAGAAATTATTTTTTTTAAAAAAGGGTACATTGCAAAAAGTATTTCCATAGAAAAAAGGGGGCCCCTATACTTTCAAGAAAAAAGGGATGGAATACCTTTTTGCAAACCCAACATTGAAAAAGATAATACTTTTACGGGCCCCTTTTAATGTAATTTGGTTTTGGGGAATTAAATTTTTTTTTTTACTTTTTTGGTTTTTAAAACCAATGTAATGAAAAATACAGGGTTTAAAAAATTTAAAAACCAAGGGGGGTAAATTCCGAAAAATTTTTGGGGGATTGGTTTTATTTTTAAAACCCCCAAATTTTCAGCCCCCTTCCTTAGCAAAACCCCAAAAAGGGAAAATCAAAAACCCCAATTTGGAGACCAATAAACCCCAAGAGCCCAAGGCTAGTGAAAAAAAACCTGGACAGAATATGCTAGTGCAGAACAACCCTCCTCTCACCCAAGCATGATAGAAAGAAAAAATGAAAGACCGGGCCATGTGCATTTAAGGGGAAATGTCATTAATCAAAACCATCTTTTTTTTTAAAATGGGGCTTTCGAGTAACAAAAAAACCCGGGGAAAAGGGGGCCCTTAAAGGGGGTTGTCTTCACTGCTTTGATTAATTTTCCCTATTCCTGTTTCTTTTTTTCATTTTAAATTTCCCGGGGCGTGTTTACTGGCTTCCACTAGGTTTGCAGAAAATGGTCTGAAAGCTAAAAGCAAAAAGTGGGGGGCGGGCCTATCAGGAGGATCAAAACGGCCTGAAAGCAATAGCAACCTAAGGAGCTGATGCAGCCCATAAAAAGGGGGGGAAACTAGCAATGGGAAAGGCACTGTTAATGAAAAATATATTGCAAAGTGACTTGTTTTTGAAGATTTTTTTAAAAAAAGGCAATCCTTGTAGTGAGAAAACCCCTTTAAATAGAGTAAGCATGATGTTGCCTCCAATGTCTTGACATTTATGCTCGTATAAGGCAGCGTTCACGCTGCATTTTTTTCATATGCATATTCATGCATAACACAGCTATTTTATGTGGCATTTTGCACACCCATAACCCCATAAAAAGCAGCTAGGGTTGTTCCAAAAGGCCAAATTTGGGAAAATAAAAAAAATTTTGGGGAGGTGGTGCCTATTTTTACGCATTATGTGATGTTGCTTGAATCGTCATAAAAAAATAAAAAATAAAAGTGTTTTTTAAAATTGCTTTTTTTTTTCCAACATGTTTCAGCATGAAACTTTCCCAACGAAAGGAAAAGTCGGGTATTGGAGGGGGCTAATTTTACCCCTTAGCACGTGATCAAATACACTTTTAGAAGAAGACTATATGCAGCAGTAATTGCTCTTCTTCCACAGATTTCTGACATAGATAACATGGCATATTTTTTTTGAAGGGGGTTTTTGCAACGGAGAAATATACCATGAATCTAACCTAAAAGTGGGTTTTTGTGTTTTGGTTTAAATTTTTTGAACTGCACCACATACTTAAGCAAAAGTACATCTGGAGAATTCAGATTAAAAGGATATCAAGTGTTTATTCACAGTATTTAATGACCAGCAAGGTTACTTAAGAATTCCTTTTTCTTGCTATATGAAGTTTTTTTTTTTCCCCCCCCCCCCCCCCCCCCCCCCCCCCCACCCCCCCCCCCCCCCCCCCCCCCCCCCCCCCCCCCCCCCCCCCCCCCCCCCCCCCCCCCCCCCCCCCCCCCCCCCCCCCCGCCCCCCCCCCCCCCCCCCCCCCCCCCCCCCCCCCCCCCCCCCCCCGCCCCCTTTGGCCCTTTCATCTTTTTACGTTATCTTACATTCCTTTTAAAGTCTTTGAAATTGGTCTATAAAGTGCGGCTCTCCAGCTGTTGGAAAACTACAACTCCCATCATGCATTTATGTAGTCTATATCAGTGGAAATAGGGGGAGTTGAATTTTCCCAAAACGCGGGAGAGCCCCTCACTTTGCAGCCCCCGGGTTCTGTGCGCCCAATGCATTTTTCTTAACCCAGAAGCTTATAAAGACATGTTGGTCTGTATTATAGCTGTAATGCCTAAACCCTTTCCCGGGGAAACCAGTTGATAAAACCTTGAACCCCCAAAGGGTTTTTCCCAATGGGAAACCACAAATGTTTTTGTAATGATTTTTAGACCCATATGTGCAGCCACCTTACAATCTAACGCATAAACCAGACACAAACACAAATGCATCCCTTTCCTTCAAAGTCTGAAATTTTTTTGCCCTCCTTTCCCTTTTTCCTGAAATTTTTTAAATTCTTTTGGGCAAAAGTTTTTTTTCATAGTATTTATTAAAAGAAAGGTTTTGTTTTTACTATTGAGTCAGGGTTTGCACTTTGAAGTGTAATTCAAAGGTATAATGTTGGGGGCCTAACTTACAGTAACCGGTATACCTTAGCTTTTTTGAAGGCAATTTTAAAATGTAAATAGCTGCTAACCATTCAAGTTCAGACATCTTCACACATGCAGTGGTATGGCATGCTGGCGCATGTACAGGCGTCTTCGTTGAAGGCCCACGTCAGCCTTTGATTTGATGTTATCTGGAATGGGCTTTAAACATCTATATATAAACCTTAATGAGCTCTTGAACCAGAATTGAATTCATTTTGTTGAGTGCCCAAACGAATGCAGTGCAGTGATCATTCCGTCCATTGTCCAGTGTAACTCGATGAGAATTTGCTCTTTTGGAAGGGCTCACATCCTTTATCCTGAGCTATAAGTCATTGCTTGTCGGCAGAACATCCATTGGTGTAAACAGGCCTGTCATTTGTGATGGAAACTGCAGGAGGGGAGAAAAGACAAGTGATCGCAGTAACGAAAGACACAATTAATGTAACATATGAATAATGGGCTTGCAAGCCTTAACGTCTTCCTATATCGTCAATCGGTTATTGCTGCAAGCAATTTGTCTGTGTAGAAGGTCCCTTACTTTGTCATTGTCCTGTGTACTGCACAATATGGACTTCAATGCAGTCAGATCATCTTCAAACTTCTTCTGCACCATTGTATCCACCTTCATTATCATGTCCTGATCATTCAGAAATTGGATGAGGTGAAAAATGTGTATAGTCACCTCTGTTTAGCAGCCTAATAATTTTCAGCTTAGCCGTTTCTCTTGTCATTTACGGTCTATCGTACTTCATATAGTACTTTTAGTGGTGTCACCAGTTGATTGTACATAGTTTGTAACAGGAAAGTTAACTGTGGTCGTTCCTAATGTTTTAGTAGATTCTTATGTTCCCTGTGAAATAGCAATTCTGGATCTTATTCTCTAATAACTGTACTGTGCTGTTCCTCTGTGATTTCACTTCATTACCAACCAGTCAACTGGGTGTTACTACTTGGGGGGGATTGTCCCTGCACAGTCTGACGTTGTCCAATCAGGGCTCTCATTGTCAGTGTGAAAAAACTGGATGATGTGACTGACTTATTAAGTTTCTGGAAGGAATAAGGGGAACAGGACAGCAAGAGAATGCATTTCAAAATTATTTCACAGGGAACACCGCTATGTTCTCAAATGGACATGTCAGGAGGTGTCACGGTTCCTCTTTATCAAGATTATCTTGCTGTTTCTTTATGCAAGAACAGGATTTTGTAAAGCTTTTAATCATTTTCACAGAAATGTGATAGAAAAATGAATAACTAAATGTACCACATACAGTGATCCCTGTGTCACACCCTATACTTACAGGCCTTAAAGGGGATGTATCGCTTCCTTACTTCGGCTCATTCACACTGCTCTGAGCATCTCAACTCTGTGAATGCAGGGGCGTTTCTTCCCCTCACAGCTGGATGACATCATCCCCCCTTCACTGCTGGCCTGAGACTCCCCCCCCCCCCCCCCTCCCCTCGAGTCCACATATCACTTGTGTCTCTCTCTATACAGTCTTATTTTATAAGAGCTGTATACATCCCACAGGCTGCATTCAATCTAATCTGAGCACTGATCTCCTCTCACAGCTGGAGATGTATTACAGCTTTCTAAGAACGGCACAGATCTGCATGTATGCAGGAGAGTTAGGCACAGGGTCAAAACTGTCATGTTTTCTCATTGTACAATCTGCTGAAGTCTGTTTCTGCTAGGTGTGGAAACAGAAAAATGCTACGGCCCCGAACTCTGAGTCATTCCTTACAGCCCATGAATTAGTCCCCGGCGCCGCCGCTATACGCCGCCGCCGCCGATCGTTGGGGTTTCCCTAAGCCGCTACCAGTCGCTAAGCTATCGGCTTAGCGGCTTAGGACCTTGGCGACGGCAGCGGTGGCGGGACTAACTGTATGTGCGTCCGCCGGACGCACAAACAGTTAGATGCTTCAGCGGAGCAGAGAGCTCCGCGGAGTAATCTGTGGCCGCACAGGATGTGCACAGCCCAGGCGGCGTGCGCGTCATCACGCTGCCCGCGCGCGGCCTGGTGACGTCACGCCGCTGAAGAAAAAGACCGGGAGCACCGACAGCGACAGCGGCGGGGAGCGAGGTCAGGTAAGTGCTGTCAGGGTATTACTTTTAATTAGCGCTATTCATGCTGGGGGTCTATTATCTACTGTTATATGTGCAGGGAGGGGGGCTGTTATCTATTGTTATATGTGCAGGGAGGGGGGCTGTTATCTATTGGTATATGGCAGGGAGGGGGCTGTTATCTATTGTTATATGTGCAGGGAGGGGGGCTGTTATCTATTGTTATATGTGCAGGGAGGGGGGCTGTTATCTATTGTTATATGTGCAGGGAGGGGGGCTGTTATCTATTGTTATATGTGCAGGGAGGGGGGCTGTTATCTATTGTTTATATGTGCAGGGCGGGGGCTATTATCTATTGTTATATGTGCAGGGAAGGGGCTATTATCTATTGTTATATGTGCAGGGAGGGGGGCTATTATCTACTTATATACGTGCAGGGAGGAGCTATAATCTACCTACATATGTGCTGTGAGGCCTATAAGCTACCTAAATATACACGTGCTGTGGGGCCTATAAGCTATCTATATACCTGCTGTGGGGCCTATAAGCTATCTATATACCTGCTGGGGACCTAAACCTGCTATATACCTGCTGGGGGACCTAAACCTGCCTATATACCTGCTGGGGGACCTAAACCTGGCTATATACCTGCTGGGGGACATAAACCTGCCTATATACCTACTGGGGACCTAAACCTGCCTATAGACCTACTGGGGGATCCATAACTTTCCTATATACCTACTGGGGGATCCATAACCTGCCTATATACCTGCTGGGGGACATATAAACTACACACCTACCTACTGGGAGATATATATAAAGTATATAACCACCTACTAGAGGACGTATAACTTACTGGGGACCCTTTTACCTTCACTGGGGGACACATAATTTACTGCGTGTGAAGTCGCTAACAGTCGTTAAGCCGGTTGTTAAGGCCTCAAGACAAATCAGTTGATAAGAGTTAGCAATCGACTCCGCGGACTCCAGTCGGCTGTTAAGCCAGTTGTTAAGGCCTCAAGTCGATTGTTAAGACCTTAGCAATCGACTCCGGGGACTACCATGAATCGACCCAGGGGCTGTACAGAATGTAAATGAGCTCTCGCTAGTGAAATGCAAGGAGGAGGGATTAGACCCACACTGGATATCAGTGTAAATAAAAACACAAGATAAGGGACACTGTGAGAACAAGGCAGCTTTGCTAATGACATCCAATTGCAAAGTTGCTTGTTTTCACTGTCCCCTTATTCTGAAGACCATTTAATGAAACGATAACACCCCTTTAATAACCCTTATATGGCACCAAAATATTCCACAGTTCTTATTTCAGGCCAAATCTATAAAGAAAACCTGGCATTGCAGAGTCACAAAGTAGTAATTGAAGGGCCCTGCTTGCAAGAGCTTGCAGTCTGAGGAAAGACATGAGATAAGTGTGTGTTCTGTACAGTGGTGCGGCCATCTTTTGTACTAAACAGCATAATATCCATAAAACTACACAAGTCAGTGTCTCTTCATAAACTGCATCAGGGAACTAGAGTGTTAGGAATACTGTTAGAATTTCATATCCTCACTTAACCATTAATGTACTTAAACAGCAGGAGTCCATTTATGAAATGTGACAGGCCTGTCTACAGAGATGTGATTCATTTCCAGTATGAGGGTGCACAGATTGCCCAGGGCATTGCACTCCAAAGAACTGGTGCAGCATGAGAGAAGTCTTGGAGATGGGAGTTCAGATTATGGAGAAGGTTAGCGTTAGAGGCCATTCACACGGCACAGTGCAAATTCCGGTCGGAAATCCTGTCCAATATTTGCACTGTTTTGCAGTCGTGCACACGGCCAGTGTGGCGGCTTTTCTCCACGGTTTGCAGAGAGAAGCCCTCCCCCTTCGCATTAACATGTTCATATTCCGCCCAAAAACCAGGCGGAGGAATGAACATGCTCAGCGTGTTTCGGACCGCCAGCGGTCTGAAACACCACCCGGCGGTCTACCCATGCAGTTGGCACCGCTGCACGGATTTTCCATTGAGGTTCATTTTAAAAGTAGACACCCGGTTTAAAGACTGTTTTCAAAACCGAAAACCATCTGTAAAACCAGTTGAAAACCCTTGTAGTGGGGACAAACCCTTAGTATACAGCACTGATAAAGGTAATAGTTAAGGGACGGCATACAGATGAGAACAGCACAATCAAATTAAAATCCAGCACTCCATTAAAAATATTCTTCTTTATTAAATCCTAAGTAAAAGCACAAAAGGTAAAAACAACCCATGAGGTAGCATACATGCCTCCATACAGCATCAGTGTAGGGTGGAGCATAAAAAACCTGGCCTCTGCTCTTAGTCTAATTTGACTTAGATACAGTAATTAAGACTACTGTAAAATAAAGCAATAATAAGAGTGGTCATGGCGTGTAGTGGTGTCTATTATGTCTCCTGGCACATGTCAGGGGTCATGAGTCTCTCTCCTTGTTGCCAATTCAGAACATGTGGCTAAACCAAGCTTGTGTGTCTATAGGGGGTAGGCGAAGGAGCTGTTGCCAAATAAGTGGTCGCCTAACAGTTATTTAAAATGTATGGCCATCCTAAAGGGGTTTTCTCCCTGCAGTTATTTGCTTTAAACATGTTGGTAAAGGTAAATAAAGACTATTACCAAATACATTGCTGTCTTTAATTTAGCTTAGTTTAGGAGCTAGAGAAACTTTTGTACGCTAGCAGCAGATAAAATCTTCTGTAATCTACCAACCACCTTACTCTGCTCTCTGATTGCTCCAAGCACCACTGTCGACTATAGCTAGTCACTTCCTGCTGAGTCATATCTATGGCTCAGAAGCTTGTTTATTTAAGTTAAGAACAAGTTTTAACCCTGTGAAGCTCTGTAGCCTTGTGCACTACAGTTTATACACCTCCAGCAGTCATATTGTTACATGAATAGCAGAGCTGATATGCTAATTACTGCTGTAGACCTGGTCACAGCCTGATCAGGAAGTGAGTCTAAAGCTGCCTGTGGCAGAATGGCGAGAAAACCCTTGCAGGAGTTATGACCGCTTCCATATTGAGAAAAGTGCAAATCAAGTTTGTGGAGGTTTTTTCTTTTTTTGCATGTGATTAAAGATAAAGAGTACAGGAAGAATAGGAGTCAGCAGCATGCCGCCTAAGAGGATGTATAGGAACCGCGCTATTTTAGTAGATTGTGAAAACACAAGCTCTGTTTTTGAAAGATTTTTACATGGAGAGAGGACATGTTCGAGGCTGCTGGCAGACCATTGCTGGTGGTTTGTAGTAGTGAAAGTAAGTCCTACCATAAAGATGGTACTGAAAACCACATCTGTACAACGCATTGCACAGCTTGACCAACCGTACATCTTGAGTCTTTACACAACACAAGTCGACATGGCCGTGCCACGCCATGTTCTATATGTCACACAATAGCGTCCTTTTTCATTTCTATCAAAGCTCCAAGGAAAGAGATTAGCACATGGTTTGAGGACATGAATTGAGTAATGAGTAACTGAGTAATGGGCTGTGTAAGATCTTTGGTTACTACTGAACAACATTTAACATGAACTCTACATCAAAGTATGAAATGAGACAAAGCAACACAATCGAGTTACAAGTAGCTACTAGTTGGTTTCTGTTAAATGTTCAGCTCCTTAAATATAGAAATTACATATCCCCTCGACTAATCCTTTACTTTTTATTAGTAGGCTTTCTTTTATTTCGAAGTATTACAGCCTATATAAATTTACCAATAAAACTAGTCTTCGGTGTCATGCTGTTAAGAATCCTGTGTTAACGGTTCCTGTTATGACTGTAAAACCCCCATTTCCACCATTACTCCTTGCTTGTCATCCACCTTTCCCAAGCTCCTAAACAGAAAATCTAGTTTGGCAGCGGTTTGATGGCAAAACACTGAATTGGCAGGTTGACTATTTGAGCGAGAGTCCATACAATGGGCTATAGTAGGAGCAATTGGGATAAAACTGATGTAACGAAGTAACGGCTTTATATAATTTCATCCTGTTTTGTTATTAAGCAGGAAAGCTCATATTAAGCTTGCATCTATTAGATTGAACCATTAAGTGGCACGTGAAAGTCAGCTCATAAATCATCTAGCTACTTCCCGGATAACCCTGTTTGAGCTTTACTGGTGTCATTATGAGGAGTAGACTGGCTGATGCTTACAACCAATTCACTAGAGACCAAGCATTAAAACCCCCAACTGACTGATAGGATGTCCTGTCAATCTATATGCGCTGTACATTTCTATAAATACTAGGTAAATGGTAGTGGAAGGGTTAGGCATATGTATAAATAAGTAATGATATTCTGGAAATGTACATCACGATTCAGGGTTTTCTATATACATAGTCTACCATATGGCTAAAATAATGTTAAAATACAGTGGTCTTCAAACTGTGGCCCTCCAGCTGTTGGGAAACTGCAACTCCCATCATACATTTATATAATTTTATTAAACAGGGGCATGAGGGGTTGCAGTTTCCCAACAGCTGGAGGGCCATAGTTTGAAGACCACTGTTATAGTAGCTGAGAGGTCACACAAGCTTGTAATGCAGATCAAGCTAAATCATAATTGTACACCAACTAGTTGCTGTTTTATGTTAGGGAATTTTATAAACCGCAGTTCCAGAATATTCAAATTCTAAATGAACTGCATCTTTTACCATTGACAGCAGATGAGGTAAGTGGTTGCGAATAAATCTGGTTAAATGTGGCTGCTCTGGTGCTGGCAACAGAGGTACAAGCTTTGAATACATTCATGAGACAGTCATGAGACACCCACAGCCATGGCACACACCTCAGACTCGCCATCTGCAGCGATGTTCCAGATGTGCGGAGCATCTGTGGAGGAAGTCGAAGCTACCTGCAGACTTTCTCCACTACAAATTTATGCTCAGGACTTATCAAACTGCCCTTCACAGCAGCAAAAAAAAATATTTCACCTCCCTCATCGCAACCTTACACAACAACCCTAAACGCCTGTTTAACACCATCCACTCCCTTCTCAGGCCTAAAGCTCAGGCCCCGGTCTCTGACCTCCATGCTGAAGACCTGGCCACTCACTTCAAAGAGAAAATTGACAAAATCCGGCAAAACATCTCATCTCAAACCCCAAGCAGCAGCCATCTGGTCCCTCCCGCACATCCCCCAGCCTACTCTCAGCTCTTGACCCGACGACAGAAGTCGTGTCCAGGCTTCTCCTGTCTGTGTGCCCCACCACCTGCTCTAGTGACCCCATTCCCTCCCACCTTGTCCAGTCTATTTCTCCAGCTATCATCTCTCACATAACTGCAATCTGTCACCTCTCTCTCTCATCTGGGATCTTCCCATCTTCCTTTAAACATGCTGTCATAACTCCCTTACTGAAAAAGCCCACTCTGGACCCATCCTGCGATAACTACCGACCAGTCTCAAACCTGCCCTTCATCTCCAAACTCCTGGAACGCTTGGTCTACTCTCGCCTAATCCGCTATCTCTCTACTAACTCTCTTCTCGATCCTCTGCAATCAGGTTTCCGCACCCTACACTCCACGGAAACGGCTCTAACTAAAGTCTCCAATGATCTCCTAACAGCTAAATCTCAAGGCAACTACTCATTGTTGCTTCTTCTGGATCTCTCTGCAGCGTTTGACACTGTTGATCACCAACTTCTCCTCAGCATGCTCAGCACCATTGGCCTCCAGGACACCGCTCTCTCTTGGTTCTCATCTTACCTTTCTAACCGCTCCTTCAGTGTCTCATTTGCAGGTTCTACCTCCTCTCCTCTTGCTGTCGGGGTTCCTCAGGGATCCGTTCTTGGTCCTCTCCTCTTCTCAATCTATACATACCCCATTGGACAATCAGCAGATTTGGCTTTCAGTACCATCTCTACGCTGATGACACCCAATTATACACCTCCTCCCGAGACATCACTCCTGCTCTGCTACAAAACACCAGGGACTGCCTGTCTGCTGTCTCTGACATCATGTCCTCCCTGTATCTTAAACTAAACCTCACTAAAACTGAACTTCTAGTCATCCCACCATCTACTAACAGACCTTACCCTGCCCTTTCTGTCTCAGTGTGTGGCACCACCATAACTCCTAGGCAGCAGGCCCGCTGTCTGGGGGTTATACTAGATTCCGATCTGTCCTTCATACCATATATCCAATCCCTTGCCCGCTCCTGTCACCTGCACCTCAAGAACATCTCCAGAATCCGTCCTTTTCTCACTGTAGAAACAACTCAAACTCTCATTGTTGCTCTTATTCATTCTCGTCTCGACTACTGTAACTCCTTGCTTATCGGTCTCTCTCTGTGCAAACTCTCCCCTCTCCAATCTGTCCTGAATGCAGCAGCCAGGCTTGTCTTTCTTTCCAGCCGCTATACTGATGCCTCTACCCTGTGTCAGTCACTGCACTGGTTGCCTATCCAGTACAGGATACAACATAAACTCATCACTCTCACTCATAAAGCTCTCCACAACCGCTGCTCCTCCCTACATCTCCTCCCTCATCTCTGTCACCACCCTACCCCCTCTCTCCGCTCTGCTGATATCAGGTTACACTCATCAATCATCCGAACCTCCCATGCCCGTCTCCAAGACTTCACACGTGCGGCAACCAGTTCTCTGGAAAAATGCTAACCGCGGGCGATCAGGCAAATTTCAGAACTCTCATAGCAGTAAAAGGGCCCTGAGAATACATCTTCTCACTCTGGCCTACCAGAATCCCTAATGCTAACACCCCTCCCCCCACACTCCCTAGCGCACTCATCTCATTTTCAGCACTTAACTGTATATAGATGTATATAGAGGGTGGCAAGTTCATCCGAATTCTATGTAAAAAAAAAAACATTTATGTCACATGGCTGGACCATTGTAAATCTAGCACTTCTTGCCCTTCGTCTCTCCCGTACACCCTAATAGATTGTAAGCTCTTGCTAGCAGGTCCCTCACACCTTGTGTCTCATCTGTAAGTAATTTTAAGGTGTAATGTCTGTACGTTTACCCTCCAAATTGTAAATTGCTGCGGAATATGTTGGCGCTATATAAATAAAGATTATTATTATTATTATTATTATTATTATTATTATTATTATGAGAAGAAGAAAGTACACCCTCTGAATTCTGTGGTTTTACGTATTAGGACATAAACATTTTGGTCCTTGAAGGTCTTAAAACTAGGTAAATACAACCTCCAAGGAACACCACACAACAGGTTCCACCATATCATTATTTAACTAATATTAAGCCAGTCTAAAACCCATGCATGAAAAACTGTTGACCATGTGTGAACTTTGACTGGGCTGTTACAACACCTTGATTATTTTCTGTTTCAGCCATTTTGTTGTAGATTTGCTGCTGTGCTTGGGATCATGGTCTGGTTTCATGAGTTTTCGGTGTTGGATAGATCTCGCATTTGACTTCAGAATACTTCATTATACAGGGTCACATCAGTGACTTGAAGGTGCCAAGGTCTTGCGGCTTTAGAACAAGCCCAAATCACACCTCCACCACTGTGCTTGACAGTAGGTTTGAGGTGATTGTGCTGATATATTTGTCTAAAGGACATTGTTCCAGAAGTCTTGTGGTGCCATATTTTCTTTCTAAAAGTAAGGGTGAAAAAAAGCTTTTTCATGGCAACCTTTCCACACAAGCCTACCTTATTTAGCCCTCTTATAACTGCACGGTCAGGAACTTTAACATGCTGTCTGAAGGCTGTTGAATCGGAGATGTAGCACTTGGGTTTCTTGCCATTTTTCTGAGTATCGCACAATCTGACCTTGTCGTGAATTAGCTGGGACATCAACTTCTGGGAAGATTGTCAATTGTCTTGAATGCTTTCGACTTGAATCATCTCTCATTGTAAAATGACGGACTTCACAAATTATTTGGAAATGGCTTTCTCAGATTGGCCAATAGCAATTGCTTTTTCTATGCCGTCATTGATCTGCAGTTATATTTGCCTAATTTTAAGAGCTTCTAAATAAAAAATGTTTAGTGTCCTGATGCATAAAACCATAGAATTCAGAGCATGTACTTTTTCTCCTGTCTGTATGTCCTCTATATTACCTAGGTTGGAAGAACTGAAGGCTGCTCTTTAGATTGTGTGGCTGAATATTGGGTTGACTCTTGGAACTTTTTCTTTCTTTTTCGTACATAACAAATCATCTTTAAATTGGCCCTCTTACCATTCTTATTATAGTCACTTGCACAACCCCATGTCTTAATCTTTTTTTTTGTGTAAAATTTTCATCTAATTCAATTCTTAAAATTCCTATGGACTGAGTTTTTTTTTTTTTTTTAGGACTACAGAAAGTATCTTTCCCCCAAAATAAAACCCCTGTGCCACAAATGCCACATGTAACTATATTCTAATCTATTTTTCCATCTTTGGAGGAGCTGACTATAGTGCTTTTCATAGCCCGATGTACACAGCTTCACCTCGTATCTTTCCAGTTTTGAGAACTTGGTCACATTTCCATACTTCTGTGAATAATTTTAGCACCTTTTTGTAAGCTTGTACGTTCACTGCTGCTTTAAAAGCACAAGTGTTCCTCTTCAATTTTTACTGTTTTAACAAAGGAATCTGTCTTTTTTTTAAGTCCCGAAAATCTAATTGCATATAGCATAAATGTTGCAATGTATATTGCACAGCACCAGACGTATTTAAGTGTTAACCAGAAAGCCCTATGTATGCTAAATATAAGTCTGGCGTAGCTGTGAGGTTAGCCCTCTCCCTTACCTTCCAGGCTGATATTTGAGTAAGTGGCAATCGATCAGGCTAATGTCTGCCTCTCGTTTTTCATATTCGAAAGGGGTTGTGGCTTAAAGTAATCACCGGCTGCTGGTGCCAGGAGAAGGGACTGCAGTATGTATTGGGAGCTGGGAGGGATCAGTACAAGGAGCACAGGAAACCTGCAAAGCATGAGTGTCAGGCAGACAGGCTGAGTCCTATGGAACTCCTATCAGCTGCTATTTAAATGTGGCCAGACCAGTTTTGGCTGCAGTGTGTCCTCCAGGAGTGTACACCTTGGGAATACAGAAGCTGTAACATGGCTGCTCAAGCAGCAAACTGTGCGTCTACGGCCCATGTACTGCAACCCGGGTAACTACCGCATTTTTTCTTTTTCTACACATGTATATGTCTATACATTTTGCTTTTTATCCTGGAGTTCTTCCAGCTGCTGCAGTGCAGGAAGCAGTGCCTGCATAGGACCTATAACCAGAGAAGACGCTCGCAGTTACTTTATCTGCCTTTACAGTACTGTTTACATCTAGGAGTGTCTCCAGCCGGATATTAAATCTAAGCGGTGAGGCTGCTCATACTCCTTCGTCATCCTCGGATTGCTTTGTTCTTCATAAGAGATCATTTTGCACTTTTTCGTTTGTTTTTATGCATGCGGCAATTTCTTATTTCCTAGAATTCCTCTGCTTTATGGTTGACTTTAAATACAGTTGGCTCCTTATGTTATGCAAAGTTCCCTATCTCTGCAGACTTAATGGAATTATGCTCTCTGGGGATGAGTTTGTGTCCATTCAATTATACTGATACAAAGTCTTCCTTACATAGAAGATGGTGCACTGAGCAATGGGAGGGGGTGCAGGCAAAGGACACTGTTTTCATTAGGCAGGGAAGATAAATCTTGCAGATCACTGTGTTTTAGTGCAGCGAGCACTTGTCATGAGATTAATATGCGGTCCTCCTTGGCATGGAGTCAGTAGCTGGAGTTTGACATATGTTCATTCTAATGGCATAGCTCCCAAAGTTTCCCTTTATGAAGAAACAGTTCCTACTTGACCTAAATCCTTGTCCCGGTTTACTCCTTAAATGTCCCTCTTTTTGGCTTGATAAATTTGCATTAAACTTAAAGCCCAAAAAGTGTCTCTACATACTAGGCTACAATTGATATACTATTTATACAGTTTGAACTGTAAACTATATATTCAAATGTTTTTGTGCTTATTTGTAAACGAAAATCTATTCAAGTCTGTGATTATATAGATTTCTCAAAGCACCATAATTGTGCATCTTTGAGCCTCCAATATGTTGGGAGGTGTGTAAGGGGTGGGATGAGGGGGGTTATGGCTTTGTGCATGCGTCCTGGCCAGTTTGGTGGGGTTTCTGAAAACGAACAGGCAGAATTGTCTTTATTGGTTAAAGTGTTGGTAGATGTGGGTACCTTGTCCATATTTGTTAATACTAAAGACAAATAATTCTTAGCTATAGCATTCACAGATCTTAGTACTAGATCAGTCATAGGTGTCGGTTTGCCACAAAGTGCATGTTTGTGACCACCATTCTGCAGACATATCTGTTCTTTAAAAAGTTAATCCAACCACACAGATGATCACGTCAAGCCCCCTAGTGTAGCCTCCATTGAATGGACCTCTCTCAATGCTATGCCTGAAGAAGGGTAGTCGTATCCAAAACGTCACACTATAGCACTCCGCTTACTGTGGTTCTTGTTGGTTTGTTAATATACATTAAAGACCTTTCTTGTGCTTATACCAGATATGTGAGGGGGGCTCCTTTCTGTGGACACGTCTATATTAACATTATTAGGGCAGTGTCAGCACTTCGTTGGCACAGGCACTATACACATTATGTGCGTTTATGGAGCTGTGCTGCCTGCAGATTGCTTCTATTGTATTATATCCAGCTATGACAGAGCAGTTTTTACACCCACTATTGATACATAATGTTGTCTGTTTTTGTCTTTTTGTATTTTTGTAATATATTTTTGTATTTTTTTTTAATATGCATGTGTTTTCATTCTTGAACTTTTGTCTTTGTAGCGAGAAGAGGCTGTGAAAAAACGTAAGGAGCTTTCTCAAGAACTGCAGAATTTGCGGGGAGACTTGGGTAAGTTAATCCATTTGAACTGTATAAGGTGATAAATGGACATTAGTGCCTTTTGTAGAGTAGCACAGATTGGGTATAGTTATCTATTAAGGGACTTGTCTATGTCCCCTCAATGAGTTGCAATATGCTACTGACTGGTAAAATAAAGTTTATACCCCCTTCTCTCACCTGCATTCCAGCACTGCCATCTCTGCTAGTCTTCTGTGTACTTCCAGCTCCAGTTGAACAGAATATTACCACTGTAGCCATTGGTTGGCTGTAGTGGTCACCTGCCATTTACTGACGTCACCATTCAGAACTTTCTGCTGGAGCCCGGGTGACAGGTGGAGATGAGCTCTTTTTTATTTTTTGCATGGCAGCAATATCCTAAAAATATTTTTATTAAATTGACCAAGACAACCCCTATAAAGTAAATTATGGAGTGCATGCCCCATTTGTTTAGGGCAATACTCTCCTTTTTGGGTTCCAAGGAGTTAAATATTTGTAAAGTCGTGTAAATGGCTTTTTCCCCTAAGGCAGATTCCCATGGAAACTCTGAAGTTCTAAATTTCTCTAGAGCCTGTTAGTTGACCCTGGGTTCATCGGATTCCTGGCAGTTATCTCATTGAGGCACACAGGCTGCATTCTGCTAACCTACTGCACAGCACTGCTCTTCACTTTCATGCCCATTCACAGTATACTGTATAAAGCTGCAGTGACCTGATATGTCTGATTACTGGGAGATAATGTTGGATATATCTGAACTCCGACAACTACAGATTTCAGCAACAGAAGGGTTCTGCAAAGCACTCACACCTCTGGCAGGAACACAGGGGCTAGTTCACACCTGCACAACTGTACTATACTGTCAGTCCCTCTGCCTTGTTCAAGTGCAAGTCGGATGGACACTTATTTCAGATTGGATCCAGTCATGGTCACTGGGAACTGGTTAAAACCAAAGGAGCAAAAATATCAGTACTTCTGATTTGCTATCTTTTGGTTGCCTCTCATAAATGTGGCATGCTTCCTTTCTCCAGTAGGTGATGTTGTCATTGATATCCGTGGTAGCCAGAATAAGAATGACCTTGGCCTGTTCCCATTTAATCAGATCTTTTTCATCTCTACCCTTAGGCTGATAGGTGTGATCAAAGCCCAAGCACACTGCCATTGTCTTGATTGATTGAAATGTTGTCGTGTTTTGGTTTTGCTCAGAATTCTCTGCACAGCACTCAGCCCCCTATGGCCATGTTCACAGCTCTCCTTCTCCAACCAGTGGTGTCATCCAACTGAATTATCCCTTTAAATAAACTTGTATATATTCACATCCTGCCAATGACTGCATTTGTGTCAGACCTGACTGAAAGTGGCATCATTACCTACATCAGTTAGATCTATTTATGTATGTTCATTTTTCTGCATCTTGCCCGTAAATTGACCTGGCTACACCTATTTACCCAACACGTCTCTTTAGATTTTTTTTCTTAGCCAAACCAAAAAAAAGAAAATATGACAAAGACCACATCTACACAACAGTGATTTACTGTCGGATTTTTTAAGTGGATTCGGTCTTTAGAATCCGAAAAAATCCAACTGTAAATCCTCCTTAGACCTCAATAGAAAATCTGAGCGGTAGTCCACACAATCTGCACTGCTTGGATTTTCTGAGGTCAGATTTTAAATCCAAAAACTTAGATCGTGTTCTATAATCTGCCATATTTCACCTAAAACCGGCGGACTATATTACTGTTCAACTGAGTAGGATGTCCAAAAACCATGGCAAATAAAAGGGACAGAAACTGGTACAGAAAACGAAAACCAAGTGTAAGATAGTGGTCAGATTCTTATTAGAATCAAACGAGTATCTTGTCCCCTGTTGTGTGGATGTAGCAATATGGTCATTTCTATGTTAAAGGGGTTGTCTCACTACAAGGATTGCTTTTTATGTTAAAGATCTTGCAAAAACAAGTCACTTTGCAATATGTGTCCATTAACAGTCTCCTACCTATTCTGAGTTATCCCTTCTTGCATGGGCTGCATCAGCTCCTCAGGTCACTATAGCTACAGACCTGTTCTATCTCTCATGACAGGCTGCCAGCACTGGTTGCTATAGCTACAGACCTGGCTTCTATTGCAGCCTAGTAGAAGCCAGTAAACGAGCCCCTGAATTCAAAGTGAAACCCAGAAAACAGGACTGAGGTAAGATGAATCAATGTAGTGAGACAACCCCTTTAAGTCTGAGGTTGTGGTCACACACTGCAGTTGTGATTAAAAAAAAACCAAAAAACTTCAAAACTACACCTGAAAAAAAGCATGCATTTTAATGCAATGCTGAAATTGACTTTGCAGTTTTTCTTCACCTGTGGAAAGCAGCTAATTGAGGCAACGCAAAATTGTGGTACAATCAGCCATGGTTTTTCAGGGTGTGGTGGGTTTTTGTTCGTTTTTAAATTCGTTTTGTAACGGCAATAAACACATTGTATAAATGTACCCTAAGGAGGGTAGGTTTACCCAATTATTACTATTTTTGTTTTTATAGCGCTGAACACTATAGAGTCCATGTTGAAAAACAATGCTGATTCAACGTGATTTTTGGACAGGGTTAGTTCAATTTCAGATGTGGTTTTGAGTTGGCTTTCAGAGGTTTTTTCCAGTGGTGTTTTGGATGCTGATTGCAAGCTGTTTAGATGTGGATTGGATGTTTTTCTGCTCACCTTTTTTATTTTCTTTATGGACCATTTCAGTGCTGAACCCGCCTCAAGAATCAACATGTCTGTGTCTCTGTGCTGAATATTTTCAGCGCTGAAAAACAGCAGCATGTGCACTTCGACACTGTTCTTTCATTGGAAGTAATGAGGCAGTTTGCAGTCTGTTATGGGTGCTGATTGATGCTGCTAAGGTGCTGAATCCACTTCAGAAACAGCATCCAAATCTACCTTGTGAACCTACCCTTAGGGGGGTGTAATTGTGCTGCAATGCCCCCAAATTCCGCCTTCCCCCTCGCAAATACAATAAAAATCATAGCACTCATTTAGTGCTATGATTGCATAGAGTATACCCTGGCATGTACTGTGCGCACATACAAGGAAGTAACCTGCTGGGGAATGGAAGAGTGAAGGCGGGCCGGGCCAGAGTGCTGTTAGGCCATGTCCCCACGGTCCGGTTTTACAGACTGTTTTCGGTTTTGAAAGCCATCTATAAACAGGCTGTTTGACTTTAACACGAGCCTTTAATGGAAAATCCGTGCAGTGCTAGGTCTGATGGACGGTATTTTACACTGCGGTCTGAAAAAGATTGAACATGTTCATTCTTCTGCCCGGTTTTTGGCCAGAACATGAACATGCGGGTTCGAAGGGGAAGGGCTTGATCCGCAAAC
Source organism: Phyllomedusa bahiana (assembly GCA_025379985.1). NCBI lineage: Eukaryota > Metazoa > Chordata > Amphibia > Anura > Hylidae > Phyllomedusa > Phyllomedusa bahiana. Next base: position 91,065 of record JAODAL010000357.1, on the reverse strand, counting down.
CACGGAGAAAAGCCGCCCCCCTGCGTGCAGTGTACACGGCCCCTAAACAGAGCAATACAGTCGGGATTTCTGACCGGTATATGTCCTGTGCCGTGTAAACGGCCCCTTAAAGTACCCGCTGTCTAGTGCGTACTTCTAACAGCAGGTGTATAGCGGCACGCACAGCTACGCACCGCTGTATGCAGTGTGAACCTACCCTAAGAGTTATAGAAGTGGCTTCAGACACACCCAGCACTGCTTCTCTTCAATGAATTCATAGTTTTGGACTAGTTGAAATTTAACCTGATTTTCAGTTTTTTCCGATTATGGATATAAAAGGTGGTAACAAATTTTTAACCAAATTCACATGACTGTAATTTTATCCTGGTTTTGATTATAATGCTGCACCTTTGCCTGAGAGCCCTGGTGGTGTCAGGCGTCAGACTTGCTTTTGACTTGCAGTAAAGTATTGGTTAAAGTTGTGGGGTAACCTCCCCCCGACGCTCGTATTTCTCACAGGTCTTGATTTTCACGATTTCTGTATTGCACCACCTATCGCCTGCAGGGTGTCGTTCTGATTTGTTAATGACCACACGCAATTTTGAGAAAAAATAAATTTTTTACATTTCTGGCAGGTAACTTGTCATTTCTCTCAGTGAATCAATGCATAGATGTTATGGTGTACTGACTTCTGAGGCTTAACCACCAAATTCCATCTTAAAAACTTGTTTGACTTCTCCCTAAGGGACTTTTTGAAGGGACCTGAGGGGGTTAAACTGCAATGGGAATTCTTATCTATGGTATTTACTTTGTATCACCGCTGTAATGAGTGCCCTTTGAAGAAAGCAAGCTGCTTAACAACTCTTATCATGCTAGTGTTATTTTGGTCTGGAGCCATCAGCCTTGTAATGATCTTGTATCTTTTTTGGACCCTTTTAAAGAATTAAAAAATATTTAAAAATCTGGTGGTACATATTGTGGGGGGGGGGGGGGTGGAGGGGTGTCTCCACACTAACCTAGAACTTCTCAACACATGCTGGAAAACTTTTGTGCGACATAGAAGTGCTTGAAACATCTTGACATTGGGCTACAGTACTGCACTAGCATCAAGGCTGAGATTTGGAAACGTTCTATGGAATGACTGCAGGGGTTAACACGGTGATAAGTTAGAGATAAATGAACATGTGTTTTCCATGCACATTTCTCCAGGCAGTTTATAAGGGGATCTAAGCCCATTACAAATACTTTCCATCCACATTCTGCATTTTGAAGGTGTCTGCGCCTTCCCTATGTCAGGTTGATTAAAAAGTAGGAAAAAGCTACAGCACTCCACTAACGCAAATTGCTCCGTAGCAGAATTTACTGGGTCTCCCTCTGCAGGGTTGTGAGATTTCTAGTGCTACACCCAGTGCTGGTGGATTTCTGAAAGTAGAAACTTCATAGAATATGTGAGAAACAATAAAAATGCTCTCATTCCTTTCTGGTTATATCAACTCTTAAGGCCACATGCATATGGCTGTATAGCTCTGTACGAAGTCCGTTATATGGAGCACTAATAGGGCACCCACAGGCTTCTATGGGGTCATACTTCACCGCTCAGATTTAATCCAGAGGTTTGTGTTTAGTTTTTCCAGCAGATACAATGAGTTGGCCTTCCTGAGAAGCATTACTTCTAGGGAAGATTTATCACTGTATACTGGAGTCCAAACCAATTTTTAATATACAGGAAAAGCCATGGGTTTCCATACAGTATAGTGAACTTGGCTCTGCTGTATGAGTTGGAATACACAGTGCCCCCTTTCCCCTACAATGGTGTGGCCGTAAGGTGGCTGAGAACCAGTGCGGCACTTGGCATCAGGGGTTTTCAGTTGGCTTAACTGGCAGACATGCAAGTCAACACCAGCAACAACACATGGCCATTGACAATTGGTGTTCATCAGTTTTCAATTATTGTTAGTGGCTGTGCAATTTTGCTAGTGTTGACTTGTAAATCCTAAGGGTGCTTTCACACAGCGCAGTTTTGGTGCAGTTTTAACTGCGCTCCAATTAAACTGCCTTTAGCAGCAAGCTTATTTCAGTCTACATTGTTCAGAAAGGTGTTTCAAGTAAGTAATCAATTACTGTGTGTGAAGTCTTGTGGATTACAAACACACTAATTGATTACATTGCAAAAAGTTTAGGTAAGTGAAAGACGCTTGCTGGTAATAATGCAGTTTAATTGGAGCGCAATGGAAGGCTAAGTTCACACGGCATAATTGTGGGGCGTAAGTACGCCCCGCAATTATGCCGGAACTTCGGGAGCTTGCGCCTATTGGCGCATACTTCCGTGGGGCGAGGGGCCTGGGAGCCCGGCGGCCCCATAGGCATTCATTACTAGCGGCGCGTATTCGCCACTAGTAATTGACATGTCACTTATCGCCCCACACGTTGTATTGTACGAGCGGGGAGAGGAGACGTAATCCATAGTTCTCTATGAGAATTGTGGATTACCGTAATGACTGGGGCGCATTTCGCTCGTATTTGCGCCCCAATTTAACCCGTGTGAACATAAACTAAGACTGCTTATTAAGCTAATTTAAAAATTTGTGGTGCCACTGTGTTATATAGTAATGTTTTTGGCTTTTCTATCATCTTATTCTTTACTGTTGCTATGGATTAGAAACTCCTTGTATTTATACTCTGATATACAGCTCTTACTTGGCCATGGCTTAACAATAGGATAAAATGTTAGATAACTGAGGACTTTATACAATTGTGCCACTTTTCTGTAATAATTTATGTCCTTGGACCACTGCAAGTCTCCAATACTTGCAATAACATTACAGAAAAAACGATGTGGCTTCATCATTTATTTAAAACACTTCTTTATATGTACAAATCGGTAAAAACCACTATAGCTATTGCGTGTCCATACAGCTATTCAAGAGGGATACTATGTTTGTTGCGGAGACGGAGTCTGTATCAACGTGAGTCCTAAGACGCCCTGCCGCCCCTAGTTAAAAGTCCTTGCTTGGTGTTATGCATGCTTTCGGTGGTTTGCGTCAGTGTGGTAGTTACCATCACCGATGTTCAGGGTGCGTAGGAACCCAACGATGCCGCTGTCGTGCTCCTCAGAGGAAGCCACGAGACCAAGCGATACCTGGGCTCTTGGCGACGTATTCGGGAAGAAAGGGGGGTCACCCGAAACGTCGCACACGCCGCCAGGTATCGCTTGGTCTCCGGGGGTCTCCTCGTGAAGCCCGAACAGCAGATAACTGAGGACCCCACTTTTGGACCCTGAAACTCTTGGCTTGGAATTCCCATTGTAATGAATGGAGTGTAACTGTGAAAGCAGCGAAGTGGTTGGATTCAGCTGAACTTTGGAATAGGGAGGAATTCAGATGCCCTTTCCATTACGTTCGTAGCTTCGGGGACGTTCTTGAGGTATTATGCCACTCCTCCTCTGACTATTGTGTATACTAGGATACTGCCATTCCGAGTAACTGATATAAGTTGGTTACGATCTTTTGCCCTGTTTGAAACAGAAAAAAAACTGCATGTCTTATCTCTTCTGGATATAGGACCTACCAGCTATACTGGTCTCTGCATATAAGGGAACGTTCACACACCGTGTGGATTGTACATCAGAAGTGTTGTGGCACATCAATGCCGACTCCCGTCACATTGATTGGGGCTAATCCATGTCCCAAAAAGTGGCTGAATCTGCATTGTACAAGCTGCAAACCTGAGGGGGCTTTGGATTTGAATGATGGCATTATGACTATTGCCTAAAATAAAATTTTTCCAGAAGTTAGCATTATACATATAGTGAAGTGTTTTGCTATTATTGTCTGGCTTTGGAGTTCTGCCTCATATTCGTTGGGAGAATCTGTTGTGTGATCACTAAATCATGGGCACCTCTAGGGTTTGTGTAGTAAAAATAAAGTGCTGAGTTATAACGATTGGACGTTTAAATACTGGCAACATATTGAGGTTTGTTCTAGATGTTCGTTTCTCTCTGTAATTTAGTGTCACAGTAATAGCTCAATGGTGACGGGAACAATTTTCATATGAGATCTTGCAGTTTATACTACTATGGAAATAGAATGCAGGTTGGATAGGGGCAAGTTGATTTCTCTGTGGCCACCAGTCGCATCATTTTTGGGCATCTGCTTATACTAGATTGTGTGTTCTTGAATACAATATAGTTATGAAGTTGGAGACAGAACTACTTTGTTAGCGTAAGCCATTACCAAAGAGTTAGGTCTTTTATGTACTGAAATAAGGCAAATGTTTATATGGATAAGATGGAACCGGAGCGCCAATTGTCTAATGTAGTCTCTAGGGATGCACATTTCTAAGTGGATTTTGTCTTCCAAGTCCCTGCTAAGGAAGGTTAATTATATTTATTTTGCCCTTTTAAGAAAGAGCTTTAGCTCTAATGGGGGTGAACCCCAATTTGCTTGTTGATATTGTTTGTTTTTCTTTTTAATTAAAGGGTTTTTCTCATTACATTAAATGGTGTTCAGAATAAGGGGACAGTGAAAACAAGCAATTGGATGTTATGTGCAAAGCGGTCTTGTTTCAACAGGATTCCTTACATTGGTTTTTTGTAAACGGTGCTCCCCAGTGGCGGTCGGATTCCGCCTCCTTACATGTGATAGGCTGCCGGCTGTGGTAATTTACATCCCGTCCGTCCCCCGGTCGTATTCACGGGAGCGTGCATTTATTGATAAGGTACTGGGATGACGGGAGCGAGAGAGTTTGCGCTGCTCACTGACAGCAATCGGTGGTAGTTTCGACGTATGCGTGCAGGATTTGTGCTGTTCACTGACCGCAAGGGTCCTGCAGCAGAGAGAGAAATCCTGTGCAATCCCATGTAAACACAAACAGATAAAGCGTATAGTTTTGTTCTACAGATCACTGTGGGAGAGAAAAAAAAATCACCCATCTTTCCCAGAGTCCTTAATGTCAAATGCCCATTCTAATTACAAAATATGTAGAGAGAGCGAGGAATCTCGATATACACTATTGAGTTACAATTAGCTTTTCATTTCCAATGATACCTTAGTCTCCCACAGTTGCGACCCCCTCCCTCCCCCCAGCCCTCCTCTATCACCCGACGAATTCTCACGTTCCTATTTTGGGACGAGTCAGCATCCAGAAGATACTCCCTGGTGGGAGGAGCAACACGCCCCGCCCTTTCATAAGCTCTCCTTAGCAACCAGTATAAACGGCTGTCAAATGATGAAACGATAAAACCCCTTTAAGGATGCTTTAAGATGGGCCATTTTTAATACAGTTTATCAATGGATTTTAAAGCTACAAGTAGGATAGAAAATTAAAAAAGCAGAATCTTCTTGATGTAAATCCACTCCCTTTAATAATAATCTTTATATAGCGTCAACATATTCTGCAGCATTTTACCATTTAGGGGGTATAAGTACAGACAAGAAGACAGACATTACACAATAAAAAGCTACTTACAGATGAGACACAAGGTGAGAGTGCCCTGCCCGCAAGAGCTTACAATCTATAAGAGTGTATGGGTGAGATAAAAGGTGAGAAAGATTTGGTTTACATATTGGTCCAGCCATGTTACATAAATACAGGATAGTATACATAAAAATTGGATGAACCTGCCACCCAGAAAGTACATCTATAAACAGATAAGCGCCTGTGAGTGCCCAAGTGCAGGGAGTGACAGAAGTGTGTGTGACTGAAAGCGGGGTGGTTAGTCTTTATTGATCTTTGTAGATGTATTCTCAGAGTGCACTTAAAACTGAGGGTTAGGAGTGTGTCTGATCATACAGGGTAGCATGTTCCACAGAACTTGTGCAGCACATGAAAAATCTTGGAGACTGGTACGGGAGGTTCAGATGATTGAGACATTTAGTCTAAGGGAATGTTCACACGGCGTATTGAGATACGTTTTCAGATCCATGTTGGATTAAAAAATCGCATCCCAAAACGCTGCGTCGATCAGATCCTAAACGGATCCGGCATGTATCCAACACGTAGCTGCGTATTTGGGTGAGTGTTTTATGCAGCAGGATCGCACCCTCTCGATTATTATATGGCTCCTGCTGCGACTTTCGGACCAAGAATTGACATATCAGTTCTTGGAATGGATATGAAAGACTGATCTGAAAGAGACTCATCGGTGGTCACTCGTGTGGATGCTGATGTGTGTTTCATAATTAAAGCAATGTAAATAACATTGCTATTTTAGATATGTGTTTAGGTCTGTTTGGGGTCCGATGGACTGATCCAAACACGCAGCTAAATGCGCATGTAACACGGAGTAAAACACAGTGTGAACATACCCTAAGATCATCAGCAGGACGTAGAGTGATACCGTGTTTCCCCGAAAATAAGACAGTGTCTTATATTAATTTGTGCTCTTTCAGACTTATTTTTAGGGGATGTTTTTTTTTTGCTATGAACAATAATTCATATTTATTGTTAAACATAACATCAACATGTACTAATATACTGTAGTGATTTCATCACAAACATCAGCATAAGCAGCCAAACTCTGAATTGCATAAAAAAGTCATTTTCGGGGGTGTCTTGTTTTCGGGAAACAGGGTAGTGATGGACAGATATGAGGGAGGAGAATATAGGAGAGGTACGGCACTGTGGAGAGCTTTATGGGCAAGAGTGATTCCTTTACTATTCATTCCTATGGCTTCAAAAACTACCTAAAAAGCATCAAAATGACTTCTGTTGGATTCCACCCTAGTTCTCCATTTTGTCACCTGAGATCTGCTGGCAGCTCGTATGGACCACTAGTATGGATCTAGGCATTTGATGATGGACATTGACTGAATCATAGGATTGACATATCACAGGTTTCATTATCTATAATGTATTGTACAAAGTATGAGGTTTGTGCTATTGAGATGGAATTTATGAGCAACAGTTTAGTAATAACGTGCATCTTTATAACGAGCCTATACGGTATGTTACCTGAGATATGACCAGCTTCACACTTTGATGGACTTATGCGTTTTCTGGGCACTTCTGAAAGACACCCAAAAAAACAAAATGTTGCAGCCCAATAGTTAGTCACTGCTCTAAAGCTCGATGGTCACACAAGTGCCAGATATGTATTAAGCCATTCAGATGGAAATGGAGAAATGGGTGTGTTGCAGTTTTTGTCCATTAACCTACTCTTGTGCACCCCCAGATAATGACATGTGACATATGTCATTACTCATTGAATACCCTTTTCATGGCTGGATAGAATATATGAATATGATATGCCCTCTGGTGTGTGGATTCCATGTCTCATGCATATTAATGTGACAGAAAAATCAATAATTCTAGTTACTCATTAAGGAGGTTTCTCTGACTAAGCAGAATGCATCATTAATTTGGTTTTACATGGCTTGTTTACTGCAATGCAATGACCCATGGCTGTAATTACCCAACACTATCATGGCCCAAGCTTAGAAATCTGGATGCCTTTCAAGAAATTGCTATTAGCTTAATAAATAACCTAAAATGGGACCATTTCAGAAATACAGGAATATATCCATTTTTGTAGAACCTAGTCCTCGCGAAGATATTTTCTTCTATATTTTGAGCACTTTTTGGAGCCCTTGCTTGGGGATACTATTGCTCAGTTAGAATGGTCCATTTTATTGATTGATAAGTAGGTGTGTAATTAGTTACTGGTTGCCAGCATGCCCTAAAGACACAGGAGATGGAAAAACTTTAGAGGAAACTTAGACGATCTGACCAAGCCATGAATGTTAATTGGTACTGAATGATGAGTATTAGATTAGGATGTGCAGCTTTTGGCATATGGCAGAACTGAATGAAAAGAGCCTATATGAAGGTAACCTTTAATCGTTATAGAGCTATAGACAGTCCATTTCTCACTATATGGTACCTTTTGTAAGTTACTGCAATTTTCAGACAAACTTGTGTATGACATTAAAGATGTGTGTGTGTGTGTGTGTGTGTATATATATTATATATATATATTTATGTATTATTCAAGTGTATATATATATATATAATTTATAATATATAGTTAGATATAGGTGTGTATATATCAAATATAGGTATATATATATATATTATAAGATATATATTTATATAATAATAGTATATATAATATTATATTTATAATATATACGTGTTGTATATATATAGTATATCATTTTATTATATTATTATTTAATATATATATATAATATATAGATATGTGTGTATATTATGTGTATATATATATATGTATATGCATACATGCATGCATGCATACATACATACATACATACATACATACATACATACATACATACATACACGCAGTGTGAGCCCATAAATTGATGTTGTAAAATGAGACTTGGACTGGAACCCAAGGAAGCAAACAGAACCCCCAGGGCATGGTGGACTCCTGGGCATGTCAGGCCTAGAGCTGCTTTTCAGGGTTAAAAGAAGAGAAAGCGACGTAGAAAGCAAGAGTCATGTACAGTTTATGGTGGGCCCTAGGAATCCACTCCACTGGTGGGCCCGTGGTACCCAAGGCAGTGTTCTAGAACAGTACACAAATCGGTAGAATGGCTGCATTGATGGCCCAAGCCTGAGAGTTCAACGAAAACTTGCATTCTAATGGGATATGCACTTTCTTGTTAGGCAGATGTATATACATACACGTGTACTATGTATTATCTAATATTACACTATAATATCATGCAGTGTTCAATACTTGTTGCTCTGATCCTTTTGTCGGCAAAAGATCTTGAAGTTCTATTAATAGAGCACTCTTAAGTGTTGGCATTTTGAGAGATCAGCTATACCACAGTGCAGAGTGCGCTCCCTGCTGCCATCTCTGCCAACTTCACAGCTGTAATCTGCTTACTCATATTCCCAGACCAAGTGCTAAATTTATACGCGTCAGGATGATTTATTGCACAATACTGACATTTTCTTAAAATGCTGTATAAATACGTATTTAGTTACTGTTTGGAATCACATTGCCTAAAATCAGCCAGGTCATTGCCCCATAGTGGTGTAATGATATGTAAAAGGGCTTTTTTTTCCCAAGTTTTTTTTTCCTTGTAATTTCGTTTTGTTTTTTTATTAAGAGGCCAACTGTAATTCAGTCCGAGTATTGTGTGTTTTTTCTGCTAATGAGTTAAAGGGGTCGTCTCACTACACAAAGATTAGCATTCAACATGTAGGAAACGGTAAATGAAGACTTTTTCCAAATATATTGCATGTTTTTTTTGTTTTTTTCCTTTGTTGAGGAGATGAGAGATTTTACCTGCTCCGAGTGCACACGTGTTTCTCTAGGTTACCGACCTACTCTCTGCTGTTTCTTATCTAATAGCAGGGAGTGATGTCACCACAGGTCGACACACAGGACTGCCGCTTGAGGCAGCTGGAGAATGGAGTGTGTTATCTCTAACAAAGGAGACAGACTTTTTTATTTTTTTTGAGTAGAACCCGTCCGAGCTCATAGAGCAGATCTCCTGCTCTCATTTCAGTGCAATTACAAGAGGTGTGAATACGAAGCACATGTGCTAATCACTGCTATAGAACCAAGCACAGTCTGACTACGAAGAGACAGGACGATTTAAAGGGGTTGTCTAACCGCAAAGATCATAGTTTAAAATGAAGGAACCAAAAATCTAAGCATGTACGTCCTTGGCTACCATTTGCAAAGTGCTATGGTTTATGAGTACGTGCTGCTTTATATGTGATTACCAACAGTGTTTGATCCCAGGTCGGCTGAGTTCTGTCCCGTCCAGGTTGTGGACGAGAACGCACAGGCAAAGGAGATGCAATGAACAGGTCATGGACGGGAATGCGCAGGGGGACGCATGTATAAGCAGCAACGTGCACGGACGAGAGAGTGACTGTAATCAGAGGTCCTGCAGCAGCTGAGGCAATGTACTGTGCAGGACAGGTTGTCATTCACTGACTGCAATCAGAGATCCTGCAGTAGAGAGATCATTTGCAGTCCAACGTAAATCAGAAAACATAGCAGTCCCATGCAAATTACATACGGAGAGAGAACAGCTGTACTGTGCAGTTCCACGTAAAACAATTGAGCGACACAGATGTGCAGTCCCATGTAAACACAAACGGATAAAGCATATAGTTTTGTTCTGCAAATCTGTAGAGGTCAGAGGTGTAATAATCTGCAGGATATATCACTGTGTGAGAGAGAGAGAGAGAGAGAGAGCAAAAAAATCACCCATCTTTCCCAGTCCTGAATTTCACATGCCCGTTCTAGTTATAAAAATGTAGAAGTGCGGAGAAATGTAGTATTTAAAGGGTGAGTTCTTAGTTTTTCACTTTATTTCCATACGCTGAGAGGCTCTCTTCCCTATACACGAATGATCATACATGCACACTTTGGGGGCGTGTCTGCAGAGAGTGAAGATGCTCCCTGCTGGGAGGAGAAACATGCCCCTCCATTTCACAAGGTCTGCTTGGCAACCAGCGTAAACGGCTGCCAAATGCTGTAACGAGACAACCCCTTTAATCTACAAGTTTCCATGTAAAAACGCATAGTGTAAATGGAACTATTACCGCTCTATTTACGGACTTTAAAATATGGTCGGGACAATGCCTGCACTATATGTGATGATAACATTAGGAAAATATATTCCCCAAAATATGTAATGTATTAGTGAAGTACAAAAACACTATGCGTTTCATATGGAACCTGCCATGCTTCCCTGGGTGAGAATGGGCAAGTGTACTAAACAGTCTCCCTTTAAACAAGTCTTCCATGGAATGACATCATGAAGGTTAAAAGACCCCCATGTGATATTCCCGACCATATTATAAAGTCCGTAAATAGCGCTTTAATAGTTCAATTTATACTATCCGTGTTTTTACATGGACACCTGTCTATTCATCGGACTGAGGAGGACCTACTCAAGGTGTAAGGACCCCCGTGCGATTTTGAACAAAAGCAGCATGGACCTTTTCTTATACATGCTTTATACGAGTTGTACCATAGTTTGTACAGCTTCATCAGGTGAGCGAACCATCGTACCTGAGTTTTTGTAAACTGATATCTAAAACATGTCACACGAGGTGCGCTGTGTCTTCTTGTCCCTTGTATCCCAACACCGAGCTTCAGGAAGCATTAATCTAAAACTGCCTGTGGCTTAGTGAAACCCCTTTCAGCAGTATTGGCGGTATCTGGTGGCCACTTATTTCTCATTTCCCAATTCCCGCAAAGCCACAGACCACTGAGCCACTGTGCTGCTCTAAAAGGAAATAGTTTTGTTTTAGTAATTCAAATAATACAACTTGTTTGTACTGGTATTATTTTGGGCTACATATGCGCACCAAGGGTGAGAGAGGCAGCCAAGCTGTGCACATTTTCGAAATTCCGGTTACTCTTCTGAACCATTTAAACTGACAGTAACCACTAAGATAATACGGTCTGGATGTGAGAAATAAACTTTCTCCCATTTGCACGGTCTGTGATGTTTTTAGGGTTCCCCCACAACCCTTAAATTTCTAGCAACTTTTCTTCTTCTGTTGCATAGGTGATTTATTTTCCTGATTCGAAACCTCATCTATGCTTTCCACTTGAAGCAGTCAGCATGTTAGATTTCGGTCAGGCTGCAGCTTGGGTTATACAATGACATTTACCTCTGCTCAGTTCTAGTTTCTAAGCTAAAGAATGACAAGTCATGAGTTTGCTGTTTTCCAAAGCTATGGAAAATGTTGCTTATCTACATCCCCTTGGACTTGTGTTGAGCTCCTGCCGTTTTGTGTGGGTAGGGTGGCTTTGTTGTTTGCGGCTTTTAGGTTACATTGGTCGGGTGGTCTTTTATTATCTCCATCAATAATACTGTAAAACGGAGTACGGCGCTGCTTAAATGTGCACGTAATGACAGCTGACAGACAGTCATGATTCCAGCTACAACCGGACAGTGGGGCCAAGCGAGGTGACATGAGCTCCGCTGTCCTGACTTCTCCCTTTTCTCCCTGCTACTTTATATCTTTTTGTTTCTCTAGATTCATTTTTACAAATTTATTTACAAAGTTTTCAACAATAAAAAGGAATAAAAACTCATACTCTTCATACAGGAATAGAAACAACACTTATGAGTACTTAAGTATCACAAACCTCATATAAGATTCATATAGGACTGGTATATAGCCGCTAAACTGAAATTTATTGTCCTCCTCACCATTTCACCTGAATAATACTAAGGATAGCTGTTGCAGAACAACAGAGCATAGTGGGACTTATTGAGAAGCCAAAAGCTTATCTCTGGGGTGCCATTTCTCTTTATGGTTGGCTACCATATTAGTGTATTGGGATGCCGAACCCCAAAGGCTATGTTCACGCGGGTTAAATTGAGGTGCATTTCGCCGCGTATTTTACGGTGTACTGCACTCTAATACGAGAGAAATGCGCCCCAGTTATTACGGTAATCCACAGTTCTCAGAGAACTATGGCTTACGCCTCCTCTCCCCTGGCGTACAGTACGACGCGCTTGGAGATAAGTGACGGCTGCCGGCCCCCTGCGTCGCAGAAGTACGCAGGGCATACTGTACGCCGTGTGAACTTAGCCAAATGCTCCACTGAGATTAAAATATTCTAGAAGCTGATGGGACAGGAACTGGAAATCTGCAGCAACGTTCAACAGATGGAGCATTTCCCCATTCACATAGGACCAACTCCATCTAAAAGAGAATGATATAACTGGGCCAGTGTAATCAACCAATGTAAGAGCTTCCAAACCACCTTCCAAAAGGAGTTGAAATGGAGAACATTTCAGGTGTTCGATGTCTCCAAATAATTATATAGGTAGATTTTTAAACGTATAGCCCGACCACTAATTACCCGTCATAGGAGATCTGCAGCTCCGTTGTTTCATACTTTGTGACACCATAGAGTAATATTAGACATCATATTTATTGTATCAAAATAGCAGCAAATTTAGTAAGCAAAGTTACAAGGTTACTTGCGTTTAACCATAAATGGCTGTATGGTCGGACAGTCCGTGAAAACGAACTTATCGGTAGTCCAGTGACTATTCGTGCTTCCGCATAGCACAGTGTTCACTTCTGAGCACATAGATGGACAGGCGGACAGCCGATGTCTCTTATGTAGCGGCCTTATTAGCTTATGTTATAGCTTAGGCTACTTAGAAAAGAAAACCTAGAAGAAAAATTCAACCTACCCTCAGCAGCGCAGATTATGTAATAATGAAGAATAGAAGACAAAACGTCCCTGGGCAGTCCTGGTCATTTCCTCACTGATGCTTCGTGCTCAATGGGGAAACAATGATTTTTTTGGAACGAACAGTGTCGGCGACGAAAGACGACGTGTGAACCTACCCTTCATCAGTAATCTGCACCTGTGTAACACTCCCTTTTAGCCCTGGGGCTTTTCTTGCCTCCCAACTACTGACTTTTGTCCAGCCATTGAGCTGTAAGTAAGTTATCTCCAATTTTTCTGTAATTTCTTTTAGTTGCTAGTAAAGCTGCCTCTAGCACCGCTGCCCATGCTGCCTCTAGCGCCGCTGCCCCTGCTGCCTCTAGCGCCGCTGCCCCTGCTGCCTCTAGCGCCGCTGCCCCTGCTGCCTCTAGCGCCGCTGCCTCTGCTGCCTCTAGCGCCGCTGCCTCTAGCGCCGCTGCCCCTGCTGCCTCTAGCGCCGCTGCCCCTGCTGCCTCTAGCGCCGCTGCCCCTGCTGCCTCTAGCGCCGCTGCCCCTGCTGCCTCTAGCGCCGCTGCCCCTGCTGCCTCTAGCGCCGCTGCCCCTGCTGCCTCTAGCGCCGCTGCCTCTAGCGCCGCTGCCCCTGCTGCCTCTAGCGCCGCTGCCCCTGCTGCCTCTAGCGCAGCTGCCCCTGCTGCCCCTAGCGCCGCTGCCCCTAGCTGCCGTCTAGCGCCGCTGCCCCTGCTGCCCTCTAGCGCCGCTGCCCCTGCTGCCTCTAGCGCCGCTGCCCTGCTGCCTTGCTGCCTCTAGCGCCGCTGTCCCTGCCCCTGCTGCCTTTAGCGCCGCTGCCTCTAGCGCCGCTGCCCCTGCTGCCTCTAGCGCTGCTGCCTCTATTGCTGCTGCCTCTAGCGCCGCTGCCCCTTGCCGCGCTGCCCCGGGCTGGTATCCATGCATAGTATCTGATGTTTCTAAGATTTCTGCACCATTTTTACAGTGAATTGGTGTCACTATAGACTTTTTACTATACATGCAGATCATTATCGAATTGGTGAGAATATCTGGCAGAAGCAGGTTATTCTGATGTATTCTAAACCTACAAAATGCTTTTCCATGCAGCCAAGGGTGTAACTACAATTCATAAAGACCCACAGCAAAATGAGAGAGGCCCCCCCAACTACTTAACAGGAAAGTAAAACCGCAGTGTAAGTAGCCATAATTAAAGGTATTAATAATAGCGCAAAGCATAAGAGAATCCACATAGCGGTAGACTGCAGAAAGCCACTAGTTCCTTCGTACCTGAGGTACCATGTTCTTGCACATGCCTCCTCAACCTCTGGGCCCATTAGTGGGTGCTATAGTTATACCCATGTATACAGCACAGCTGAGCACCTGCATTATGAGATAGTAGTTTATAAATTGGAAGCTTTTTTGTAGCGTTTACCCTTTGTCCTCACTTGACTGTTGGTAAATGCTGGCTTAACATGATCGCACTGACTAATGGACAGTTCTCTAATGTCTGCTAACATCAATGCAGTTTAACAAGATAAATCGGCCAGACCTCTTGGTGACAAAATCCAGGCAGCAATGTTCAGTGAGCTCAGCCCTGACTAATGCGTTTAATTACATTAAAACACAGTCGGCAAATGAGTGGGCAGTAAAGCAGTGGTTATTTGCGCATGGGGCCAAGCCAAAGATTTAATGTGTTCTACGCATTAAATGCATTTCAGTCCAGCTTTATTATGGCACATTTTTGTAAATGACTCTCTGCTAATGCTGGTTTATTAGTTGTGCACATTTTATATTCACTGGCTCCTTAGGAAATCTTATTTTGATCATTTAAGATAGACCTCCACCACTTGGCAGTAGGTGGCGACAAAAACTGAACTAGGCTAAACCTCTATGGGCAGCCCTTTTTTCACGGCAACAAAGATTATTTTCCTACAGAACAGCTATAACTTCTCGGCTAAGAAGGCACAATGTTTTTTGTCTGTTTATCCACTCTGGATTGAGTGTTGAATTTTCAGATTCAATATTCTTTTTCACATTCATTTTAAGAAGTCACTCCCAAAAATTTTATTTTTACAAAAAATCTCTATATCAACTGATCACTGTTGCTATTTCCTTCATTTAGCTGTCCTCCGAGAAGGTCCAAGCACCATCCTCGCTGACATTTTCCAATGGAAGAAGTCCTGCAGTTGAGCTGGCATTGCTAACGCAGGTTAATATATCTGTTCACGATCTGGCCATAGAAATTGAGATGTCGCACATGCATGGCGCTCTTCATTCTCGCAAATAGGAATTCTGAATACAGCTGAAAATTGTGCTTAGTACTCAGAACTCCCGTATTCTTGTAGAGAGAGTGCCACACATGCATGGCCACATTTACTGCAGCCACAACGTTACCCACAAGCCACATGTTTTGCAGATCTGATTTTAAGGGGAGAGCAGATGCCATCTTGGTTCCAAAATTGAAAGTGGCCAATATGCATCAGTGAAGGTGGTCTCCGGGATTCATCGCTTGTGCTGTGGACATGCCATAAATGTTTAACCCTTTCCCATCCAATAAAGTTTTTGTTTTCACCCACAGAAATCCTATTAAATTTGCCGAAAACCTGTTATTTTTAAGTAAAACCTTGCCTGAAACAATCAAATACACATTTACCAGTGTCAAACTTCAAATAAACCTCACACAGTTGTGCGTCAAAAACAATCGGAAAATAGGATTGAAGCAGTATTTTGTAAATGTCACACCCTACTTGACAGGCTAGGAAAAGGTTAAGATAACACTGCTTTAATTTGAATTTTGGGTACAACAAGTAAAAAACTGAGCTCTGGAATTATAGAATTTTATTATTTTTTTTTTTTTAAAGGGTTTGTCTAAAAATCAACTGTCAAGGTTTCCCTCCAGGAACCCCTTTATGTGCCAAAAAGTTGAGCCACTCTAGCAGACCCTGGCATCCACACATTGCATGCATAGCCATTTATTTTAGTGGTTAGCATGTCATGTAACCTAGGTATAGCTGTACTAGCAATTAACAAAAGAATTACAGAATAATGGGACATAATTTAGACACGTGGACGTACTCGCAACTCAGTAGTAGTAGGAGGAGAGAAAAGCCCCAGGGCTACAGGGGTGAGTTACACAGGCGCAGATTACTGATGTAGAGGCGGCTCACGCAACGCTCTTTTTGGTGCTAACACTGTTGACTCCAAAAAAAAGTGTTTCTTTGTTGAAAATTCCGCACTTACCAGTGCGGAGTTTGCGGAGAAGTGAACCAGACTGCCCAAGGAAGATTTCTGCCTCCTATTCTTTATTAGTGCACGATAATGCTCTTGTAAAATTGGGGCTAATTTAACATAGGGTCTAGTGTAACTCGCTTTACAGTTGGTTAAGATGTTGATTCGGGATACAATCTACTTAAGAATAGACATCCAAACCCACCATGTGAACATAACCAAACAAATGCCAACAAATTTTTCTCAATAAAAACCTTCACCTATCCCAAAATTGCACTACTAGTAATGAAACAATGCACACTTCAGAGGAGGAATCAGTTTCACCCCTAGATGCACAAAAAGTGACACAGCACCATGCAGCGGGAAGCTTAACCCCCAGTATTTTTAACACTTGGACCAAAACCAAAAACCACTTACAACACCACACTTCCTTTGAGGGAGGAGATATGCTATTTTGTTGACAAATCTACCCCATCATGAGAAATGAGACTATACTAAGTTTTATTCTGTAATTGCCAAAAGCCTTCTGTTACTGGTTACGGTGTGGTCTCTGTGCTTACCATCCCAATTGCCTGACAAGACCTTCCCTATTTTTCTGATTTGAGTCAGTGCTTTCCCAGTCATACTTCCTTCACAAAGTGGGTCCGCTCACATAAAATAGTTTCTGCTCCCCATTTCCTAAACCTAGAGATGGTTGTGCGTGAAAACCCCGGAGATCACATTTCTGAAATACCAGCCCAGCCCTTCTGGCACAACAACCTTCCCACGTTAAAAGGGCACTCAAATCCCTTTCTTCCCCATGCGATGTCGGTTTTAACTGCAGGAGATTGTTTGACCGCTACGTAAATGCATGATTTGCCCCCATGTGATGGCGTTGAAAAAAAGTGTTAACGGGCTTTTGACAGGGGTCCCTAAAAAGGGGCCCCGGTGAGTGTATATAGGGAATGCCATTTGTAGGGTTATGTGGTGCGGTTTAAAAACAATTGAGGAACCCTTCTATTCCTTGAGGGGGTTTCCCAGAAATTTTCCAAGTGTCCACAACATAAAATAGTGAGACCCCCTGCTCCCCAGTATTACAGGCAAAACTACATACTGGAAAAATGTCAAACATGAGGTTTTAGCTGACGTTTTGGCCAAAATATGAAAAGCTTGCAAACCAAATCAAACTTCAGTTCCTTGTTATTTTTACACTAACTTTACTAGTAATTTACATAAAATCACAAACTAATATTTCTTAAAAACACAGACGTGACCATGTTCCATGGCTGGACAAAAGACTATTCTATGTAAAAGGCAATAAAATCCCTACTGTCAAATTGGAGGAGTTGCAAAGGAGCGGAATACTGATGAACAATCGCTCACACACCTTTCCACTAGGAAGGCAACTGGTTAGTAATAAACTGCACATTGGATAAGAACCAGTTCACACCTGTATGCAGAAAAGCTGCAGTACATAAACGGGCACTTTTGCGCTGTAATCCTGGGGAGCAAGGAGTGTTTTGTGTTTGGCACTGGGAATAAGATTTGCACACTGCTAAATCGAACTTTATGGGCAGCATCATTTGGTCATAAGCCAGCATGGTGCACCACAGGTAACCATAGAACTGGCATTTCTTGTTTGTGAAATCTAGCAATCACCCTTCCTGGATAGTAGCTGTGTGAGTGGTCGCTTGGATTTTTGTACTTAAGCAGTCTCCCCTGTATGGTACTGCGGCTCTTCTACATAATGATGTGAACTGGTTCTTATCCAATGTGCAGTATTTAAGCAATTGCCCCCTTCATGGATAGGTGTGTGAGCGATTGTTCATCAGTTTTCTGCACCTGTGCAACTTCACCAATGTAGCACTGGGGCTTATTTTGCCTCCTACTTGGAATAGGCTTTTGTCCAGCCATTGAGCTGTGAATATGGCCGCATGTCTGTCTAAATGTAGCTGTTGCTAGTGATAAGAGCCAGCAGTGGAAAAAAACCTGTGGTTTCTTTTTTTAAAGAAGGTTGGTCTTCATAAGAAAACCTTTTAGCCAAAAATCAGATGGACACTTGGGATGTCACCTGAGGGACATGTAATTCAACTGCTGTCACACAAGGGCTATTACGTTAAACTTCAAATTTTATATCCGCCTTTTACTAGGTTTAGACGACCATTCTACTTTTGTTTAAATAGAATTCAGAAGCCTTACACCAGGATTGAAAATGCATTGTGTTACCACCAAGCAGGCATGGGCTGAGCCGTTTTGGCAGCATAAAGATTCCTTGCCCAGTGATTGTGTCTTTGCCAGGCTGCTAGAGAAAAAAACTTGCAATAAAAACTTGGAAAACATCTTGCTATTATGAATAAAATATGCCCTCCCTAAGACAGCACATAATGAGAATTGTAATTGAATTTGCTTCTTCATGTGAACCAGCTTGAACTTCCCTGTAAAAGCCGTGTGAGAGGATAAAATCCAGTGGAGCTTGGAACATGGCGCATATTACATAGTCACTCTGCATCTACCAGTGCAGGCTGTGGAACTTACATCCCTAATTGATCTTTGGAAAAAATAAGTGGGTTAATGTGGAGTTGTTCATGACAGATTTCAAGTACATGAGATGTCTTTAAACTTTTCTTCTGCATTGACTAAAGTCGTGAAGATTCTGTAGTTCTGGAGGCTTAGTTGATGCCTAGTACGATGGATATGGTGTAATGTCCTAATATTTATTGTGTCAAACCACCCAATTCATTGGCCATTGAGGCCCAAACAGGCTAGGTCATTAAAGGGTTACCATTCACACTAAATAAGGCTATGTCTACACAGCAGTTTTTCAAGTGGTTTTCTAAAAATGCAGAAAAAACGACTAGAAGTCTATGGGACCTCTTTTCATAGTAAAAGCGTCCTGTAGTCTCCACAGAACGTCTTTTTGTTGCTCGTTTTATTTGCTGGTTATTTTTTTTAAATGTTGCAAAAAACAACCGAGCAGGGCAGAAATTTTACTATTGGAGTCTATTTAAAGCACTGGATGTATTTTGGCCAAATTTTTGTGCGGTTTTTTGGCACATTTTTTTCAGCAATACATAGCAAGTCTATTTCTGTGCATCTCTGCAAAAAAGTGCCCAAAAATGCAAAATACATTTTTCAGCAGCTTTTGACAGGCAGTGGACAAAAAACCTCTGTTTTATGAATGTTTTTAGGATTTATTATTCAGGTCGTTTTCTGTCCAGTGCTGTGTAGACATGGTTAAATGGTCCCTGTACATTTAGGCTGATATGTTAATAAGCATTGTATTTTCATAAATGGACTACCAAAGGTTATCAGTGGCGCGCCAATCAACTCTTTAAGGGTGCTTTCGCACAGTGTGTTTTTCATGTGTTTTTGATGCGTTTTTTTTGTGCAGGAAGGCACTGCATTTAATGCTGTACAATGCTGCACAAATTGCGGTAAAACCACGATTTGTGCCGTGATTTTTGTGCAGCAATGTACAGCATTAAATGCAGTGCCTTCCTGCACAAAAAACGCATTTAAAAAACGCACTGTGTGAAAGCACCCTAAGGCTGCAGAAAAGCGGGTGTGCTTCATTGCTAGTTTTGCCAACCAGTAGCTTATAAACTAATGAATGCATGACTATTGGGGGTACTGCATTGGTGATTTATATGAAATTTGTATGTTAGAGCCTTAAAAATGACTTTTTTGAGTAGTCTCTGGATGTTGTAGCCTTCAAACATCTCAGCTTGTATATTTCCTGCTATCATGACTTTGTAAGGGTAGATGGTGAGGCACCTAGGGCTTTACTAACTTTAAAAAAAAGCCATCTTGACCTTTCCCAAGCCTATTTTAAATGAGCTATGTTAAATTTTCCCTCTGCACTTCATGGTGTCGTCCTTGATGTTCTCCATTTACAATGGACTAGACTATAGTGCACAGCTGTTTAATGTACCACAAAATGCTCAGGACTTGTTTCTTTTGAAAGCCTAAAGGGTACATTTTTATTATCTATGACTTGTTATACAATGCTAACACTTATGACACTTAGGTTATTGCTGATTTACACATTTATTTCTATTCCAAACACGTAAAAAAAAAAAAAAAAAAAACCTAAGTGTGAAGAACCCGCACACCCCTTCCCAGTGCAACAAAAAATGACCCTAATTTGTTTTCCATGTATTGCCTGTGGTCTAGTGTAATCTTATCTGTCACTGTGGAGAGAACAATACAGAAATTGCCTATTACTTGTAATGAGACTCGATAGAGATAATTGGCAGCTGAAATAAAGGGAATTTAGTTTACTCTGCCAAGCAAAGGTTCTCTGCTGGAGAAGGACAATATTTTACATGTAATGCTTAATTGCGCAGGAATGCCAAAATTTTAAAAATGGCAAAAAAATGTAATAAAGTTTCCCATTAATATTGGTTTTAACAAAAATACTCCTTTCTAATGGCAGTTGTCCAAGAAAACCATCTCCATCTTCTCTAACCCCCTGCAGTCAGCCAAGGGAACATCTGATCAGGCCCATGAAATGAATGTTAATTCATGAGTGGGTCTGGTCTACCACTTGGGGAGCCATTGTAATCTAACAGTTCTCTCTACTGGTGCTCAAGAAGTTGTTCCCCTTTATTATCCTGAGAGAGCACGTGTGCAGAAATTGTCTTGATGAGACAACCATGTTGGTCCTTTATACTTATCATGCGTTCTCTTTTATACTGGATCCATTATTGCTTTGATGGGTAGATCAGTTTTTCGAATCAAAATGGCCATGAATAGATCCTATTGACCGATTTTCCTTTAATAATGAGTATCTCTGAAGACTGCACTACTCCCTTTCCATCAAACAGATTAAACAGAATAACTTGCCACAAACCCCAACGGTACCCCAGGTGTGAGCACGTCTACCTACCCATTTACAGGACTGTCAAAGTCCATATGAAGTTGTTACAATTTTTGTTGAAAATTAGTTTCCATTTTTTAGCTTTAATGTTGTTAGTCCAGCGTTTTCTGCTGAGCTTATCAGTCTTTACCACTAATTTTTATACCATGGGTACACTCTTCACACAAATATCCTTAGCACATTCCCTGCAATCTATTTATTCTGACTTCGAGACAAGTCCTAACAAGTAACATGCCAGATCTACCCACACAGCCAAAACCATGGTCCTAAAAATGTCTGAATAAATTTGGCAAGCTTGATTACCCTTTCTGCATGTTTTTCACAATGTGACACACAAGTGCAGAACACTAGTCTTAGACTTTGTTATAAACTGTTGTTGTGATAACCACCCGACTTTTGCAGAGCGGGTCATGGTGCACAGCTAGGCTTTTTGTCTAGCAAATACTATATTATTGCACTTGTGGTTTGTATTTCTAATAAGTCTTGAAGCTTGTGTAGCTTCACATTTTTCAAATTCCTTCTGTGATGGGATGAGTACTGTTATGAAAACACACTAATGTGGAGCAAACCGCCCAATAGAGATGCAGACTACAGCAGCAAAAATTATCTCCTACATCGCTGCCTAAGGGTTTATCTATAAACTGATGAAGCTGAACAGACTAGATAGAATCCATGACACCAGCTGTTTTATGTATCCAACTATTTCAATATATGTTCTTCTGTTTTAACTCCAATTAGTTTTTCCTAGTGATTGCATAATGCCCCTTCCAACTGCTAGGAGACTGACCCTTAGAATATAAGGCGTAAGCAATGACTCTTGTCATTGGCAGGCATCCCATATGTTTGATGCCAACTAAAGTCTTATGCCCAGAGCCAGGACAAGGCACTTTTGTTGCGATAGACAAATAGAGCAAATGGCTTTTTCTAGGCTCCTGGCTGCCATGACTGCTGGTCGGCATCTTGCGCCTGTGTCACAAGGGAGCCGATCGGGAAGTGGATAGAGGTGCCACTCCCTGGACAACTGTCCAGGTGCCGCAGTTGTGTTCTCGGCTACATCAGACTAGTTCAATAGCCAGGATCAGAGTCCTATCCAGTCCCGGCTGCTGAAAGCAGGTGCCAGCTGTAACCAACAGCCAGCACTCACTGTGTGTGAAGCAGAATTAGCTCCCGAGTCTGCTCCATACATCCTTGCTCCTGCTTCTTGACAAGCAGGAGGTAATGACCTAGGCACTAACCTACCTCAGCCTAACCATTGTCCCGGCCCAGGTTATGCCCTACTAGATATAATTTGGCACACAGTAACATAATTAGATAAGTATACCGGTTTCAGCAAAAAAATAACTATTTTAACCATGGGGTCATAATGGTTAAATGTACCTCTGCTGTATATGACGGCCAATGTAGCATTAAAAATATTTCATCCAGCCCTTCAGGTTTTGGTGTCACATTTGACTCCTCAAAGCCAGTGAAACTAAGGCCAGTAGAGCAGGTGTGAAATCTAAACTTCTGTTTTACTTCTCTTGCAGTTTCTGCATCCAGCACATGTGAGAAGTTGGAAAAGGAGAAGGATGACTTGCTAACTGCGTATGAAGGTATTCTGCAGAAGGTGAAGGATGAACACTTCGCTGAGCTGAATGACCTGGAGGAGAAACTCAAGCAATTCTACACCGGGGAATGTGAGAAACTTCAGACAATCTTCATTGAGGAAGCCGAGAAATACAAGACTGAACTTCAGGAAAAGGTAAATGTTTTCAAGTGGTTTTTGATTGATTGCTATGAGCACCAAGGACAGCTTAATTATTAGACAGTTTTCATGAATGAGGCCTTGTGTTCTTAAAATGTTCCCAATTTCTAGCGCATCGTTAGCGCATCGACCTTCGAGACCTCTGTGCCTATAGTTGTCTTTGTGAGAAAGTGTCAGATTTGTTGACGTCATTGATTGCCAAGCAGTAAATTGTAATCTTTTGGTTAGGCCTCAGAGCAGAGATGAGTAGATCTTGTTCTTGGGTTATCAGACTGGTCTTTTGCTACTTTCAACCCAGAAGTGGGAAAATTGCCTTCTTATGCTCGGGCGCAAAAGGATGAACTTGTCCTAACCTTTTTCTAGCCAAATGCACATTGGTGAATTATGTGGAGTTTTTTTTTTTTTTTTTTTTTGATAATGCTGTAGATAATGTGGGTGTGCAGTGTACAGGCAAACTTCCAAAAAATCACCTCTTTATCTAGACCAAATTTTGTGAAACAGACATTCAACACTATGCACACTGGACATTTTCTTTGAGAGAACCACTGCTCTATAGATTAATACAGCCGCACCCAGCTGGCACGAAGACGCATGCAAATATGTAAGTTTATTGTAATTTGCTTTACCACTATATTTACTATATTTTAAATTTGAGGTTTTTGGCACATACTTTTCTCATTTTGTTTGAACCCACCTTCCACAACAATCCAAACCGTTTTTATGCGAAATAGTGTGCCTGTACAACAGGAGACATGCCCCCTCTATCTTGAGTTTAGGCATACAACATAAACTACAGATGGATCTAGTTCCTAACTTGTTAAAAACCTTAGACCGGTGGGAGGAGTGCATGAACAAGATGGAAGGACTTGCCACCTCGACTACATGTGCACAATGCTAAAGGCCAAGTTACTTGGACCCCCGTAACACAGCATATTTTGATTGAGTTTTGGGAGTCCACCTGTCAGGATCTTTAATAAAAAATAATTGTGCTGAGAACCTCAAGTTTGTAAGTATAGTAAATATAGCAGTAATGCTGTATAAAATAAGAATTTTGCATCTTTAAGTCTATCTTAATGTGCCAAGGTGCGGCATCTTTTTGTATTGTTGGCTCTTGCAGTGTGGTCACAGTAGATTAGCACCATATTCATTTCATCAGGAGACCTTGACTGTTTTTTGTTGTCTTTTCTCAGTGCAATTTGGTGCAGTTGTCTCAGATGACAGTAGCACTGAGCAGAGCGTAGTCCTGTTTGGACACCATGCTGCTATCACTATTTGGGGACATGGCCTATCTGACAGGGCCATGTTCACACATTCAGGTTTCTGTTAGGATTTATGCAGCGATTACGTGCCCAAATCCCAAAAGAATCTGCTGGTCTTCTGCCAACAATGCATGTAGCTGAGGTTTTATATAGGAAATAACGAGCGTGCATAGCGTTGACAGTATACGAACACTCTCTTAAGTAGCTCAGTTTTCACCTGTGCTGTGTATACTAAGGTGTGTTATCAAAATCACCTTATCACTTGAATAAGCAGATTACAATGACAGACCTATTGTACTGCTAAGGGCTCAATTAACGCTATGCCTGGACAATAACAAGGGCTGCCAGAAATGTATTTTACAAATATGACACGTGTAAGCATGTGTCTACACAAAATAAGAGTAAAGGTAGATATCATAGTACAGTAGGGTATTTTTATTAAATACACCATAAATATAAAATAAAAACTTTTTCCCCACATGTTGATACCCAATTTGTGACCATTTTGTATGTGTTTTTTTTTGTAGAAATAGAGAGTTTATAGAATACACACAGAGAGGGCTATTTTGGCTTTTGGTTGACGTTTCCGAATGAGCATTTCAATGTCTTGAAATGTTTTTTGTTTTTTTTTAGTGCACTAAATCTCTTAACTTTGCACATGTTCAACTGTTCATTGTTCCAGTTCCTTTTGCACAACTTGCTGATCTCTAACCAGGAGCTTAATGACTAAATTCTCAAGAAGTGTTTGATACCTGTCACCCAATATATTTAGAGGGATCAATTTAAATTGGGGTTTAAACAGTCCTCCTCATCATGTTCACATTTTAATATTATGAGACCAAGACAACACCTTACGATTGATAAACAGTACCTTGTCATTGTGCTGCTTCAAGCAGGATGTTATTAGACGGAAGTGACCACTGAGCTTAGTGAGCAAACACCTGTTATGAATTTGATCTCTTGTTATAGATCAGCAAGTTGTGTGAGAAGTACTGAAACACTGAACAGTTCGACATGTGCATTCTAAAGTTGTCTCATTTAGTTCATTTAAAAAAAAACATTGTCCATCCTGAAATTTCAACGAAAAGCAAAATATTGCTAGCTTTTTATAGTGCACACAGGGCTGTGGAGTCGGTAAGCCATACCTCAGACTCCTCAATTTTCTTAACTCTGACTCCTGACTCTGATTCCCACTCCCTCATACACGGCACATGTTTAAGTGGTAACTTTACTGTAGTAAAATGGTAACATCAGGCTGTTTATCACCTTATGAAATCATAATGAAGCTATTTAGGTAGAACATACACTGATGAGCAACATGGTAATTGTTTTGAACTGTTGACTTTCCAGATCCATATATCACCATCCACTACAGCTTTGTATGCGAGACTGACCTCTTTTTATAGACAATCATCTTAATTCTTATGCATAAATTTGTATGGGAGAGCAATCTTTTCCCCTGCGGTAACGCTTTGCCTTCTCCATGTCATCCAAATACTACCAGATATGCTACCAGATATGGTAGCAGTAGCACTGGCAAGACCCAGTTCCTCTTGCTCTTGGCACTGCATTGAACGAACTCTACCAATTTATAACGACTCCACAGCACTTTGTAAAGTTCCCCTATGTACATTACTTCCTGGTTTCTTACCGACTTTGCCTCTGTGAGCTCTGATAGCACAGTAGTATGGTTTGTTGGACAGTTCTCTTCTGGGCCTATTATAGGCTTGAGAGGCGTATTTGTTATTATTATTATTTATTTTAAAGCGCCATTGATTCCAGGGTGCTATACATTCGAGGGGGTTACATACATTACATAAGTCAAACAAGTAGAGTGATAAGGGATAATGACAATTGGCACGACAGAGGGAGAGAGGACCCTACCCGCGAGGGCTTACAATCTACAAGGAGGGGGAAAGAGACAGGAGGTGAGGGGCAGACATGTCTGTGGAGAAAGTAGTGACAAGTTTAGTGAAGGTTATAGGCAAGCCTGAAGAAATGGGTTTTCAGGTTGCTTTTGAAGCTGGTGAAAGTGGAGGAGAGTCTGATGTGTTGGGGCAGTGAGTTCCAGAGTGTGGGTGAAGCACGGGAGAAGTCTTGGAGACGGTTGTGTGAGGAGCTGATAAGGGGAGAGCAGAGGAGAAGGTCCTGTGAGGAGCGGAGAGTGCGTGGGGGGAGATATTTGGAATTAGGGCAGAGATGTATGGAGGAGAGAGGTCATGGAGAGCCTTGTAGGTCATGTTAGTAGCTTAAAATGAATTCGCTGGGCAATGGGAAGCCAGTGAAGGGACTGGCAGAGGGGAGAGGCAGAGGAGTAGCGAGGAGAGAGGTGGATAAGACGGCAGCAGAGTTAAGGATGGATTGGAGGGGAGCGAGGGTGCTAGCTGGGAGGCCGCAGAGAAGGATGTTGCAGTAGTCTAGGCGGGAGATGACAAGGGCATGGACCAGCATTTTTGTAGTGTCATAGCCGAGGAATGAGCGGATGCGAGAGATGTTTTTCAGGTGGAGGCGGCAGGCAGAGGTGAGGGTTTGGATGTGTGGTTTGAAAGATAAAGCAGAGTCTAGGATTACCCTAAGACAGCGGACTTGTGGGAATGGTGAAAGTGTAGAGCCGTTGACTGTAATAGAGAGATCAGGGGCAGGGGTAGAGTTGGATGGTGGAAAGATGATGAGTTCTGTTTTCTCCACATTTAGTTTTAGGAGACGTGATGAGAAGGAGGAGGAAATGGAGGAAAGACGGTCAGGGATCCGGGAGAGTAGAGAAGTGACATCTGGGCCAGAGATGTAGAGTTGGGTATCATCAGCATACAGGTGGTAATGAAAGCCATGTGAGGCTATGAGCTGACCGAGGCCAAGGGTGTAGATAGAGAAGAGTAGTGGACCCAGGACTGATCCTTGGGGGACACCAACAGAGAGTGGCCGGGGGGAGGAGGTGGAGCAAGAATGAGAGACGCTGAAAGTCCGATCAGTGAGGTACGAGGAGATCCAGGAAAGAGCCAAGTCCGTGATGCCGAGGGAGGAGAGGATTTGTAGCAGGAGGGAATGGTCGACAGTGTCAAAGGCAGAGGACAGGTCCAAGAGGAGGAGCACAGAGTAGTGGCATGAGCTTTAGCAGTTACTAGATCATTAGTGACTTTGGTTAGGGCAGTTTCGGCAGAGTGGTGGGGTCGAAAACCAGATTGTTGTGGGTCAAGAAGAGCATTGGAGGAGAGGTGGGAGGACAGCTGAAGATAGATGTGCTGCTCGAGGAGTTTGGAAGCAAAAGGGAGCAGTGAGATGGGGCGGTAGTTGGACAGTGAAGAGGGGTCAAGGGTTGTTTTTTTTTAGGATTGGAGTGATAGTAGCATGTTTAAAGGCAGTAGGGAAGATGCCAGAGGTTTTTATAGGTTTGAGAGATGGGTGATGTGCTGGGATGATAGAAGCACTGAGGTCTGGGATGAGGTGGGATGGCAGTGGGTCAAGACTACAGGTAGTGAGGTTGGATTTGGACAGTAAGGAGGAGAGCTTGTCATGAGTGACCGTGGGGAAGCAAGTTAAGGGGGATGAGCAGGTTGCAAGGGTAAGGGAGGGTGGTGGGGGACTGCGGGCTGAAGCTTTCTCTGATGAGGTTGATCTTCTGGAGGAAGTGAATGGCAAAGTCATCTGCTGAAAGGAGGGATGGGGGAGGAGGTGTTGGTGGACGGAGAAGAGAGTTGAAGGTTTTGAATAATTGTCTGGGGTTGTGGGACAGGGAGGATATGAGAGTGGTGAAATAGTTCTGTTTGGCTGAGGCGAGTGCGGACTTATCAGCAGGACCTGTTGTGTGTGAAAGGTAGAAACAACCATTCTGCAGAAAAAGATTAACCCATTATCGTTTAATGTATTGCTCTGGTCGTTGCCTGTCTGTTTGCTCCATTGTTCTCTAGATAGGACTAGAAAAAGATGGCTAGTCATAATGTCATTACCTGTTCAATTGTAATGAGACATGTAAGCATTTCTTGCTGCACCAACCGTAAACTGAGATTAGTCTGCTCTTCCATTTAGAAGTTTTATCTGATCACTGCTTGAGATGGGAAAGATTGTATATTTAATTTTTAATTGCGTAGTTCTGCCAAAATAAACCCATTCTGCTTCTGTACTTTAAAATCTGCTTATTTTATTCACCATTAATTGGAAAACAATAAAGTACATTTGGGGGGTTGGGAGAATACAGCCACATATTCTAATCCACAAAAAAAACTTTTTCTGACTGTGTCCATTTAACCACTTGCAGACTTTACAGCAACTTAAAACTCCGAGCGGTCCACATAAGACTGCAGCATTTTGCCGTTGCAGTTGTGGAGCGCGATCTATGAGCAACAGCAGGATTCTACAGAGAGAAGTTTGGGACATTTTATTACTATTCCGGTCTTCCCAATTATTGATATGACTGCTAGGGTGGGGTAACTGCAGAAACTGCTGGGTCAAATGCAGGTCAGCTCTGCAGGTAGTTCTAGGGGCTGAATTCCCCTAATTTTTCCACCCTCAGCCCCAGTTACTTGGAAAATCAGCAATTTAGAAAAATAAAACTTGCACAATGTGTAAAGTTGAGGAATAAAAATACACACTAAACAAAAGCTACATAATAATAAACAGCCCAAATCCCAACTTTTAGCTCCACCCTTACAAAATAAAGCAACCGGAAACCATGTGTTACCTATATAATAATGACCTATAGCAAAAAGGGACATTTATTTTCACTGCACTTATTGTAGTTTAAGAAAAAAGAAATGTGCAGACCCAGATTTCCCAATAATCTTCAGCCATAGTTGCACCCAAAAGTGACAATCCCCAGGTAGCCCAAGTAGTGATTAACAATTGAGTTAACTTTTGGCTGGCAATTATTTGTTTAGTAAAATTCACTTCCCATAAGAATCTAGCTACAGGTGCCCCCCATGTGTGTCCAGGAACAGGTGTCCCATTGTTGTTAAGCCACAGGGACACTATAGCTGGCACAGTTTCTTCATTTCACATGCAAGAGAGACATGGACCACACATCCTCACACTAGACGTTGATCTACTGCTTCTCAGCAAAAATCCACAAAAATAAACACGAGGCTCTTGGCACGCTTCTCGATCAAACGGTTTGAACCTCCTTGCCACTACACGGTGACCTCTTCAAAGTGGGTCCATACACTAATGGGAGTAGGACTGCATGGCAACCACAGCAACAGCCACACCAGTGAGGGGAACAACCTAGGGGTTGAACACCACTACTGCCAGTCCCCCGGGTCTCAGTCGCACCGCCATGCAAGCATAGCTTGCTGCAGTTGTGGTCGCCATGCAGTGCCACATCCATTACTGTAATGACCCAAGGGGCAAGTAGGCTTATACGGTGTGATCAAAAAGTATACTAAGAACCGCATACATGTTTGCTGGAAAGTAGTAATCATATAGTGTGAGGTTCATGCTGCTTTCTCCTTGTCTGAACTGGTTTCCTCATAGCTGCATTAAATACAAATCTTGCACTGTAGTATAGTCATGTGTATTGTCGTACCACGGCTGTGTATTGCCCACATGTAGAAACAACTGGGGTTTCCATAGAGAAATCCATATGGCAAATGTACATCCACTGCACGGCCATACCCTCAATTTTATATTGCTGTGTGAGATGTGCATGCCGGCCAGGGAGTGACGGGCAGCCTACCTGTGGTCCGTGATCATCTTCTGCCCATTGTACAACAGAGTAGGAGGGAGACTGATGTATTGGCAAGTAAGAGCCGCTCCCATCCCTGTTCTCTTATGAATAGTGCCTACTGTATGCAATCTACAGAGCTGCCATTTCCAGCTTACAACAGCCCTATACATGATGGCTGCCCTAATAAAATGACTTGCACAAAATAAAAAATGTAATTTATTAACAAACAAAAATAAATACAATTGTACCCAAGAACACTCATTTTCTTGTCTAGTCTAAAGTAATGAAATATTTTAATATTGCTTAAAATCTTAAACACATATTTACATTTCTGGTTTTCAAGACTTGTTTAGATGTTTAAGGGTATGTTCACAAAGCTGATATGGATGCTGTTTTCGGTGCTGTTTGGTGCAAATTCTGTACTCAAAAATAACTTTAAAAAAAAAGTCCTTAATTATAATTGATTCCTATGAAAAAGCACTCTTTTTCCGTGCTTCATTTTAGCACTGTGTCTACTCTGCACAGAAATACCGTCGGATTTTCGGCAGTTTCAGTATTTTTAATCTGCTTAAAATCTGACAGTACACTGTGTGTAGACAGCAATGAAAAATCTCTGCTATAGTCTAAACAGAACAGGTTTTTTTTTACTGTTGGGTTTAAAATCCGCTGGAATATGCAACATGTTGTATATTCTGCCAGATTCTGCTTGGATTTGACGTTGGCCCCGTACATTCAATGTATATGGCCAACGGCAAATCTGAAAACTGACCGTGGCTTTTGCACAAACCTTCACCAAAAACCGCAGACCTGGCACGGTACAGCAATGACCAAATTCCATCATATTTTGGTCGCCATTTTGTCATATGCTGTGTGCACATAACCAAAAAATGAATTGTCAATTCTTGAGGTGTTCTACGCGAGTAGAACCTTGTCCAAAATCTCGTCCACAAGTTTCTGGATGCGGTTTTGATGCATTTTTTGGATGCGGATTCGCTATCAACAGTGCCCTGGCACAATATTTGAATGTCGGAATTAAAATCGCATCGAAAAATGTGCGTCTCAAAAACCTCATCAAATGCTTGTCTGAAAATTGCTGAATGAGACGTTTTTCAGATGAATATTTGAAGTGGATTTGGACACTAGAAAAAAAATTAGCATCTAAATCAGCCGTGTGAACTGAAGAGAGAGTTTTCTCATGTATTTGACACCAGTATGTGATACCGGAGTTCCATGTGTTCTTATGGGAACCTTATTTTAGTCTGGAAATTGCAGCAACTTGTTTCAACCACTAAAACGGTTTACTTTCTTTTAGGTTGATGACCTCAACTCCACTCATGAAGCCTATAGGCAGGTAGCGGAGACTAGCCATATTGAAGATTTAAAAACCATAAAGGAAGAATATGAAAAATCATTGACGGGTAAATCCATTCTTTAAACCACAAATTGTTGTCCAAATTGCACAAATTAAAAAGTTTAGTACAGTTGTATATCATGATCATCATAGAAGTGGTGAAAGATTCATAATCCATTACAGCACACAGTATATTAATAGGGAGCCTGTCAGGTGATTTTATGCGATCTCCGTGTAGGATATCCTCTTAAAGGGTGCTAAAAAAAAGAATCCGCCAAAGCGCACGCTTAGTGCAATATAGTTTTTATAGAGGTGATTGTCATAAAGGCTCACCTGATGTGGTGTACTTGGCAGTAGTACAACACACTGTCGGCAGGTTTTTGGTAACCAGATGATACAGTAGCTGTCGCCCAAAATTCTCTTCAGTCGGTTATCTGCACTGTGGAACCACCGGTGAATTAATAGGCCAAAGATTTCGGTCCCTTTGTAGAAGAACTGCTTGTGGGGTGAAAGGGTGCGCTACACACTAGATAATGATGAAAATATTCTATAGATGTAAGGGCTGGCCTAAAACATACACCACTTGTGACAGTCACGATAGTATAAAGTTGGTTACATTTACTCCTCAGGAATGATGAAAGTTAATAGTTTAGGTGAGATCCTCGCCGTTCAGATGATAGAGCATCAAGTCGAATTGTCAGGTTATTTCAAGAGACGCCACTCTCCTCTTAGAAAGCTAGCGTTAGAATAAATTAGGAAAAAAAACACAAAAGTGCTTCATAGTATTACAAATTAAAACAATTTTATGCCACAATCTCAACTATTGTAAGTGAACTGCTGCAATATGATCTCCAGTATAATGTTTTTGTACAAGTGAATACAAAAAACTTTGCATTAAAGGGGTTGTCTCACTACAAAGATTGATTTTTATGTTAAAGATCTTACAAAAACAAGTCACTTTGCAATATATGTCCATTAACAGTGTCCTACCTATTCCTAGATATCCCCTCTTGTATGGGCTACATCAGCTCCTCAGGTCTCTATAGCTACAGACCTGTTCAATCTCTCATGATAGGCTGCCAGCACTGGTTACTATAGCTACAGACCTGACTTGTGTAGTAGAAGCCAATAAACGCCCCCGAATTCAAAATGAAGCCAAGAAAACGGGACTGAGGTAAGATGAATCAATATAGTGAGACAACCCCTTTAAGTCTTATTAGAGAAAAAAGTTACTGAAGAGTTGCACTTAAAGGGTTATTTCCATTTCATTGATTTAGCTTTATACATGTAGGCAAATGTAAGTAAGATTATTAACAAATACATCGTGGTTATGATTTTGCTTCATTTCAAAGTTAGTGTAGAGAAAGGAGGTTGGTAACCTTTGGAAGCTTGTGTACACATGCAGGAGATGAGAACTGCACTAACAGGGTTGAAATGGGGACATCCCTCCCTGCTGTCTTATCAGCAGCACAGGAGCTTATTTACAGACAAATGTTAACCCTTTAGAGTTCTGTAGCCATCTGTCTTGATGCTTCGTCTCCTCTATCCCCAATGTTCCTTTAAGAGGCTCAGCTAGGAATAGCCGCGTGGATATGCTAATCACTGCTGTAGACTCCCCAACAGCCAAAACCGGTAGTGCAAGCTTGAGGCTGGTTATGAAGAATCGGGTCTGGTGAGGACACCATTTTAAGAGTTGCAGCTTCTCTCCCCCTTATCTTCTCCACTAATTACTTATAATTCACTGTTAAACTCTAGAGACAAAATTATCAGCTTACTGAAGAATCCGGTTACGTACTGCTTATAGAAGTCTATGGAGGGAAGGGGGAGTAGGAAAAAGAAGTAAGAGCTGGAAAGATGGTGATGCTGCAGACTTTAGTAAACTGTTTTATGGCAGGATATACAACAATATTGCTTATTACTGCTATATCCAGCACAGCAAAGACCATAACACCCACTACAAGCTGCAGCAGAATCTTCTGTGTCTCGCCAGCAGCTCCCTCCTTTTCTTCTTCCCCTCACCCTTCCATTGACTTCTATTGGCAGCCTTTAGTCTGATCACTCAGCGAGATAATCTGTCAAGACTGAGTTCAGCAGAGATTTAAAGGGAACCGGTCACATAGATTATGCCCCTCTTGCTGAGAGCAGCACAAGCTAATGTCAGACCTGCTGTTTCCAGCGCTGTGTCCCTTATTCTGTAAGATGCTGGAGTTTTAGAGCATGTAATGCTCAAATCTGGCCGTTTGCAACCAGAAGAGTCCATTTTTTTCATATCCCGCCTGAATCTAGCCCCGCCCACCTCACAACTGATAAACCTATTACTTTTAAAAAGGGAGAAACATGAAATAACTGCCCTGGGCGGGGCTAAACTGCCAGAAAAACATTTGAGCATTAAAGGGGGGCCTGTCACATAGGGTTTGCCCCCTTGCTGAGGACAGACAAGCCCGTGAAGCCTGCTGTTACCATTGCTGTGTCCCTGATTCTGTAAGATGCTGTAGTTTTAGAGCATTTACCCAAATCTTATTGATGAGTAGGTGTTAGCCCCATCCACCAAAGGCTAGCCCCGCCCACTGACAGTCACATGTTTCTACCTATTCAAAGTAATAGATTTATCAGTTGAGGTGGGCGGGGCTAGCCTCCGGTGGGCGGGGTTTAAAAAAATAACTCATCAAATGACTCTTCTGGCTGAAAACTGCAGATTTGAGCATTAAATACACGAAAACTACAAGCATCTTATAGTATAAGGGACACAGCAGTGGAAACAGCAGGTCTGACACTAGCTTGTGCTGTCCTCAGCAAGGAGGGATAACCTATGTGACAGGTTCTCTTTAAAGTGAACCTGTCACATAGTTTTTGCCCCCCTGGCTGAGGACAGCACAAGCTAGTGTCAGACATGCTGTTTCCAGTACTGTGTCCCTTATTCTGTAAGATGCTGGAGTTTTCGTGTATTTAATGCTCAAATCTGCAGTTTTCAGCCAGAAGAGTCATTCGAAGAGTCCTTCAGTGTGTCAGTTTTCTTCAAACCCCGTCCACCTGAGGCTAGCCCCGCCCACCTCAACTGACAAACCTATTACTTTGAATAGGTAGAAACATGTGAATAACTGTCAGTGGGCGGAGTTAGCCTTTGGTGGGTGGAGCTAACACCTACTCATGAATAAGATTTGATGGGTAAATGCTCTAAAACTGCTGCATCTTACAGAATAAGGGACACAGCGCTGGAAACAGCAGATCTGACACTAGCGTGTGCTGCCCTCAGCAAGGGGGCATAATCTATGTGACAGGTTCCCTTTAAGACTGAAAAATCGGTGCAGGAGGCAGGGGAGGAGTAGTAGTACTATTTAGTGGAGAAAGAGGCGTTTTTCTTTAGTAAGATGGCTTACCAAGTTTCTTATAATCACTTGTACTATTGATTTCTACAAAGCATTTTTGAAAGGACAATTAAACTGAACTATAGTTAATGAGCACTAATTTTTTTTATTGTTCATTACTGCCAACACAATAGACTGTATGAGCAACTTGTAAGAAATAAATGCTGCCCTCCGAAGATAACTTGGGTTTGTAAAGTAGATGGACTGGAGACAGCAAGTCCTGTCCTTTTTTTTAAACCCTTTTTAATGCATATAAAATAAGGTTTATCTGTGAGCCACATCTGTTTTGATGGTCTAGTATTTTAGATGCAATGAAGGTTTGAATGACCATGTCCTTGTCATCCATAGTTAGACATGTGAAGTGGAATTTTAAATTTTATACAAAGGATTGTCAATTTAATGGATTTTTTATGGAAACTGCGTGACTGTGTTCTTTATCTCTGCCTTCAGAATTGAGAGACAGTCAAGAGCGAGAAAACAAGGCACTGGAAGACTCCTTTAAAGAAAAGCAGGCCGAACTAGAGGTTGGTTTTCTTTATTTTACCTACTCATTTTTGCCCAGTTCACCAATTGCTTACCTTTTTTTTGTTTTTTTTCTCTTTTTCTAATCTTTAGAAAAAAATTGAAGAGCTAAGACAAGAGAATGAAGCTCTGAAGGAGAAGCTGAAAGCTGAGGAAGAACAAAGAAAATTATCCAAAGAGAAGACCACACAGGTCTGCTTTGTCAGTAGTGTGACAGTAGGCAACACATTTCCTACACATACGCTGCCTAAATTGAAATGTTGGTCATTTCTGCCATGGTACTTGTGTTAATTCCCTTTCCTTTGAGTGTTTTTTTTTTTCCTTCATTCTGTATAGGCAGCACTGTGGTTCAGATCTTTGCGTGGAACCACAAGAAATGATTGTTACAGGTGGACAGTAGCACTCGTAGGCACTTGTCTTTTCCCTTTATTCACACCCTTACCAAGTCAGAAAGACCCTCGTTGGAAAAGATGTTTTATGTGAAAGATCCCTGTTACAATAAGCATCCAAATACTGAGTGGACCATAGCATACAAGACCTTTTACTCCTTTTGTTTCCTTAAAGGGGTAGTCCCACTACAGATAGTTAATCCCTACCGTTAAGTTTACCGATTTGCAGTATTTTTCTAATATACACTTATTAAAACTTTGGTGCATATAGGCTTAAATACCTTTTTTTTAAATTTTTTTTTTTTTTTATTATAAATCAGTCCCCAGATTAGTCTTTAGTTTCTTCAGATTCCGGCCACCTCTGCACTGTGATCAGGGGTCGGGAGGGATGGGTCAGTGTGAGGTCCTCTGTGGCCAGAATCGGGAAGGCGCATTCTAGCATATGTGTATTCAATCCTGGCCATTGAGAGGCAATGCTGCCTGTGTATTAGAACAGAGTAGTCCCAGAGCGATTACTATTCTCTGCCCCATAAATGTTTGTAAAATACCGTCCGACACTCACGCCGGCTGCCGAGAGGTCATGGTCCTACTGATGAGCTGTAAACTGATCTAACTACGTTCTACCCCTTTTTCCCAGGCTGTGGAGATAGTGCGGTTTGTGGTCAGCAGTCTGAACTTCAGTAGTGTTTGAGCATAATACAGGGAGTACTTTTCTCTACAGAAGAACTGATTTATTATGAACTACACCCCTATTGCTAATATAAATTATTATTTACACCCCTATTACTAATATAACTTATTATGAATTATACCCTTATTGCTCGTATAAATTATTATGAATTACACCCCTATTGCTAATTTATATTAGCAATAGGGGTGTAATTCATAATCGGCTCTTCTGGAGAGAAAAGTTTTCCCAGTACTACCCGCATACACCATCAGAAGTCCAGACTGCTGACCACAGACATTGCTATCTCCACAGCTTGGGGAAAGGAGATAATCCGTAAGACTGGGACCTCCTGGCAGCCGGTGTGACAGTAGTTTACAACCTAAACATTTGTGGGGCAGAGAGGACGATTATACATGAACAATGGAGGAGGAAGGCTGAGTGCTAGCATTGGGAGCGTGCATACACACAGAGAGGAGAGCTGTTGTGAAACACCCACAGTTTTGAAATGATCTACGCCCTTTTTTTCCTCATGAAGAGACCAACACTGCTAAATCTTATGTGGTGGGACCACCCCTTCACATTCATATTGTGTTAAATGTCTCCATCTAGTTTCCTTCAATGTAAGTTTACAGCAAGATTGATTTAAATTGGATGAGCAGTCTGCCTAGCTGCAAGTATGGAATCTTTGTTGTAGTCTTTTATATTCTTGCGTCTGCATGAGATCATGTCTTTTTGGGTTTAGTGGCTGCAGCAGACACTTAAGCAGATGAATTTCTACTGCAGAACGATTAGTGAATTAAGTATCTGTACTGGGCCAGAATACAATTGGATTTAAAAGCCATAAATCTTGAATTCTATCAACCATTGGGCCACAGCGAATAGAAACGTCTTGCCCTTCATTCTTTGCAGAAGAACCCTCAGGTGATGTATCTGGAGCAGGAACTGGAGAGCCTAAAAGCAGTATTAGAGATTAAGAATGAAAAATTACATCAGCAAGATAAAAAGCTTATGCAGATCGAGAAGCTGGTATGTGTTTTATATATGGTTTCTATAGGCCAGATGTTAAAATCCATGACCATTCTTAAGGGCACATGTTCTCTGCTGGTAAATGAAAAATGGGGCAACTGCTGGAGTTTTTATCATTGGTCACCCAGCTGGATAAACACCTTTAATATTTCTTGAAAGATTTTCAGTTTTCTGGGTTATAGTGACCTATATCTATTGACTGACTGTAGTACTCTACTGGAGAAGCTCCTTTTTATTGCGTTCATTTACAGAGCTTTGTAAGCGGTTTTCCAGGACTTCACTGTTGATGGTCTTCAGGATAGGCCATCGATATCCAGTTAGTGGGGGGTTTGACTCTGTGTCCCCACTGATCAGCTGATGTGCCTGGTGAACATAAGAAGCCACAGAACTTACATCTTTCTACATTTTGTAGATTGTGTCTGGTATTACAGCTCACTACTATTCACGCGGCCCCTACAATCAGCTAATCGATGGAAAGGCTGGAGCTGGACTCCCACTGATGTTGCTTCAATGGCTTGTCCTAGGAATTGTTCACCAGTTTGTCACAGAAAATCCCATTTAAAAGTGTTTTACCATTTCACTGATTTAGTTTTATATATGTAGGAAAAGGTAAACATTCTTATTAATCACCTGATTTTTCTTCATTTCAAAGATTTAGCAATTTCTCTGTCCTGCTTGTTTATAGATGGTTTCCTAGGTTCCTGACTACCTCTGAAATAAAGCCACCCAGCACCATATTGTTAGGCTATGTTCACACGGCTAATTGCAGGGCCCCACAATTACAGCGGAGTGGCGACAGCCTGCCGGACCCATAGACTGTTACTACTCGCGGCACGTAAGCGTCGTGAACAAACGACATGTAAATTATCTCCCTGCGCCTACAGTACGATCATATTGTATACACAGGGAGAGGAGGCGTAATCCATAGTTCTCTATGAAAACTGTGGTTTGCCGTAATGATTGCGGTGCATTTTGCTCCTATTAGAGCGCAGTATGCTCTCAATACGTGGCGAAATGCGTCCCAAAATAAGCCGTGTGAACATAGCCTTAAGGTACAGCTGCTGCAGCACAGAGGTAGTCAGTAGCCTAGGAAACGATCTGTAAAAAAAGTGGGATAGCCTTCTGTATGGGTATGTTCACAAGAAACATAGTGCCGGCGTGTAGCTGTGCGTACTGTATGCCGCAGCTTCAGAAGGACATGCTGACCACCAGCGCATCCCTCTGAAGCTCTCACGGACATTCATTCTCCCAGCGTGTAATTGCCTTGTCAGTTCTTTCTCCGGGTGCGTATTGTGCGCTGGGGAAAGAACAGGTAATCACGGCTATCAATGAGAGCTATGAATTACTGTAACGTCGGCCCATACTTCGGGCGTATTGAAGCGCAGTTACGCGCCAAAGTATGGACATGGCATAAATGCAGTGGTGTATTTTGATGCGTAATTGCGCTACAATATGCACAAAATTATGGTGATTCATGCCTTTCATAGAGATCTATGAATTACACCTGTCTTCACCGGGGGAAAGAAGTGACACATATAAGAGAATCTATGAAGTCGGCCCCCCCTTCGCTTTAGAAGTACGCGCTGGCCAAGCGTATCGCGGCGCATACAATACACCACGTGAACATACTCTTTTAAAATTTAGCAAAATCAGAACAGAACTGTGTTTTGTTAAAAATTATTATTTACTTTTAGTTTCATGTGTAAAGCTAATCAGTGAGTCAGGAATACCCCTTTAATGGAGACGGCTTCCTTCTCTTGGATGCTAATGTTTTGGGAAGAGGTTTCTCAGGATTGGCCCAACTTAGAAAATGGGTATTTATTTTCTGTGCTGTTAAACTTTTGGATCTCTAACAAAAATGACTTCCCCCAATTCTAAACCGTTTGAGGAATACATAACAAGGTACACTGCCAATGTAAATGTATAGTAATGCTTCAATGCAACAAAGCCCTGGTGCATACTCTCCTTGAATGTTAGTCAGTCTTCTCATGGATCAGATTTATATTGGTGGAAGGGTACTTTATAGAAACATCTGAATTTTTTATCTTCAAATTTTAAGTTTGACAAAGTCTCCAGCTATGAACATTATTAGTGTATTTGTTATACAGCTGTATACATTTGTCAAGCTTCCATACTATTATAGTTTAGCTGAGCAAGGACATTTACTACTCAAATGTCTGTCTATTTAGCTTGGCTTTTCTGCACATAATTCTGGAAACTGTGCAAACAAAGGTCAAGGAATGAATATTGATTTTGTGTAACGAGGCATTCAGAAAGGACAAACCCGGATCTTCATTACCTGCTCTGTTCATGAGGAAATGTCCAGTCTGTTGCCTCTGGCTTCCACAAGTATGGTAATTTTATTATTTTTTTTGTTTGTTTTTTTCAAGGTTGAGACCAACACAATTCTGGTAGAAAAACTGAACAAATGCCAGCAAGAAAATGAAGATCTCAAGGCTCGTATGGCAAATCACATAGCACTCTCAAGGTGAGCTTTCCATTATTTCTCTTAGAGTACGTCCACATGACAAGTAAAATTTACTGTTGTTGAAAACCACATTGGACAATGAACGTTTCACGTTATGTGCATTTGGGAAATTTTTTGAATAACAGTTAGAAAAAAACAAGTCCTATTTAATTATTTATGGTACTGAATGCAGATCCACATTAAAAACAGCATATATAAATGGCAAGTTTTACGTAAGGTTTGTAACCAACCCCATTGATATTGATAGTAAAATTTCCACGCGTTTTTCACATGGAATACGACCAGAGAGAGAAAGTGCTCTAAGTTGTTTTTTTTTTTTTTTTTAAACATCGAAAAACCAACCGCGGAAAATGCGCTAAGTGAGCTAACACGCAAATTTTCTATTGATGTCAATGGGGATGGTTTACTTTGGGTTTTAGACTGTTATCTCAAGTCAGAATACATTCTGATTTCAAATACTCGTGTGGAGTAGTAATAGGTTTGTTTTCTTCATTTTTTTGGTTTGTTAAAAAAATAAATAAATAACCTTAGATCACATGACGCTGAGGGTAGACATCTCACTAAATGCGGTTTATTCTCTATGATGTCCTGGTGTGTAGTTCCTAAAGGGGTTTTATCTCTCATTGATGGTATGTCAATAGGATATGTTATTAATATGAGTTAGATGTGGGTCCCACCTCTGGCACCTGCACCTTTCTCAGGAACAGACCACCAAAAAGCCCGGCTTGGAATGGAGAAATTGCTTTCATGGTTACTCTTCATTAATTTCAATGGGAGTTCCGAGTCCGCACCTATCTGACGTTTGTGATATATCCGGTCAATATGCTATAAATGTCTGAGATGATAAAGCCCCTTTTATTTTATTTTTTTGTAAGAAATGACAAGATTTTTCAGTAATACAATATTAAGGAATTATGTTCTTTTAAAATCCTCAATATCTTTATTATGTAGTGACCTATTTAACTTTTTTTACAAATTTACTTGCAAAAAGTAATCAACTTGAATCGGACACCGAGATTAGGACCTCCTCCATTTGGAGTGCACTAAAAAGTGTCCTAGGAGAAGCACTCCTCTTAGATAGATGATCTCACTCAAGTGTCATATTGCAGGACTTGTATATTCTATTAAGATCAGGATTTTATGATGGGCAATTTGTGAAAAATGGGATGCTGGATGACCAGCAAACTGTTCTTTTAAAATGCTGTAAAATTGAAGTAAAAATTTTGTGTAAAATGACATTTGATAATGGTTGGCAGACTAGCGACCCCAAGTTAGATTTTCAAGTACACCAAGATTATGTCAAACTCATTATTTTCATATGCTTTATTTGCCACTGCTGGCAGCTGTCCACCGAGCAAGAGGTTCTGCTGAGGTCTCTGGAGAAAGAATCCAAAGCGAATAAACGACTCTCAATGGAGAATGAAGAGCTTCTCTGGAAGCTACACAATGGTGACCTATGCAGCCCCAAAAAACTGTCACCATCCTCCCCTGGTATTCCTTTTCATCCGCGGAACTCTGGATCATTTTCCAGTCCTACAGTGTCACCCAGATGACATCACTTTATTGTCAAAGATAAAGTAAAAACTTCTCAGACATTTCAGGACACCATGGTGAGAATGCTTTGGACAGATACAATGGAAACTAAGGCTATATTAGCTACCTAACCATTACAAGATGACTGGAATTTGGGATTTGGGTTAGTGCTTCTGTAACCCACTGGAATTTGAAGGAGCAACTGGATAGTGTTGTTCTTTCCGCTAAAGAGGAGACTTTATGGTAAATATATATGTATATGGACGTTGTTGCACAAAGCACTTACCTTGCAAGATACAACTGTTCTTGCATTTTGCCTTTTTTCACCTACAGCAAGTACATAGGGAAAAAAGCTCAGGGCCTGTAGATAAATCACAAACTTTATAAAGTTTCTTTATTCACCTGTTTGTTTTCCCATTGGATAGGGTGCTTGTGAAGTGAATGAGATGGATGTTACACACACGGCTTGTCTGCCTCATGCTGCCTTTTTTTTGTTTTTGTGTGCTTTCCCCCCCCCCCCATATATTTTTCTGTTTGCCACCATCTCTCACTCTGTTATCTGTACAAGACGCTTATCAGAACATTACGGTTTCAAAGAAAATTTGAGCATTCTGCACAACGTGTATTTCTGCCTTGTAGAGCATCAGAACACCATCCATTGAAGGTCTGGTTTTGTCCCGTGACTTGCTCAATCCCTAAATTGTAGACTTATTAACTTTTTTATGCCTTTGTGAAATAAACTACGTCTGCTGCTTCTCATCTGTACATTCAGTGATTATCCATCTCCTACATAAATGTATGTAGTTTTTGGGACTATGCAAAAGGCACCACATTGGTGTCATACCATTGACCTGCATTAAGTTACTTATTTGCAGCTACAACTCATTTACAAGTGCAAAAAACAGCATTTTCGAAAGCTACAGAGAAGCGCGCCATGTCATAAAGTTAATGGCCATCTGTCGATACATGCCTCATTTTTAAGTCACCGCTTGGTTCAACGCAGACTGAACTAAATGTGAAGAAATTGGCCACAATATTTGTACCTGCCTTGAAAAATCCAACAAAGACGACAGCCAACCCAGAACTTCTTGAAACACGTATTTTTTTTCTTCAGTTTATTATCTGAGTTGAAATTCTGATCACTTTTCAAGCATTTCCAAAAAAATAGTTTCCAAAGAGTTTTATAATGTAACAACATAAAATTGTTTTCTGTTCTGTATTTTTTCTTATGTTTTTGTAGCTTAATGCTGAATTTTTATCCATGCAGTGCTTCAGTCTGTTGTCGCTTGGTTCCCTTGGTAAGATATTTCAGGCCTGTGACCAACGTGTATTGGTTTGTATCCCTGATTAGTCTTGCTGCAGTTTTTAATTTTGATCACCAATATGTCAAATTTGGGCACGGAAAAGGAAATGTTTTGTGTACTTTTTTGATTTTTCATCTTTTGCGGGTCATATTTCATCTGTATCATGCAATTGTGTGTAGCTTCTAGCATACTTGGATGTAAAGAAATAAAGCTGTAGTTGCTTGGTTTGTAATGATGGAAATATATTCTGATGTTTAAGAGAATAAATTTATTGGTGCAATAATTTACTTCATTTTGCTTTCTCTCTGTGGGTATTTTCGGTCTTTATTTTGTAGTGTAGCATGTGGTACAGATTTTAAGCAAGAGCTGATGTACTTGGTATTCTATTATAATGTTGGATAGTATTACATGATAAGAGATTTACAGAGAAAGTGATCACATATATTGATTATTGGTAAATGTAGAACTACTGTTCCAAATGTAGTCTTAGAATTAGAATGGGATCCAAGCTTACAGGAAATGGGTCATTTTATATACAGCAGACCTTGTAGTAAAGATTGATAAAGACTCCTAAGTCAAAAGGTTGTCAGGAATCTATGCAATATCCAGGAAAAACATTTATCTCAAAATGAAAAGCTGTGAAGATGACATTGATGATGATTTTATTTCTATAGCACCAACATGTTCTGCAGTGCTATAGAGATTGTTATACTTTGCATTGGTCCCTGCCCCCATTGTAACTCTCAATAATCAGTTGTTATAAGTGGCTTGTTAGCAAACAGTCTTTCTGGAGTTCTCCAATACATATTTTGCAAACATTATGTATAGTATTAGTTAAAAGTGTGTTCTTATCCCGGACATGTCTGATGGGTGAATTTGCACCTGTTTTGAAGGCAGGTCCTCAAAAATCTCCATGTAGAATGGAGAATAGGTTGGGTTTGAGCAGTACTCTCCATTCTGTTCAATGGGAGTTCAGATACTCGGGGCTCCATTCTCAAGATAGGTGTAGATTCCAGAGGTGGACCTGCACCAAGATGCAGAGGGAGAGAAAGGAATGGGAATTTAAATGAATGCAAACATTTCAAACTCTGCAAAATGGATTAAATATCCATGCCAGCTTTATGTCAAACTATGTGTGAACTGTGAGAGCCACAAATTACACCTGATAACTAAGAGATAAGACAAAGAATTACTGACCCCTCTGTCATGCCTCACAATTTTCCAGATTGTTGATTTCTTGACCTGTTGTAAATGACTTCTCTGCTTATATTGCATTTTGTTATTTTTAAGAGTTCTAAGATCCTTTGAAGATTCATGTCTTTTGTGTATAAAAAAGTCTGTAAATTTTCAGTTCTTATATAACACCATGTCTGAAGAAGGGAGCTAGTACTCTCGAAAGCTCACCATCAAATATACTCAGTTAGCCTGAAAAAGGTATCGCCTGATTTCTTCACTCTTCTACTAAATTTTTGAGGCATAAACTTCACTAATACTATATATGTTGCTTTCAACTTTACTGAAGAACTGTTGACGGATCCGATTTGCAGGATGGATCCTTGTCATGGACTAAACCTTTTTTAATTAAGTTTCCACCATAAATTTTATTGGGGTCCAAACTGTTTGCTGGCCATGTTACGAAGTTTGCCTTTCTTATAGACAACCTTTCACATCTTTGCTCTGTGGTAAGTAGCATTATCATCCTGAAATATTTCTTCATAGTCACAAAACCTATTTTCTATCAGTGCAGTAAGATAAGTATCCAGACAAAAGTTCCAGCATCATGAACTTGACCATTGCAAATTGGTC
Source organism: Phyllomedusa bahiana (assembly GCA_025379985.1). Lineage (NCBI taxonomy): Eukaryota > Metazoa > Chordata > Amphibia > Anura > Hylidae > Phyllomedusa > Phyllomedusa bahiana. The sequence continues at coordinate 46,746 of JAODAL010000357.1, read as the reverse complement.
ATTGAATAGCACTTTCATCCAATCATTCACACCTTTATTATTGCTTCTCTTTAGCGCATTAACCTGGTTTCCTCTGTTTTAGGTGTTCGTTTTTGTTTGGCGTTTCTATCTGTAAATCTCAATTCATTCGTCTGTTTTATTACAGTTCTGCCGCAAGCATGGTCTCCTATTTTCAACCATTGTTTTTCACTACTTTTGTTGTACATTCTCTATTTTTAATCTGTATAGATTTCTGGTTCCTGTCTTGTTTTACCCACATATTTCCCTCTTTCAACCTTCCCATTTTGTATATACTTTTACCAAATTTTACACACATCACAGAACAACCAACATCTTTTTATCACGGAAAAAAAGACAAAGAGTTGCATAACAAAGTATGAAAAAGTGTAATGGCATTCAAACCTGTGTCTACTATGGAAAAGGAAAATGTTCCTGGTCAAGAAGGGGGTAAACAGCCCAGTTGGGAACTGGTTAAGCTATGATGGCCTTGGAATACAATATTTGCAACAAACAATGGTATTTCCTGGGACACTGTATATTGATACTACACTCAATGTACATTGCCCTAGGCACTGATTATTTGCAGCACATGTGATTTGACTCGGATCCAGCCAATCAGAATCATAGTTTCATAGTTTGATTAGTAAAATCCCTGCACTCACTGATTAGGGATCCAGTAGCGCCTCTCATTATAGTGCAGTACTACATGTTCTGTGCTGCTGTTTACCTGTTTTTAGAATGATCCTCTCATTTAGGGTCATTTACACAGCAAGTGACAAATACCGGTCGGTTTATGCAACCGGTATGTGTACTGTTTTGCGGCTGTCCCCACGACCGCGGAGGGGACGGCTTTTCTCCGCGATGAGCTCCCATTTCATGTTGAGATGCACATATTCCATCCGGAAACCGGACGGAAGAATGTGCATGCTCAATGTTATGCGGGCGGTAAAACCGCTGTGCGGAAAACCCGTGTGGTCGGGACTGCTGCACGGGTTTTCCATAGCGCCCTATTCTGCTCATTTTCGGACAGTTTTTCAGGTGGTCTGCCAAACCGAAAACCAGTGCCCTTAAGCACCAGGTGACAGTGGCTTCTCTTTATTGTTCTGGTGTACTGTACAATATACTGTATCCAGAGAGCGCTCTGGTCCTTGGCATAGAAAGTGATTTCCAGCCTCTGGCAGCTATTTCTGACTGTTAAATGTTAGGCCTTGCTTCATCTGTATTGGTTCTTAGTCTTCATTCATCTTCATTTATCATTATCACCTTGAGATAAGAGTTTAATTCGTTCTGTGACTTTGCTCTTAACTCATTACTATTATGTCAAAGCAAATTTTCCCACATAAATGAATGGAAATGTCATTATTCTGTTCCACACACCCCAAAACCACCACCATTTTTTTTTACATGTTTACTAAATATGTACGCTGTAAATAAAAGGTTTTCCAAAAAATAAAAAAAATAGAAGGGAAAGGGAAATAAACGGGTTTAATTAAATTATTCACCTTAAAGTCAAAAGAAGATCTCCCCGGAGGTAGAGGAGATGTTTAAAAACTTAATGGGGTTGCCCTTACTGTAAGGATTGCTTTTTATTTTAAAAGATTTTACAAAAAAAAATTCCCCTTTGCAATGTGTGCCATTAACAGTGTCCACCTTTTCAGAAAAATACCCTTCTCTTGTATGTGCGGGAAATCAGCCCCCTCAGGTCGCGATAGTAAACCCTTTTTGGGATTCCCCTTTAATAGGCTGCCAGCATTGGGTTCTATAGCTACAGACCGGCTTGTACTGCCCCCTAGTAAAAGGGCCAGTAAACATCCCCCTGAATTAAAAAGGGAAAACCAAGAAAATGGGACAAACAATGAAAGTGAGAAAACCCCCTTTAAAGTCTCTTTTTTTTTTCCCCATATCACTTAGGGTGGGTTCGCACAACGTGTTGCTGTAATGGTAGGATGGTTTGAAGAGCACTTACTTGTTTAAGAACATTCACCTGAGATGCGTAAGATTAGGAGCTTTTGAGCAGGAGCTGCTGCTTTGACGTCCCCCTCAAAAACGAAAACGCAGAACACAAACCTCTTACGTCACAACGCTCTTAAGTCAAGGTCCAGAACTAAGTTTTCTGTGAGATAATAGTGAGTTCATGGTCTCAGATTATAATGGGTCTCAACTACAATAGAGCATCAGACTCAATAATGTTCTGACTTGAGGCACTGTAATGTTCTAAGTTCCTCATTAGCGAAACTAAGTTTTTTTCCTGCAATCCACAAAGCGATAGATCATGCACTGTGCACAAGGGTCATAAAGACATGAGGTTTTTTGTTCCATACCTCGAACACAACCAAGTAGAGGCCTGGCAGATCCCTAATCAGATACCCCTCACAGACACTTTGCAATGCAAATGTAGATCTAGTTCAACTGTAAAACAGATTCCCACAGACGCACTTGGAAATCTTGTGGAAATTTTTATTTTTTCAGGAACACAACAGAGACACTTTTATGAGCCGCACAAATAAGGAGACTCTCTCTACATGTCTTTCGATGGACCAGCATATCCATAATATTTTTGGCCATGGTAAGTTATGTGTAATGTATTATCAACATTAGGTTATTTTTTCATACACTGATGGTTTTGTTCCATTGTCCTATTTAGAGCGCATATACACATCATGGAAGGGGGACCCCCTCTGGAAATTCTCAAAAAGAGGTTGTCTGTGATTAAACCAAATTCAAAGGCGTGTTCTTATCTTTGATTCTGTGATATTGAATCTACATTATACTCAAAATTTAACTACTACCTTTACATTCTAGGCGGACTTTTTGATTAACCCACAGGAGATCAAACCCCAATTTGTGTCCATTGTACATGATGTGGGTCCCCTGCCTGAGACAGTAGTGGGTTCTGTTTTCAAGAAAGAGAAAGAGTAAGGATAGATATCTGCACACTTCTCGTATCCAATTAGGGATGAGTGGTGCGTGAGCCACTGAGTACCTGCACTGACTTTCTCAAATCACATTAAACAGCGTAACTCTCATGCGCAAAGTGCTTATATAGCACCCTGCCGATAATGGAAGTGTCGATCGCGCTGACCCGACTTCAATGAACCTCGCAATACTTATATCCAATCTGATTATTATGAAAGCCATGCATTCTATCCTTCTCTCTACGTGTGCCACTGATATCCTATCATGAAATCTCTGAAGTGGTGACAATGGTTGGTGAAATGGATCTTGTTAAATAATCTATCTAGTTTGATTGATCTAAGATGCATAAATTATGTGTTTGCAAAATCCAGTTGCTGACAGTAATCGACCCAACTCTGACGAGCAAACATAATGTTTGCTTCACTGTTATTTGCACGAGTTATCACAACTAATTCGAGTTCTGCAATTGCAATTACATATACTCTGTTCTATCTCTACCATGGACCATAGCATCGAGGCGTTCGTCAACTCTCGTCATTTTATAACAGGCGGAACACGTATTCTATCCAGTAATACTGACTTAAGTTCTCCTATAACTCTAATCATTTTGTCACATCACCAATCAAACCATCCCCCTTTGAAGTACTGAAATTTCTATAACTAATAGAATTTACGGGCACATGGTGTAGCGTATGGTGCTCGTGACAAAATTATTTGCGGAGAGTTTTTAATTAACATCCGCGTTCCTACATACTAGTAATTGGCTGGAGTAAATAGTTGTGCTGGGACCGGCTAAGGGGATTATTCTGCATGTGACGATATTGTCTCATATGGTAATACATACTGTCCTGAAAAATCCCATTGCATGAAATCAAGGACGGCATCTTACCTGTATGTGGTAGTCAGTCTTACAGTCCACTTTAGGTAGCTGGAGTGCGCCAGAGATTGAAGCTATTGCATTATGTATTCTATGTTGCCGGCATGTCCATACAGCCCGAGCTGATACACATACAACAGTGTTATCATACTCCACCATACAGTTTTATGTAATAAAAATATGCTGGTATGTACAATGACCGCCATTAGGAACAAATTATCAGGACCCAACAACAGTCAAAGTACAATCCATCGTGGCCCTAACCCTACCCACGGACCGGATCTATTTTTTGCGGATGAGAACTCCCTTCTTACTAAAGCGATATTGAAGAGGCACACATTCCTGCAAACATGTATGATTTTTTGGCATTTAGACACCCAACATCTTTGGCACCAAATACATAGTGGTAGAAATGCAACCCGGCGTTTAGTCCTGCATCTAAGGTTGCGATCCTGTCTAAGCCAACCAGAACCACTGTTTCTGAAATGGTCTGCGTGAAAGCAAGAAACCAAGGCTAAAAATCCGCGAGGTCCTAGTATCATGGGTGACTCCTCCATACATGGAAGAAGACTCATAGTTCATCTGGCTCACTAAAAGGCGATGATTGAATTATGCGTCTCGTTCTGGATCAAAGAGATAGGCGAATATTTGCATACACATTCTCCCATGGAACATTGCCTAAAATAAGTCTTCACATATAAAGCAAGTGGCTTCTAATTAGAATTAGCCTATTGGATTAAAAAGATCAGATAAACACTTTGTACGGTTTCTGATATAGAGACAGCAGAAATGTGTTTTTTTAATGATATTTGCAGATAATACTAAAATATCAAATGCACTTCAAAGATTTTTATTTGTGCTATATTTCTTTACTATTGGGTTATTTGTGTTTTAGCTTAAATATGTTTTTTTTTTCTGGTGTTTTTCCATTGGGTTCTTTATATAACATATAAAACGCAGAAAAAAAGCAAATGCTAAAATTGAGATTAACAAACTAGCGTTTGAAACTAAATGCTTCTGAATTTTTTTTCTTTTTATCTATGTCTTCACCCCTGTTAGATTAGTCTGATATAGTGCACTAGCGAATATACTTAGCAATGGTTGTTAGACAGAGTTCACTCAATGACCTAGATGAAAGTGAAAAAAAAACAAAAACATAAACCACTATTAAATGCAAATGTGTGCTTTATTTTAAATAATCTCTGAACTATTTTGTAGTAAATATTGCAAAAAACAATGAGAGTCCTACAAGCGCTGTATCATATAGCATGACTTCAAAGAAGTATTCTTTTATTATTGTAAATGCTGCTGTGGCTACAGACCCACACATAGTAAGTTTATTGCTCTGAGTAAGTACATTGGAAAATGTATAAATGGCAGCACTTCAGTTGGATCACTGGCTTGGCGGCCATGTTGGTTATGGAAACATTTTAAAAAGGCCAGTAGAGCTTCAGTCAGCCTATGAGGAAACACAAGTGTTCAATAAAAGCTTTCAGTCAAATCTTCAGCTCTGGAGACAAAAGGCTTTTGTGTGCTTATAGCATTTTCTGTGGTACTCTAAGTGTGATTCATGAGCAGTCACCAATCCACGGGGCTAGGTAGAGCACTATTGAGTCAGACACAAGATAGTTATTTATTATTTGTATGCTGGGGGCAGAAATAACATCATTGTTGTAATAGGTTTTTTTCCTTACAAAAATGAAACATCATCTTATAAACAAACACATATATGGTGTGATGACTAATAAAGTCGATAACATCAGTTCTTGATCATTTTGTGCGGGCCTGCTCCCTCGCAACAACTTCCTCTCAACTGAAAACTCACTGCTCATCATGGGGGATTTCAACATCCCCATGACAACCCTTGTCTCCTTTCTGCCGACTTGTCTCTTTCACAACCCTCACCTTGAGTGCTCTCCCTCAGCAACTTATAGACTCTCCAAGCTCACAATGATGGGAACTCTCTTGAACTGGTCTTCTGTCACGCGAGCTACTGCCTATTTTCTAATCTTAGCATCTCTCCTTGGGGCTCCTCTGATCACAACCAGTATTTCCTTCCAGCTATCGCTAACTCTCAGCCTTCTCTGGACACACCCGCCCATCACCCTTTCTGAGGAAATTCTGCTCAATAACACTGCGAGGAACCTTATTGACACCATACAAGTCATCACTGCCGTCCTAATCTCCTCCCTCTCCTTGTCCTGACCAGATGTTAACAACATCTACAATGAAATTCTCTCAACCACCCAGGACATGTTGGTAGAGCCTAATAGAATCGGATTCGCTCACACACAACCGCACCTAAACGAGAGTTAGACACTCCGACAGCGTACCTTGGAGCGTCACACATCCTCAGAGACTCCTCGTGTTCATTCCCTCGCCAGCGATCTTCTACCAGTGGTGTGACTGAAGCGGCAGTGAGAAAGTCTCTAAAGCTCTCCAGACTTTCTTCGTCCACTATAATTTGCACTAACCACGCCTCAGGGGACTTGCCACAATGTAGCAGCCTTCAATCTTGTGCTCCAAACAAAAATATTTCACAACCTCCGACATCTCAACACTAGCACAACAACCCAAAACGGCTCTGTTTGACACCTTGTGCACTCCCTCCTAAGGCCTAATAGCTCAGGCCTGGTGCACTGACCTCTGTGCTAGAAATAAAACAAAAAAGAACCTGCCACTCACACTTCAAACTAACAAAATCGACAGTATAACGGCAAACACATCACTTCACAATTCCCCCAAATAACGACCAGTTATGGTTCCCCGAGTCCCTACCTAGCGTCCTCTAATCTGGCTTCAAGCCTTTGACCCCAGCTATCAAGAAAGAAGTGTGTCCAGGCTTCTGCTGTCTGCGTGGCGCCCAACACTGTTTCTAGTGACCTCTATGTTCCCTCACAACCTTTGCCATCTATTTCCTCCAACTGTCCTCTTCCTCACCTCGCCTACATATCTGTAATCCTCTCTCTCCTCCACGATGGGATCTTCCATACCGTCCTTTAAAAACAGCCATCATAAAACCACCCTATTTACTAAAAAAAGCACCACACTCCTGGCGCCCGTCCTGTGCATGCTTACTACCGACTTCTGAGTTCTTCTAACCTTCCCCTTTACTTCTCTAAGACTCCAGGGACCGGCTTGGTCTATTCTCGCCTAATCCGACTCTCTCTACGCTAACTTCTGCTTCTTCTTTGACACTCCGCTGTCGCGAAGCACAGTTTCCGTCCGCACCCTACACCCACAGAAACTGCTTTAGAGCAAAAGTTTTCAAATAGATCTCCCAGCACACTGTGCAGAAAAATTCTAAGGGTAACCTACACATTGTGGAGCTTTCTCTCTGCATCTACGCTCTAGCAGCGTTGACATCGTTGATGCCAACCATTCTCCCTACCTCAACAGGGCTCCATGTATCCACTGGCCTACGCTTCATGACACGCGTTGCCAGAGCTCCTCTGGATCACTTGGCATGCTCACAGCGCTCACTCTCTCTCAAGAACCCCCGTCCTCTTCAGTGTCACCATATTTTCACACACATCCACCTCCTCCTTTCCTCTTCTCTCTTGCTGATGGAGGCATCACCCTCAGAGCCACAGATTGTACTTTGTCCTACTCCTCTCTTCAATCTAACACTAATACGCCCACCACTTGGACAAACCTTCAGCAGATTCCGAGCTTCCCAGTACCATCTCTAACGCTGATGACACTCTCAACCACCACCGAGGATTCCTCCCGAGAAATCACTCCTGCTCTGCTACAAAAACAACCAGTGAATGTCTGTCTCCTCTGTCTCTGACATCATGTCCTCCCTGTATCTGATAAACTAAACTCCGCGTAACACACTGTACATTCTAGTCATTCCCGAACCCGTAGCTACAACACATACCTTACGCCCGCTGCCACATTCCTAGCTCAGTGTGTGGGCACACACCACTAATACTCCTAGTCACCAGAGCCCGCTGTCCTTGAGGGTTATACTAACACTCGCGACTGTCCATTCGCGCGTCCATATATCCAATCCCAGTGACTCCGCTCCCTGAGTGCACTTCTCAACCTCAAGACACATCATCCACAGCAATCCAGTCCTGCTTCTCACTGTGGAACAGCCCATACTACTCAGAGAGTTGGCTCTTATTCTTCTCTCAGTGCTCGCCGACTTTTGTACTCCCTCTTTGTTAAACTACTCCGCACGCCAATCTTCCTGCACAATGCACAGCCAACTTGTCTTTCTTTCTCCACGCGCTATATCCGAATCGCCTTCTATCCGAGTGGATCAGTCTCTGCACTGGTGCTTGCGACCTTATTCAGTACAGAGAATACATACATAAACTAATCTACTCTCACCCCATAAACTCCATCTCACATGCGCTGACACCCGTCCCCCGCGACATCACACCTCCCCTTATCTCTTCTATCCTCCCCTATTCACCGTGCTCTCCGCTCTGCTACTCGAAGTCTAAGAATTAAGCACACCTCACCCATCGAACCATCCCATGCCCGTACTACAGATTTCGCACGTATGGCACCAGTTTCTCTGGAACATGTACCCATGTGATGCAGGCCCCCACGTCGCGCACCCTCCCTAGTTTTAAGGGCGCTCTGAAAACCCCTCTTCTTAAACAAAGCCTTCAGAGATCCCTTAAGAGAGTGAGTTAAACACCCCCCATAAATTCTTAGTATCTCACACATTCATCGCACTTCCTAAACTTTGCACCCACAGCCACTTATCTGTATATAGATGTATGGTTGGGATGGCGAGGTTCATCCACATTTTTCTATGTAGAGACTACCCCATATTTATGTGCAAACATCGGCGCCCCCCGACGGACCATAGTAAACCCTAGCACGTTGTCAACCACCTTTGTTTCCCCCATTTACACCCTAATAAAATTGCATACGTGCGTCATTGCAAGCAGGGCCCTCGACCACCGGCTTCGTCTTGCAATTATTTGGCGTACTGCGTAGCTTTCTTTTATAAAGTACTGCATAGTCTTGGTTATGTCTGTCTATTCCTCATCTAATATTTTAAAGTCTGCGTAGAATATTATTTGGCGCGCTAGAATTAAACAATAGAAGACTTATTACTCATATAACTACTAAACTGGGGATGAATCTGTGTTCTAGGGCCATTTACTCAATCTGACAAGGAGGAATTTTCTTTTGAGAGTTATTTTTATTCCCTGATGTTGTGATCCTTAAAACACGCGCATCTCCCTTGAGTAGAAGAAACCCAAGGTTTTAAGTGCACATACCCAAAGCCATTAGAAGAAAAACAACTTCAAAAACGCCCCTTGTAAACGTCGATTAAATCAATAACAAAACAAACAATTCCTCTCTGATTTCCCAATGATCCAGCATAGAAGTCTCTTAGAGCTTCTCCGCCACTTACCTATCCATTAACTAAGAAGCCAGCATGGTGCACAAGAAACAGCAACGATTGGCCAATTCTCCTGCTCATATGGAATACAGCTTAAGCGTATGGACGTAGTGAGAGCTGAAGCCACTTTTTGGCTACAGTAGGCATGTTCTGGCCACTAGTACAGAGCTTTGTGCCTATGTGAACTTCTATGATAGAAGCCCCGAGGGCATTCGAGTAGAATGTATGTTACTCTTGTTGCTATTATTTTAGCGAGACAATTGTCTTTTGATCTATTGCGTCTTATTTATTTGCTGGATAAACTCTTTGAGCTTCTGATGAATCCTTCTATCTCCTTTTCAGCCTGGAGATTCTGGCTGAGGGTGTGACTTAGCAAAATAGTGTCGACCCTAGGTTGCAGACAAGAGGGAAGGCTACAGTTAGCCAGCAAGTGTCCAGTCAGATCAGAAGAGAGGAGCAGAGGTGACAAGTCTGAGCTCTTGAGGTCTCTACATGGCAGAAGGCGTTTATATCTCACATGTTTTCATTTTTAAGATCATGTATCTCTATGCATACAAACTAAGGAACAGTCCAGGGCCGCCAACAGAAATTTCAGGGCCCCATACAACTGAAGCACCTGGGCCCCTCCTGTAAACCAACGCCTCGCCAGCAACCCTATCGCACCCTCGGCCCCAAGCAAAAAAAAATAAAATAAAATATACGACCTCGGGTCGGACATAAATGCGCTCCCCATTATACCTACATCATACATGATGCAACAAACGAACTGTATTATGTAGTACAGATACTAAGTGAGTCATATCATCTGTCTATACTCACTCCACATATCTATCTATTCTCACATTAGAGCTGTCTCACATCTAGATCAGTCTATTACCATATCATAGACACATTCTAAGTAAGCTATTATCATATCCCCCGACGTTTCCTGTGGTCCCCACACCTCACCACTTTCTAAAATAAACACAACTATATAATACCTAAGATAGTAAAGTTAAAAGTGTAACCTCCTATCCATTGGTCCAGTAGTATTCCCGTCTTTTTACAATCAGGACAAATGAACACTTAGTCAGGGGCTCCACCTGCAACTCTTGATGTGATGAGTGAGCGAGAGCGAGCTTCTCATTATTGAGTCGTTCTTAATCTCTTTTCTTCGCAACTGTTCTCCACACGGCGCCATTCGATGACTTGGTCCCAACCACAACACATTCCCTGCAGAATTACACACAAATGATCTTAGGTAATCCCAATTTTCCAGCATCTCTTTACCTATTTTCCCCTCGATGGTACCACTACCCAGGGGTAGGGGAGAGCGTGGTAAAACGCCATAACACTTAGAGCCTAGTATCTCATAAGGGTCTGGACAGTAGTACGAGGAGAAGGACTTATAGCCCTCCTGAAGATAATGTCTTCACACACTACTGGTCGGCTAGCCACGCTCCAATTATATTAACCAACTGTGTAGGTAGACAAACCCCAGTACAGTTAGGACAAATTGTGCTAAGGCCCGCAGGTAACTAAGATAGGCCCTATTTTTAGGTAGGTCAAGACCCCCCGCTGTATAAGTTGGTAAGGTAAGTCTTAGCGTATGAAGGTATAAATAGCCCCCCAGTAGATCAGCAGGCCCCAGTTTAGGCAAGATTTAGCGCGATAGGCTACATTTAGGTTGATTTGACCCCAGTTAGACTAGGTTGTAAGTAGGTATTTCGCGCGCGTTAGAGAGTCCCAGTTAGAATATGGCAATTGGCTAGGTGTCTGCACCCAGTCTAGGCAAGCTGTAGGTAGATTATGTAGTAGCACACCACATTTAGCTGATATGGACTGCAAGCAGTTAGGGACCCCGCTATACTGTAGCGGGTATAAAACAGTAATATACAGGGAATCCTTTAGCTAGACGTACAGGCGAAGTCAGGAATGGGTGGCCCCCTCTTAGCATTATGCAGGTAGTATAGCGGAGTCCGCCCTTTTCGATTTTGTATCTAGTTAATAGAGGCCCCCTGTTAGCTTTGAGTAGGGAGTCAGGGGCCCCCTTTACGTTTTAAGGTACCAGGAAGGCCCCCTTTAGTTTTAGGATGTCAAGGGGCCTCCCTTTGGGCAGTCAGGCCCGCTTGTCACTTGACAGTCAGAGTCCCCCTTTGAGGAGCAGTCAGAGGACCCCCCCTTTAGGTCATCAGGAGCCTCACATTAGGGCTAGTCAAGGCCACCTTTACGTTCTAGTTAAAAAAAAAAAACTCTCCAATCACAAACACAGCTACTCTCGACTTCGCTCACTCCCCGCCCTGCCTCCGCCCGTTGTGCTTCGGTCCGGAGCGACTTCCGTCTCGCGTCTACTGCACCCAGGCAACAGCTGGATAGCGGAGATCGAGTGCGAGCCGACTCGACACCCGCAGTTCCAACCGATCATCCCAGGCCCTGTCGAGCGAGTGACGCTCGTGTTGACACGCAGGGCCCAGCGTGACGCGCACGAGGCATGGATGTCTGCGGCTGGGCCTTCCCACACCTCCACAGGAGCTGCCGGGAGCCGCCCTGTGTCAGTGAAAAATAAGGGGGCCTGCTTGCAGCAGGCTCCCTTAATTTCACTGGCTCTGTACAAGGTGTACCCGGCTGTACCCACCTTGTACGGCGGATTCTGAGAACAGCAATGATGATGGGGGATGGAAGTCTGGGATTTTTATTTGTAGTACAGTTGTATGTTTAATATTGCTTTAATTTTTGTGTTTTGAGAATGGATCCAACTGCATTTTGGTTCAAAATCTTACAGACTAGGCTCAGTAGCCCCATACTACTTTTCTCTATGTCAAATGAAAGCTTTTTAACTAAGGCTCTGTTCACACTAGTAAGTATGTTTACCTTTTGTTTCACACCCTACTTCGCGTCCTAGCGATTATAAGGTCATTCTTATGCGAGTAGAAAGCCTTAAAGGGGGTTGTCTCACTAAATCGATTATCTTATCCTCACACTATCGCATAGTTTCGCTCAGTTTCATTTTTCAAGTCAGGGCGAGACTACTTTGGCCTCTCTACGTGGCTACTCCAATCCTCTGAAGGCGCGAACGCATCGCTGTGCCTAAGCAACTCCCGTTCCGCTGGCAGCTCTCGAGGAGAAATCAACACAGGTCTGTATCTATAGTGTACTCTTGAGGAGCTGCGGATGAAGCTCCATACAGCGCAGTATACCTCAGACTAGGAGCAGACACTGTTAAAAGGACATATATTGCCCGACAGTGACACATTTTCTCTAAAAAAAACGCCAACTATCTTTATCAAATAAAACCAATCACGTGGTACAGTGATGACACACACCTTCAAACCCACCTATTGTTCCAATCTTAATGTTAGATTATGTTCTACTGCTGAAATACACATTCGACACACATAGTTATGTTTTCTTTTTTTTCCTCTGTCTGGAACCTGAAACGTGAAGCATAAAATATGATAGCGGGCTAAAATAAATATCTAGCGATTATTATTATGACCGAGTATTGCCTCTGGTCGCCTGGTGCCCCACCAGTGTAGTTGACATTTCAGGAGGCCCACTAAGATGGCGTTGGATGACTTTGGGAGCCCGACCATTGGAGGTTAATTAACTGTGAGGGCCACGCTGGTAAGACAGAAGGATCATTGAGTGCCGCATCTGTGGAGTTTTACATCCGTTAGGTGGCGCCCACACCTGCACAGCTACTTAGATACATGACCTTAGCCTCTTCTAATTCTCCCTCTCATCTGCTTCTGTCTGTTGTCTCCTTCTACTTTCTCGAAAAGCAGGACCTACGCCTACCAGCGCCATGGGACATCACACAACCATCTTCTTATCAAAAGTCACATTACATGTATATAAAAACAACAATAGATAGCCCTCCCTTACTGCCGACATAGCCATTCATATCATATCTATAACATAGCGAAAAGGTACTACAGTAGAAACTTCGTTTATTATTTGTCTCATTCTGTTGTTTTTAGCTTCGTTTTGGCTCCCTGTCCGTCAACTAGCGCATGACGTGTTATGACTGGTTCTGCGATCCTTGCGTCACTGTGTATGTTATCTGCGGCGCGCGCCCGGCCTCACATGGTCTCCCTATGTTGTTTGCGATTTACGCATTTTTGTATTGTTTTTCAGGCTTGGGGCGACTGAGCGCACGCGCGATCTTGCCCTTCACCACATACCCTCATCTTTTGGCATATATGCGCAAGTCCCGTTTGGTGTCCGTATGACCCGGAGACGAGTGTCGCTAAGGGCGGAATACGGGTGCATTCAGCGATGTTCAGGTGTAAATACTTGTTTGTTTTATAAGGAGTTTGAGATATAAATTATGTGTATTTGTAGTCCTCTCATTATGCTAGTGAACTAAGGACGTTGGCATCGTCCGAAACGCGTCAGCTACCGCCTGAGTGAGCCCTGTGCTATGGATGGAGGTGTAGGTTTTTATTCCATAACCAATAACAATTGACAAGTTTTCTAACAAGCAACTACACGGATTATCGGCTGGATCAGATTTCTGCTTTCTTGGACTGTACTGTCACGTTTCTGCTCTTAAAACGGATGCCGGTCTTCTAGTATTTATCCAGAGCCGATGGACTTGTTGTGGTGCAGCCGTACCAACTTCTTCACTCTCACCACCAAGACTTTTCCCTTGCAGGCCCAGTCCATGAGCGCTGAACTAAAAGACTTTTTATAATCGAAAACCGACTTGGAGATAATATTTTTCCATAGTTTCTTTTTCACTTTTTTTTTTTGCGTTTTAAGAACAGTCCCGACAATCTGGCATACATTTCAAGGGATTTGTCTCTGAGAGAACACTTAGACAGGGTTTTTCATCCATGGAACAACTTATATTCTGTTTCTTTTCTCACAGTACACAAGTCACCATAGTAAAAATCAGAGGAGAAGGAGAATACGCCAATATAGGAGCGCACCCTCGTGTATTACAGTGGCACACCAATGGCAATTGGTAGATATAACGATATGTGCTCACCTGGTGTCTCATTTCTGATGCTTAAGAAGGTATGTGGTTGGTAGGCGGAGAGCTCGCTGCTGGTTTCCAAACAGTACTGGTCCGTTCAAAGTTGAAGAGGTGCAGGAGCGATATGTAGATCCCCGAGAAAAAATCCTGTTAACGCTGACCCACATTAGGCTATGTCTACACTGCATCGGACTAAAAAGTGTGCCCAAAAGCGGATCTGAATGGTTGGTAGGTAGAGGTAATGCAATGGAGGGAAAAAAATTACAGTTTTGGGTTCTTTCTCCGATGCAGACCGGTGGGTTTACTGAGTCCACGGCACAATTGTACAAAATCCGCTGAGTCTCGCTCTCTCGTTGTTCAATATACCTGACGGTCGCCCATCACAATTGCATTACTTTTATTGGAAAACACACAGGGCAAGACATAAACGAGAAGCTGCCAGTGTATTATATGGTTTGTATATATACACCAGCACACCTAAAGACGAGCACGGTCTGTACACTGCAGCTCATCTTACGCTATCTGCCTATCAAATTGAGGGTCCGCCTAATACGATTCGATATCTTTAGAGCGCTTTTAAAAAATACTAATCTACAGCCGAATATACCGATCGTTTTTCCTACATAGCCGTGTAGATTCCCAGGCCTCAGAAGTCATCCTGTTGATATAGGAGGGGCGGGGGAGGGGCGGGGGTGCGCGAGTTCCTAAATAGCACAGAGCGACTCCAATAGTAAAAAGAACAAGGTATGAAATACCATGTTGAACTTGCAGCCGTTATGTGCTTATACGCACTTTTCTCAGAACTTCTCGCCAATAATCAAGGTATTTTGTGCCTTTTCTAATACTTATTGGAGTCTCCGTGTGCTATTGGAACCGCTATAAACATGTGACTTTTAGTGGCTGCTCAGGTTGCAGTTGGCATTTCGGCTTGAGAGCAGACCCTTGAGACTGGAGCAATGTGAGAATTAATGGTTGAGAGGGAAATTCTGTCTGACAACCCAGTCATAATTTTGTGGGTGTTTGACAGGTTGGTAGATATGGACATGCTATCTGATATGACTGAAGCTCAGCAAAAAGATCCTTTGTTTATATGATAAATAACATAGGGAAAAAGCTTGTTAATGAATCATATTTTTCAAATACCAAATCTGCCCCCATTCACTCTAGACACATACAATTGAATCTCATCTGACTGGGATTATGCCCTGAAAGAAGAAATCAGATGCTTACCTAGAACTCTGTAAGATCCAGGTGTGGCCAAATATATTCCCTGCAAATTTCACAGCAAAAATCCAGGTTACATGCAGAGCTTTCAGCGGATTTTACCCCTATACACACTCGAGATGAAATTCATGGTGCCAAGTAGTGTCAGGAGGATGAATTGGCGGCTCCAGGCTTAGAGGCATGCAGCTGCAGCACCATTGGACCCCAGCTTTAAGGAAGAATGATGAATAGTGAGGTTCTTACATGGCACATTTCATTCAACATTAAGGGCGACATGTATGAATTCGAATGCGTACTTTTTTTTTACTTGGCGCCGACACTCCAGTTCTCCAGAGTGTAGAATACGACAGTATGAAGATTTTTGGCGCATTACATAGAGCTTAATGCGCCAAACTTTGTATGGGCATAGAGTGTAATGCGTCGAACTTGGAGCACTAAACTCTATGTAATGCACCAAAAATCTGTCCTATTCTACACTCTCAGAATCTCATAATCTGAGCATTGAAACATTAACAGGGCGACATGTATGAATTCGAACTGCGTACATTTTTTTTTACTGGTGCCAACACCACAGTTTCCAAATAGATATAGAAGAGTGTAGAATACGACAGATTTTTGCCGCATTACATTGAGCTTAATGCGCCAAACTTTGTATGGGCATAGAGTGTAATGCGGCAAACTTGGCGCACTAAGCTCTATGTAATGTGCCAAAAATCTGTCGTATTCTACACTCTTCTATATCTATTTAGAACTGTGGTGTTGGCACCAAGTAAAAAAAAATTACGCATTCGAATTCATACATGTCGCCCTCTTAATGTTTCAATGCTCGGATTATGAGATTCTGAGAGTGTAGAATATGACAGTTTTTTGGTGCATTACATAGAGCTTAGTGCTCCAAGTTTGGCGCATTACACTCTATGCCCATACAAAGTTTGGCGCATTAAGCTCTATGTAATGCGGCAAAAATCTTCATACTGTCGTATTCTACACTCTGGAGAACTGGAGTGTTGGCGCCAAGTAAAAAAAAAGTACGCATTCGAATTCATACATGTCGCCCTAAGAATACACATGATGACACCTCAATTTAAAGGGGTTTTGCCACGATGTAATGTTGACGTGGGATCTTCCAAAATGGGTATTTAATCACTTTTCTAAATATATGTGATTACAAAAAGTGAAGCCTGTGAGAGCTACAGCATTGCTCAGTCCCCCTTAATTACCTGAAAGTTTACATTAGAAACGACCAGAGGAGCTGTCAGGAGCTGATCTGGCCGCGCTTGCGTGTTTGCACTTCTTATCTGATAGGGAACATGAATGAGCTTTCAAGGGACTGTGGAGAAAGTGCAGTGTATGAGTCTGTCTGCTGTATAGAGAATCCACTGTTGTAATGTTATTATTTGAGTAAACTTTTGAGACGCTCCCTTCTTCCTCACTCTGCTCACCCCCCTCCCTTTCACCCCTGCAGCCGTTCATGACTGGCATGCTTTGTTTATATTCTCCCCTGAGCTGAGAAGGAGGTAATGAACTCACTTCGTGGTAAAACCCCTTTAATATTTACAGGTCAAATACATTACATGATTGCAATTTGTGAGTAAAATGACATTTTTGTATTGTGATCATTTATTCAATGTTAAATAAAACTATAACGAAAAATAGTAAGTATTTATTTGCTTTTTAATATGATACACGGTTAAATGTAATACCATACATAATGTATTTGTCCGGATACAAATAAATTTCTATCACTTTGATTATTGTACAAAGAACCAGCTTTAGGATTTATACTCCAGACTACACGCTTGAGGAATCTTCTGTTCCACATCTGGCAGGCTGTATGACATCTTTGGTACACATGGAATGTTGGAAACAAATGGAATTGGTTATGCCGGTGATATGCTCTTGTGAAATGTGTTGGGGCTTTGAGGAATATTGTAAGATTTGTCTTCAGGCATTCTTATCTGGAGTGGAGTGTCCATTTAAGATCTGTCCACCTTGGTAGCAAGTGTTGTCTGTCCTCGGAGATTCTGTGCTCTACAAATATAGTAGCCAGCATCAATTGTTTCAAAGTCTTCTACAGTCATTGTGCTCTTTGAGATTCTGGTTGTATGCCCAATGCCACGGTTCACCAGTCTCCAGGAGTCTTGAATGGTCACAGGCCGTTCATACTGTTTTCAAAATACATATATACAGCAAGCATTAATTTAAAAATGAATAAATAATACTAATCTTAGGACAAAAAATATTTTATATAAGGTATAAATTGATATGTATGGCATTTTGAGGGTTGGCTTTAGGGGTCTATGATCGGTGTGCAAGCACAGGGCATATTATTCTTAAAGAGGACTCATGATATCAATTGACATATCTGTTTTAGTAAATACTAGTATTCCCCAATTCTGGAGCATAACAGAACATGTCCAAGAATTATTTCACATGAAACACAAATATGTGTTAAAACAGAGATGTAGGGAATAGCCACAGGTCCTTTTCAAACAATCCAGGAGGAGCAGCCTTTCCTACATGCCCTGCCTGCTTTTAATCCTCTCTCACTCCCCTTCTTCTTGGTATTCCTAGGAACAATAACCCCAACCTCGCCAGCTCAGGAAACATTGCAGGTAACCTCTTTACCCCTTTTCTTCTCCTCTATGTGCTCAGAAAGTAAAGAATTCCTGGAGTCATCAGAGGCATCCACCTGAAAATCTCAAGAAACATCATAATTTTGACCAAATATTGATATCCTGACCAAGAAACACAATGTATGCACAGACACGTGCTGTATGCATATATTGTAGATAAGGTGTGGTTTAATATTTAAAGAGACAATATTTACAAATGACAAATAATGTTTCCTTCCCTTTTATTAGCTACTAAAGAAAAAATATAAATAGTAAAAAAGGAAATCGTGAAGTGAACATAGGTTAATGTATAGAAACAATGTAGCATGCATTTAATAGTAATAAGACAACAAAAGTAAATGAAGATTAAATTTAAGAGCGCACTCTTTATACAATCATGGTTTATAGAGTGAAAACCTGTTCTTGGTAACTCTAGAGAACATCAGCTTCCTATCACACAGGTACTTTTGTTACACAGTATCCTGTGTGTGTTTTATCTGGCCATAATATGGAAATATGTAAAGACAACTGTTCCCTAGACTAGTGGTTGCTATTTTCGTATTCTTCATACAAGATGCTACAATAATCACATACAGATCTGTTTCGGCTTCATGTATATATGATACAGATGATACAGTTTGAATTAAATTTTAAAAGTATTACTAAAAATAACTTGAAACTGCCCCAAAAGAAAAAAAACAATTTTAAAAAAATGTCTGAAAATTAACTAAGACAATTAAAAATTGTGTTTGAGTTGTGGTTTAATCCAAAAATTAGAAAAAAAAAACTACTGAAACCACCCTGGACAAAAATGATAATAACTTTAGAAAATATTGAAAATAATTTATCACAAAGCTTTACATTAAAGTGTGTACAGGAGAAAAAGGGTACGTGGGGGAGCCGTTCATCTAAATTTCCCCTGCTGGTTGTCATAATGTGGCTCGATAATGTATAATGCCCCACTGCAACTTCAAAAAATAGAGGCTTGTCCTCTCACTTTACCCATTGCTTTGTATTGTGCAAGTTTGGGTTGAATTTTTTTTAGGACGTTCACTCGGCACAGGAAAAAAAAACCGGTTTGGTTTAATCTACGGTTTTTTGCCCCTTTTTTCGTGCCGGCCAAGGGACCCCCCCCCCCCCCCCCTTCACATGGGGCATGTTCATATTCCCCCCTAAAAAGGGGACTTAAGAATGAAAAAGTTCTATTTTTTTTCCAGGCAGCCAGGGGTCTGAAAAACCCTGGGGGAAAAACCCGGCAGTGGGGACCCTCCAGGGATTTTCCTTTAAGTCCTGAAAAAGTTTTTTTGCGGTGGCTGCCTTTTTTTTTCAAAACTGAGAACCAGCTAAAAAAAACGGGCCCGTGGGGGACTGGCCTTATTTTTTGATCTTTCAAAAAAGACATGGTTTTAGCAATGACATTCCTTTACAAATAGACTGGACTGGGGGCTGCACTGCTAAAGACTGGGTATAGCAACTTTTCAATTTTGTAGTAGTTATCTCTGTTTAGTGCCCCAAAAGGGTGGTAACGGGGACAAAAAAATCCCCGGGGAAATAATAACTCATGGCTCTGGTTTGTCTTAGTACTGGTAGATTTTGTGCCAGCCAAGCTGTGCTGTTTGTCTAAGAAATTAATTTAAAACTCATCAGAGTGTGGAGAACCTTCAGCTAATTTTTACCCCAAACCAACTAAACTTGCCCTAACCATAATTAGTATCACAACTAGGGCTATTTTCTGCTTATTAGTAAGTAACCGATCTGCATTTTTTGTGGCCTAAAACAAAACAATTAATGGATGTTTTGACCTTAAAGGGAACCTGTGGTTATTCCTGACATGTCTGGTTTGGTAAATCCTGGTGCCATCTATGAAATAACACTTCTGGAGCATCCTAACTCTGTGCTGTTATTACTTCTAGCAATGCATTACTGAATCTGTCAGCTGGGTGTTACTAATTGCGGGATGTCCCTGCACAAGGGATACTGGAATGGTATCACCCAGCTGACTCTTTAGGCTAAGTCTGCAGATCATATGACACAATTCCGTTGAAAAAACCAAAGACATTTTGCCCCTTGTTGTAAAAACCCCGGCCAGGACCAGGTTTTTTTTATGCAGATTTGCCCCCAAAAAGGGGGGGGGCGGTTTTTTGTTTGCCCTCGGCTCCGTACATTCAAGTAGGGGCCCTGGCAAAAGAGCAGAACTGGCGGAATATACAACATGTTGAATATTCCACTTGATTTTTAATGCAATGGTAAAAAAAAGTGCTGTATAGACTACAGCACGGATTTCTCATTGCTGTCTACACAGCACAGAAACAACATCGGCTTTTCGACAGTTTCAGAAAAGTAAAACTGCCGAAAATCCGATGGTGTTTCTGTGCTGTGTAGACATAGCCTTAGTACTCCATTTTAAGTAGGACTAAGGCTGCGTCCCCACGGCAGTGGACAATTTTCCGGGCGGGTTTTTACCTGGGCGTTTTTTTTTTTCCGGTTTTTTCGGCCGTTTTCCCCGGGGCCCCGGGGGGGGGCGGCTTTTCTCCGCAATGAAAAAGAGAACAGCCCTCCCCCCTCCTCCCGGGAAAGAAAATGAACTGCTCAAAGTTTTTTTTAGCTCCCCGGGGCGAAAAAAAAAGCTGGGGGATAACCCTGCAGTGGGGGGCTGCGCATGGGGTTTTCCATAAGCACATTGTTCCCCTTTTCGGCCAGATTTTCAGGCGGTCTGCAAAACTGCAAACCGGCTGAAAAACCGTCCGAAAACCCGTGCCATGGGGACATGCCCTAAGAGGAACAGCACAACACAGAGTTATAAGAGAAGAGGCTCTAGAATTTTTATTTTATAGAGAACACAAGGATTGAGTAAACAGTCTGGAGAAGTCACAGGTCCTCTTCAACCATGTTATATGGGTGTATGGTTCCTGGGTTTCAGAGTTAGGGTAACCAAGTTAGGAGGGGTTATGCACAGCTTTCTGTTGCTTTATGACACACTAGTCTAGAACGCATACTGTCTATATGTGAACTCAGCTTTTTCTTAACACAGGCTACATGAGACGTATTGTAATGCTACTGATTGATGTGAATGCAAGCTACAGCTATAGACCAAGGAATACATTGAGCTGTAAGCAATCTTGTGGGTTGCAGCTGTCACTCAGTAGTTAAAGTCAAACAGTAGCCTTAAAAGTATTCATCCCCTGGAATTTATGCTGTTTTATGGTATAACAACATTGATGCAAAGTTTGCTCATGGTTTTCCACATACTGTATACAAATACTCTGATTTTGCTCCAATTTAGCCATGGCATGCCACCCTTACCATAGGCTAAAACAAAGGTTTGTGGAGCCTTAGGGCCCGTCCCCATGGCACAGGTTTTCCGTCGGTTTTACAGACAGTTTCGGATTTGAAAGCGACTGTAAAGCAACTGTCAACCTTTTACATAGAGTTAAATAGAAAATCTGTTCAGCGGTCCCCACTGCACGGATTTTCCACCGGACGGTTTTTTACACCGCCGGCATTCCTAAAAACTTAGAACATGTTCATTCTTCTGCCTGGTTTTCAGGAACATGAACTTGTGAATGTAAAGGGGACCAGCTTGAATCCGCAAACCGCAGACAAATGCCGACCCCCTGCGTGACAAAAAACCACAAAATACCGGTCGGGATTTTGGTCTTTGCCGTGTAAACGCACCCTAACTGAGAACAGTTCCCCTTTGGCCAAAATCAGTCTTGTGATCTTCTGAGTATCAATCTTAGTACAGTGGTCCCTCAAGTTACAATGGCCTCAGGATACAATATTTTTCAGTATAGAAAAATCTTTCCTGGGGCTCTGTATGATAAGACCACATTCAACATAAAGTGTTATGGACACTGCCGACCTGCAGCTCATGTGAGTGATGGAAAATCCCAAAAATTATCATGAAGATTTTACTTGTACAACCACTGTATTAGTGCAGTGCATGCAGCGATTGGCGATCTTTAGCGCCTCTCTACAGTACAGGGCGGTACTACATGTCCTGTACTGCTCCTCACATGTGTCAGGATGAGCAGCTCCTTTGGGCCCCAGGTGAGGGCCCCATTTTCTTTATTTCTGGTACATTGTGTATAAAGTACATGACCCAAAGAAGCTCCTGTCCTCAAATAAAGAGTGATTTTCAGCTTTCAGCAGTTCTTTCTGATGTTATATGGAAGGACACACTTTATCTGGATTAATATCTGCTTGATTTTCTTTAATCCTCATTTTGAATTATTTTGGTGACATTTTGGGGCTTCCAAGCCAATTACCAGTTTTCCATAGAATTATGGTTTCATTGTACAATGGTCGTCGCAGAACCAATTAATATTGTAAATTGAGGAACCACTGTACAGTATATTACGCATAAAAGGGAGTTGTTTCTCCAGGACATGAACTACTGATTGTACCTTTCATAGGCATGAATGACAAGCAATGACTTGAAACACTGAAACTACACACCTGATCTTTATCTGACTAGTACGTTTACACACAGATGTTCAAAAAATAATGGATTTTAGATGTCTATTTTGATACTTTTTTAACACAGGTTTTTTTTTCTTTAAAGACCACTGGAGCTTTATGAGGATTTTACTGTGGATCCTCTACAAATCAAACAAGTTTGAAGCAGATTTTATGTCAATTTCATTCAAATTACAAAAGTGGCACGTAGTTTGGCCAGTAACTTCCCCCATATAACACACAAACCCACTAACTACGTTATTGAGCATGAAAATAAATCAGTCATGCGCAGGGCCGTCTTAACAGACTTATGGGCCCGGGCAAGCTGTTAAAATGGCCCCACCCCCCCAAAAAAACCCCCAATACTCCCCAGGAAAAAAACAATACATATCTAAAACCTTAAAAAAACCCAAACCCGCAATATGGAGACTGCATAATTTGGCCAGACACCAAATAGGGCATCACCCCATGCCGTGACTACAGCATGATCTAATAGGAAGCAAAATAACCCCCCACACCAGGGACTACAGGAGACGTCCTCACGATTCAAATGTTCTCTGAATCTTTTTTTTCCCTTTCTTTTCCATCGGCCCAGTCCCGACGATTCCCCGGCCACAACTCACCCCGCAAAAATTTACCACACAAAAAAATCTTTTAATTTTCACTTTTTTGATCATTCCTACCAAATTTTTTATCTCTGTTTTTGGGGACCCCCCCCTTTAAAAAAAGTAGGGTTTTAATTTTTGCCCCCCCATTTTAAAAAAATAGGTTGAGAGAGGAGATAGAGAGAAGCCCCCTGTAGTAAAATTGTGTATTGCCCCCGTGGTTCAATAAGATATTTGCCCCCCTTTGGACAATTGTTTTTACCCCCTTAAATAATTCCCCCCCCGTAGGGAGATAATGCCCCCTATATGTAGGGCCCCGAATTATATAGCCTCCCCCCCCCCCGTAGGGGTTAAGCCACCTTTTGGTAAAAATTCCCCTCGGAAATAATCCCCCACTATTAGAGCCCCCCCCCGTATAATAATACCCCCCCAAAGGGAGGCCCCCCCAATGTAGTAATAATCCCCATGTTAAAACCCCATGTAGGGAATAATCCCCCCCATGGTAAGCCCCCCCTGTAATAATATTTCCCCCTTTAGAGCTCCCCTTTAAAATAACCCCCAAATGTTAGAGCCCCCACTGTAAGTAATAAGCCCCCATGTTATAACCCCCACTGTAGGCAATAAGCCCCCATGTTAGAGCCTCCACTGTAGGTAATAATCCCCCACTGTAGATAATAAGCCCCTATGTTAGAGCCCCCACTGTAGATAATAAGCCCCCATGTTAGAGCCCCCTGGTAAGTAATAAGCCCCTATGTTAGAGCCCCCACTGTAGGTAATAAACCCCCATGTTAGAGCCCCCATTGCAGATAATAAGCCCCCACTGAAGATAATAAGCCCCCACTGTAGGTAATAATAAATAAAAAATCCTTACCTCTCCACGCTCCCCGCTGTGGTCCGCGCTCCCGAACCTCGTTTCCGGCAGGAGCGGCGTGACTTCATCACGCCGATTACGCCGGGACGTTGCACGCGGGATTTACTAGGCCGGAAGACTACGGGCTGCTGGACTGGGAAATACAGCGGCACAGGAGGTGATGATATTGCCTCCTGCGCCGCTACAGATGTGGCGGGTCCGGCGGCCTCTTGCAGACAGACGCGCTGCCCCGGCCCGCCGCAGGGGTTGTCGCTTCACTGGTCAGGATAGGTGGCTGCCCGGGAGGGGCCCCTGAGCTTGTGGGGCCCCCGGGCAACTGCCTACCCTGCCCAATGGGAAATATGGCCCTGGTCATGCGAGCTATCCAAGAACCCCAGACTGTGTGGTGCTCTTCTTTGCAGTTTGGCAATATGGTAATGGAGAGTTCCAGCCTCATGTGCCAAGTTGCTGTTGGTAGTCAGGTAGGGCTAGCATGGGAAGCACCTCAGGTGGAGGTTATTACTCTGAGTGTGGTCGCAAGACCATTTTGTGGGCGAGTCCCTATACTCATATAAAACATCTTGGTTTCCCGCTAGGAAGGGTTCTGCTGGGCTGATAACTTGAGTAGTCCTTTGCCTGTCTGACCAACAGCTAGTGGCGCAATACCAAGATGGCAAGACAAATTAGGAAGCAGGTAAAATTGACAGAAAGGAAGACTGCTAAATGGGCCATGGACAAAGTAGTGCCACACAATTCCCACTGGTGACTGTGAGACAAAGGCAAGTGAGGAGGGCGGTGAGAGTAACACTAGAGGAGTAGTTCTACTGAAGTGAGAGAGTCACTGGAGAAAGACTCCAAGAGACGGCAATTTAGAGCAAGTAGCGTCTGATACAAGAGCATAGACTGTACAGTTGTGAGCACTCCGTGGGAGGTTGTAGAGACTGTGATTACAATCTGACAAACCAATTAAGAACTTCCAATTGCAAGTCTTGTAACCAAATCTTGTGCCTCCCGGTAACAACTGCCACTAAGTCCTTTACCAAACCATCCCAATGCCATAGGGGTTACTGTCCTGCAACCATTTGCTTATCATTTTCACTTAACTTCTACCCTTTTTTATATGGACATACCAAGGAAAACGACACGTGAAAATGCAACGTATATGTAACTATACCCTAGATCAATTTTTTTTTTATATACTTTATGACTTTTTTATAGCAGGTCTGTGCTTCTGAAGGTTTTTGTTTGCTTGCACTAATATGAGCTCCACAGTAGTTATTGTCTATGACGACTGCTATAAGGAGTCTTATTGCTGGAGAATAAGTGAGTACAAAGCTTATACTAATGAGCAGAATGGAAACCTGGCTTCTTCCCGCTGTTTGCAGCCTGCTTTTGTCAAACATTAGTAATAGGTAATTATAAAACTCTGGCAGCCTCTACATGCACAGAACATCTGCAGCAGCTGTAATGCTATTTGCCTAACTCCCAAATGACAAGTGACTCATTTCCCTCTCATCATTGCCCAGGAATAATGCTTCCTGTCAGTGCATGGCTTCCTCCACACTCCCTGTCAGCCCTTATCATCTCAGTCATTGTTCAGTATATCCAGCAAGCACCATAAAGCTGTACACAGGCACATAACTATTCAGGCTCAGATAATCACATGTCTTAAATGCTGCAGTTTCACATTCCGGGCACTCACTGATGGCAGGAAGCTTCCAAACTTATATACTGAAAGCAGGATACTGTTAAATTGTTTTCATGCAGCAAAGAGGAGTTATGGACTCCTACAGGTTAAGGACTATTTGACAGTTACAGAATAGTATTTAACAACTATGATAAGGAACCTCCAGGAAGAGATTGCTAGAGGCTCTGTCCACTTTCACAATAGCCTTCTCTCGTTGGTATAAAGCAGAAGCATCACAGAGTGTCATCAGCAGGTTGCAACAGACATACAGAGAGACTGGAAGAGTCACAGAACAGCAAAGAAGTGGACATCCTTTGGCTACATCACACATTGATGAAAGCTTCACTGTAAATAATGCCCTATTGAAACAGATGACGAATGCCACACAACTCCCATGTTTAAGGGAGGTGAGAGGCAACTAAGCGTCATGTCAGACCATTCATAACCATTTACATCAGCGTGTTCTGCGTGCTAGATGACCTGACCACATCACCAGTCACAGGCATCATCGTCTTGCATGGGCAGGGAGCATCTATGCTGGACGAGGGACCAGTGGTCCTCAGTGCTGTTCAGTGATGAAAGTCGATTCACTCTGTTAAGGAGAGAGCTATGCATCAGCCAGGTCAGGTACCAGTTAGGTACCCTAACCTTTCGTCTACCACGCAGACCAAGCTGATGTAAACGGTTATGAATGGTCTGACATGATACTTGGTTGCTTCTCACCTCCCTTAAACATGCCTGGAGTTGTGTGACATTCATCATCCAGCTCCACAGGGCATTGTGTACAATGAAGCAGTCATCAGCGTGTGATGTAGCCAAAGGGCATCCACTTCTTTGCCTTTCTGTGACTCTTCCAGTCCCTCTGAATCTCTGTTGCAACCTGCTGATGACATTCTGTGACACTCTAAGCTCAGTGGCCTCTTCCATCTGAAAGCATCCTGCTGGAAGCCTCGCAATGGCAAGGTACTGTTGATCAATTGTAAGGTGTTGTCTTGGTCTCATGATGTCAGCATGATGAGGGGGACTGTTTAAATCCCAATTCAAATTGATCCCCTAAATTTATTGGGAAATTCAGGGATCAAACACCTGTTGTGAATTTTTCTATTAAGCTCCTTGTTAGAGATCAGCAAGTTGCAAAAAGTACTGAAACACTGAACAGTTGGACATGTACATTCTAAAGAAAAGAGATGGCCTCATGTAGTGCATTTAAAATGTTTTCAAGAAATTTTATGTTCATTCTGAAATTTCAACAAAAGCCAAAACCCCAAATTTTTGTGGTGAAAAAGGGAAATGCGAAAAATTTTAAAAGGGGCATCCCCCAAAATGTTATTTTAAAATGTAGGCAAATGTAAATAGACTATTACAAAATACCTGGCTGTTCTAATTTTCCATCCTTTCGGAGCTATAGCAGATCTTATCTCCTAGTCTTGTACACAAGCTTCCCTGGGTTACCAAACATCTCTCTCTGCTCTTATTGCTCTAGCTGCCCTGGTTAGGTTCAGAATGATTACTTCACTTCTTACTTTCCTATCAGCAGAACAGGATCTTGCTTATCTATGTTATTGACATACTTTAACCCATTTAGGGGCCCTTACTGTTTAACCCTTTATTGGGTCCCCTAAAGGTAAAGTAGGAATGCAGGCTGATATGATATCCCAAAACATGCTGTAGAAACCCCCAAAACCTAACCAGGAGCTGGGAGTCTGATGCTGGCTGTGAGGCAACTTGTGAATAACCAGAGGAAATCCCTTTAACTAGTGCAGCGGCCCTTCCCTTCTGAGGATTGATGTTTGTAGTTGGGCTTCCCCCAGTTTAAAAAGTTGTTAGCGATTGATATTTCTCAGTATGTGTAAAAACCTTGCAAGAAAATATCAGCCAAATGTATTTTTATCTTCACGTAAATATCAGAAATAGTAGTCCGACAAATAAACAGAATTTCCACTGGTTAGAAAAAATATTACCTTACAATATATGAACATATGCATATAATCACCAAATAGACAAGTTATTAAAGGGGTTGTCTCACTACGTTGATTCCTCTTATTTCAGTCCTGTTTTCTTGGTTTCGCTTTGAATTCAGGGGTGTGTTTACTGGCTTCCACTAGGCTGCAGTAGAAGACAGGTCTGTAGCCAGGCTCGGACTGGGCCGCCGGGGGTCTGGGGAATCCCCCGGTGGGCCCCCGAGCGCCTTTGGATGTGGGCCCGGACGGCAGTGCCGCTGCTCCCCGGGGCCCGGCCGCGCCTCGGTCTGAATGCCCGGGACCAGCGTCTGAGCGCCCAGGACGGCCGGGTGTCGGGGGACTCAATGTCCCTGACTTCACGGGCGCTGCGCGGTGTCAGCGGGATAAAGGCACAGCGCACTTAGCGCTGCGCTCCGCTGATCTCCCTGCAGGCGAAGAGTTAGGCCTTCAGCCTGCCGGGCGCCGGCTCTACTGCTGACGTAGGCGCGCGCGGTGACGTCACTTTACATCGCCGCCTATGCAGTCGGCAGAGTTGGAGCGGCGGCAGTCGGAGCGGCCGGAAGCAGGAGCCGGAGGGGGTGCAAGGTAGTGATTGATTGATGTTGATTTTTTTTTTTTTTTTAAAAAAACTACTTCAGGGGGCCCTGGCTAAAAGAAGGGGGCCTGGTACAAGGGGGCTGGCTAAAAGAAAGGGGCCCTGGCTACATGAATGGGGGCCCTGGCTTAAAGAAAGGGGGCCTGGCTATAGGGGGACTGGCTAAAAGAAAGGGGGCCCTGGCTTAAAGGGGGGCCCTGGCTAAAAGAAGGGGGCACTGGCTACAAGGGGGGGTCTGGCTAAAGAAAAGGGCCTGGGTACACGGGGGCCCTGGCTTAAAAAGTACTGGGGGGGCCCTGGGCGTCTACAAGGGGGACCTGCTAAAAGAAGGGGGGCCCTGGCTACAAGGGGGCCTGGCTAAAGAAGGGGGGACACTGGCTACAAGACGGGGGGCCCTTGCAAAATAAAGGGGGCCCTGGCTATAATGAAAGGGGCCCTGGCTAAAAGAAGGGGGGCCTTGGCTACATGGGGGGCCCTGGCTAAAAGAAGGGGCCCTGGCTACAAGGGGCCCTGGTAAAAGAAGGGGGGCCCAGGCTACAAGAGGGGGCCTGGTACTGAGCAGGGCCCTGGCTACCTACAGGAGGACCCATGGGATACAAGGGGGCCCTGGCTACCTACAAGGGGGGCTCTGGCTACTCAGCGGGGCCTGGTACCTACAGGGGGCGTGACTACAAGGGGGGGCCCTGGCTTACTACAGGGGGCCCTGTCTACATGGGGGGCCCTGCTACATGGGGGGCCTGGCTACCCTACATGGGGGGCCTGCTTACCTAATGGGGGGCTCCTGACTACAAGGGGGGCCCTTGAGTACAAGGGGGGTCCTGGCTACCTACAGAGATTGGCCTTGACTCCCTCAGGGGGCTGGGGGGCCTGGCTACCTAAAACTAGGGGGCTCTGACTACCTACAGAGTAGTCAAGGGGGGGGGCCGACTTCCTGCCACACTACCTTAAGGTAGACCCCCTAACTGGTCTGTATATACCCTAAAGGAGACCTTAACTGTATTGTACCTAAAGGCTTCCTCTTGGGGTCACAACCTAACTGTTAGCACTATCCTACTTTCCTAACTGGGGGCCTGCTTTTACCTGGGGGCTATTTACCTACCCATGTTGTAGGTACCCACCAAGCTGCTGGAGGTGGCCTACCAACTTATTTCCAGCGAGAGTCTACCTACCTAAATAGGGTATATTAGATACGTGGGGCCTCTCCACCCTCCAACCCTTAGGATAATAGGCTTTGTACCGCTCTCACCCCTGGGTAGTTTGTACAGAGGTGGGAATAGGTAAGAAATACTGAGAAAATTGAGGTTCTAAGATATTTGTGTATGATTTCTGGCAGGGTTGTGTGTGGCCGGGACAAGTCATCATGGCGGTGTGGAACGGATGCAGAAGAAAAAAGGGAATTAGAAGGCTCATAAGAGAAGAGAACGATATCAGATAAGACGTCTCAGTGAGTCCCTGATTTCAGGGGTTTTTTTTATATTGTAAACTATGTGGTCTTATATGGTGGTGTTGTAGGTTATATGAAGCTGGTGTTGACTCTATGTGGTCTCTATCATGGCGGTGTTGTAGGTTACTACCTGAGCTGGTGTCTGACCTCTATGTGGTTCTATAAAGAATGTTGTGGTTATACCTGAGATGGTGTTGGACTCTTGTGGTGGTGTTGTAGGTTATGGTCGGCGCGGGTTATAATTAGCCAGCGTACATGTGTCCTGTAATTAACCTGGTGATAGGTGTTAGATTTTACATTCTTTTGCTGGTGTTTATTTTGAAGGTGGTGAGAAGTGGTGACAAGGGAAAGATGGAGGAGGAGATTGTATGTGGGTGGAGGCAGAGCCGTCTTAACAGCATTGTGGGCCCCTGGGCAGAGCTGTGAACTGGGCCCCCCAACCAACGCAGAATACAGATGACACATCATTTATACCAAAAGTAAACACCATAAAAAACAAAACACCGCCACACACGGGTGCAAGTAAATTTTTTACTTTCACCCCACTTTTTTCAGATTCCAGCACCATTACAGGTGGTTTTGGCACATTAAAAACGAAACATCTTTGTCACACAAACAAACAAGCCCTCATGTGTTATGTAGATATAAACATAAAAACACTCTTTATGCAGAATTGACATACCCCAACCAGGGCTGTTCTTACCCTCAGTGTCTTGGCATGAAAACGACCTTCAACTAAAGTGGCATTCACAAAAACGTATTAAGTAATGTTGGGACTGCACGATGGCATACAATGGATTGGCTTAGATACGCAGGGACAACAGATGGCCTACAATGGATTTGCTTCTTAGATTACAGAGGGACAGCAGATGGCGTACAATGGATTGATTAAGATACGCAGGGACAGCTGATGGCGTACAATGGATTGGCTTAGATAGGCAGGGAGCAGATGGGTTACAATGGATTGCTTAGATACGCAGGGACAGAGATGGCGTACAATGGATTGGTCTTAGATACGCAGGGACAGCAGATGGCATTCATGTTGGCTTAGATTACGAGGGACAACAGATGACATTACACCTCCCCCCATTCCTAACACCACACCTCCCCACACACACCTAACACCACACACTCCCCCATCCCCACACCCCCCCACCTATAACACCTTCCCCACACACCTAAACACTGCCTCCCACACTAACAGCCCCCCCTCCCACACCCCTAACACTCCCCCACCCCTAACCCCTCCCCCACACCACTAACACCCCCCACACCTCCTGGGGGCGGGAGTGGGGGAGGTGAGCGGGGGGCCGGCACCACGCGCCCATAGAAAATCATTACTAGCAGCGCGTATATGCCGCTAGAAGAGACATAGTCAAATTATCTCCCCGCCCCCGGCGGATTCGCCGGGCAGGGAGAGGAACGTAATCCTTAGTTCTCTATGAGAAAACTGTGAATTACCGTATGGCATGGGACGTTTTTTCAGCCCGTTATTTGCGCACTTCGGCGTGTAATTACGGCCCATTTTTGCCGTTTGGTCGGTGAAATGGCTAACACCTAACACCCCCACCCCTAACACCCCCCAAACTCCCCCCATCAACATCCAACACTACCCCCCCACACCCCCTCCTAACAACCCCCCAACACTCCACACTAAACTCCAACCTCCCTCACCCTAAACCCAAAACTCCCATCTAACACCCAAACCTCCCTCACCCAACACCCCAAACCTCCTACTAAACACTGACAACACCTCCACCACTCACATCCAACCCTCGTCAACAGAAACACCCCCACCCCCAACACCTCCTAACCCCTAATCCCCTCCAAAACCCTCCCAGCCCTAACACCTCCCAACACGTCCCAACACCCGTAACATCCCCCAACACCTCCCTCACTAAACACCCCACACTCCTCCACCTAAAACACCCAACACCTCCCTCACCCCTAACACCCACCAACCTCCTCCACCCCTAACCCCCAACACCTCCCACCACCTAACACTCCCCAACAACTCTCCACATAAACCCACCCAACAAACCTCTCCCACCCTAACACCACCCCAACATCTCTCCACACACTAACACCCCAAACCTCCCCCACACTCCTAACACCCCAACACCTCCTCCCACCCTAACACCCCCCAACATTCCCCACACCTAACACTCAAACACTCCTCCCACCCCTACCCCCTCCCAACACCTCCTCCCACCCCTAACACCCCCCAACACCTCCCTCCACCCCTAACACACCCCCAAAACCCCCTTTTTTTTTTTTCCCTCCCCCCCACCCCTTCCATCCCCAACAACCCCCTCCACATAACACCCCAACACCTCCACCAACCTAACATCCCCAACACTCCTCCACCACTAACACCCCCCTTACACCTCCCTACCCTCTCACTCACTGGTCCTGAAGTCCAGAGAGAGGGGAAGGGCATTCTTCAAGTGCCGTGGTGTGTGAGTACAGGAGGGCAGCCAGTTCTTATGTGTTCCCCGGCAAGTCTTCAGTCTTCTGGGGGGACACACACTGAGAGAGGGGAGGGGATGAGAAGGAGGAAGAGGGGAGGGGCAGGGCTGTAGTGCAGGAGGCAGAGGATCGCTCTGCTTTACTTCAGCTCTGTGTTCCTCTGTGGCTATGTTTTTTTTCTAGGTGTAGAAGAGGCAGCAGGGACAGGAATACAATTGTATGGAGAAAATCTTCGTCACTTGGCGAGAGAGGAATCCAAAAAATTGTTAAGTTAAACGCAACTTTTATTAGAAAGATAAAAAACAAGGTGTAAAACCCACCGCATGTTACGCGTTTCAAGCCAATTATCTGGCTTTAATCATGACATTAAATAGTAAAAAACAAAAATCTAGGAATTGTGCCGGAAGATTTCTCATTTAGAATTGAATTCTGCCGTAAGCAGCAAGCGACGTGTTCTCACAGAGCACTGCAGTTAATTAGGAGGGTGCGGACGTTTATCTGAAGGGCGAAAACTGGTGAGCGTTTCTACTTTTCTTGTTTACAGGGCACGAGGAATAGCCAGGGGGCCGCATCAGGATCGCTATAGCCTGGCCCTGTTCTGACTGCCACCCTGAGCTCGTGGGGCCCTGGGCTAGTGCCTCCTGGCCAAGGAAGAGACGGCCCTGGGTTCGGAGGGGGATATGTGTATGTGGGTGGATAGGGATATTGTTATGTGGGTGGAGGGATATGTATGTGGGTGGAGGGGATATGTATGTGGGTGGAGGTTATGTATGTGGATGGAGGGGGAAATTGTATGTGAGGTGGAGGGGATATTGTTGTGGGTGGAGGGGAGAATTGTATGTGGGTGGAGGAGGATATTGGTTATGTGGGTGGAGGGGGATATTGTTATGTGGGTGGAGGGATATTGTTATGTGGTGGGGGGGATATTTATTGGGTGGAGGGGATCTTGTATGCGGGTGGAGGGGGAATATTGTATGTGGGTGGAGGGATATTGTATGTGGTGGAAGGGGGATCGCTGCCTTATGTGGGTGGAGGGGGTTATTGTTTGTGTGAGGACTTGTATGTGGGTGGAGGGGGATATTGTATGTGGGTGGAGGGGGTTATTGTTTGTGGGTGGGTGGGATAGTGTATGTGGATGGAGGGGGATATTGTATGTGGGTGGAGGGGGTTTGGTATGTGGGTGGCGGGGGGATTATTGTATCGGGGTGGTGCGGGGCGATATTGTATGTGGGGTGGAGGGGGGGGATATTGTATGTGGGTGAAGGGGGATATTGCTATGTGGGGTGGAGGGGATATTGTATGTGGAGGGGGGAGGGGGATGGGGGATATGTATGTGGGTGGAGGGGGATATTGTATGTGGGTGGAGGGGGATATTGTATGTGGGGGGAGGGATTTTGTATGTGGGTGAAGGGGATATTGTATTGTGGTGGAGGGGAAAATGTTATGTGGGTGGAGGGAGATATTGTTGTGGGTGGGGGGATATTGTATGTGGGTGGAGGGGAGATATTGTATGTGGGTGGAGGGGGATATGGTATGTGGGTGGGAGGGGGATATTGTATGTGGGTGGAGGGGATATTGTATGTGGGGGGAGGGTATATTGTATGTGGGTGGAGGGGGATATAGTATGTGGGTGGTGGGGAGATATAGTATGTGGGTGGAGGGGGATATTGTCTTGCGGGTGGAGGGGGAATATTGTTGTGGGTGGGGGGGATATTGTTATGTGGGTGGCGGGGGAAATGGATGGAGCTACTTGCCCTGTTTCTATGATATGTTTAGACTGACATATGTGTAATTACATTGTACTACCAATACAGTTCTGTTTTGCACACTGTATTATGTGGTTAAAATGGGGCAATTATGTCCGAGAGGCCGGTAATATTTTCATGTACAGTAGGGTGGGCCCCAAGATCAACTCCCCTGTGGGCCCAGATCCCCCCAGTCCGACATGTTGTAGCTTATAGCAACAGTGTGGCAGCTATCTGGATTTAGATCAAAACAGGTCTTGTAGTATAGCGACTGATGAGCTGACGCGAGCCATTTACAAGTGGGGGATATCTCCAGAATAGATAGGACATGTCTAGATGGACATATATTGCAAAGTGACTTGTTTTTACAAGATCCTTAATATTAAAAGCAATCCTTGAAGTGAGACAACCCCTTTCTGTGCATCTCCATCACCAGACATCATTTGAGGGAAAGACTGTACATGAAAATGGACTGCTCAACAAGTAAAGGAAAAATCCAGCGAATCCAAGAACAACATTTATTCACTTTTTATGATCATATCAAGGTTTTCGCCAGCAAAACCACAACATTTTGATGCAGTGTCTAAGAAATTGCTGCAAAAAATGGAATATGACCACCAAGTTTGTATAAGCTCTAAGAATTCTGTTGCTATCCTTAAAGGAGTTGTCTCCCCACAGGGTTTCAAAGGCCCAGTCCCAGAAAGAATTCTCTCGCACTTTCTGGTTCAGACTAATTTGCATAAACTCCCTGCTTGTACAGGACTAAGTCTTGCTTGTACAGTAGGTGTGCTTTCAGTTGTAATTAGGATTAGATTAGCTTCTCAAACTACTCCAGGAGTTCTTATCTGAATCCCCAAAAACAAAAGCCTATTTTACCTGAGCTGTTAATTGAGATAAATCAAGCCTTTTTATGTCTGGCAGCAAGGGACACTGACTGACACATGCAGACCTGGATGTGATGACTCACTCTCTGTGATCTCATTTGACAACAGCCTGGGAGATTTGTATAAGTGTCTGTTACAGGAGGGAACTGGAAATAGCCACAGAGGTAATAAATTCATTGTATTCTTTAGGGGAAAAACAGAGGAAACAATGCAATTATTTGGACAAATGTCTTTATTTTGTGTTCCCTACAATTTGAAAGCTATTCTTTGTAGCGAGACAACCCCTTTAAGCTTAAAAAAAGCAGCATATCAGATCAGAGCCCCATGCTCGTATCCAGTATAAGGACTGGTGACATCTTCATGGCAGCCCTTCCATGGTGTTACATTCTGCCTTGCTTAGGTATCTTTTAGTCCTGTGGTGGAGAGGCTCGTGCAGAATAAAATGGAAAATTGGACTTCCTGCTGAATTTCTTTTTTATCTAAGTGGACTTGACTAGACATGCTCTAATTTCCTTTAGGGCTCCTTCAAACACATTATTCTGTTTTTTTTTCTGTGCTTTTATTTTGTTTCATGTGTAACAAGTACATTCTGTTGTTTTTGTGCTGCTG
Source organism: Phyllomedusa bahiana (assembly GCA_025379985.1). Taxonomy (NCBI): domain Eukaryota; kingdom Metazoa; phylum Chordata; class Amphibia; order Anura; family Hylidae; genus Phyllomedusa; species Phyllomedusa bahiana. The sequence goes on along the minus strand of JAODAL010000357.1, from coordinate 11,473 downwards.
TTTATTTTGTAACCTTTGTATAACATGTATATTTGCTCTTTTCAAGGGGACCATGGTATCTTTAAAATGCACAAAAAACATCAAAAGTGCAATTTATATTGTATTAAAGACTCTAACAACACTTCTGGCTGCAGCAGCTTTATGTGTTTGTGTGAAAGAAAAACACCATGAAAAACACAGCATTTTTTTGTGAAACCAGCCTTAGTTCTAAACTACATGTCCAAATAATAATCAGAAAGTATAGACAACACACAATGAAATTGTTTAGGGCCCGTTCAACTGGGGCAGTGGCCTGTGGACAAATAACCGTCCGGTTTTGGCCGGCCGGTATTTGCGTCCTGTTTGGCGGCCATCCCCACGGCGCGGTGGTGTGGGGCGGCTTTTCTCCGCGATGTGCGGAGAGAGATAACAGCCTCCCCACTCCATTGGACATGCACATTCGTTCCGTCACGGAAACCGGACGAAAGATTGTGTATGTTTTCAATGTTTTTGGTCGACGGTCCGCCGGCGACAAAACCGAACCGGGCAGAAAAGGAAAACCGTGAAGTGGGGTTCTGCTGCTGTGGTTTCCATTGTGCACATTGTGTATTTTCGGCCGGTTTTTTCAGGCGGTCTTGGAAAAACCGCCACAAACCGCCTGAAAAAAAAACGGCAGAAAACCCGTGCGTATGTGTGGGTCATCGCCCTTAGTGTATTCATTAAAGTCACCACGAGCCATGAGCCCTGAAACCTCTCCGTTTTGAAATCAGTGGGAGTTCCAAGTACAGCCAGCATTGATCCATATGCCACAAATGTCTGAAGTGGGAAAACTCCTTTAATGTCAATGTGGAGGTTTAGGGTGTGTTTACACGGCAAAGACCAAATACCGGTCAGATTTCCTGACCAGTATTTTGTCTTTTTTTGTCACGCAGAGGGACGGCTTTTGTCCACAGTTTTGCAGATTCGAGCCCTCCCCCATAACACATGTTCATCTTCTGCCCAAAAACTGGGTGGAAGAATGAACATGTTCTAAATTTTTGGACCGCCAGCGTTGTAAAAAAACTTCCGGCCAAAAAATCGTGGGGGGACCTGCCGGGTTTTTATTTAAAGTTATGGGGACGTTTGGTTTTGGTTTTAGACGGTTTGTAAAAACCCCAAAAACCCTCTAAAAAACCCAACCATAACCTTTGCCCCTGGCAAAAGCCCTTACATTTTCTTTCAAATTTTGCCACTATATAATGTCTAGTTAGTACGGTATAATTAATTCCCCCATACAATTATTAATTAATGCTGCCACTCCCTACTCAATTAATGCTACTCTACACAGTACAGTTATTGCATCTATCCAGTACTCAGTGTTGCCACCCACACTAAAATGAATGCAAACTCCCACATTACAACTATGCCTCTTTAGTTACAGAGCGATCAGTGTCAGAACCCATTCACCTCATACTGCATCTACAAATAATTCTTCTGCTTAGTATAGTTATTCACAAGACACAGTTCAATGAATGCCACCACATGCCCTTAATACAATTAAAGGGCTTTATCACTACTTTTACCATTTTTCTTAAAATCACCGCAACACGGCAACCATTTGCAAACCTGCTGAAAGGTGGGTGTTTTAGGAGTGTCCTACAAGGTCTCAGGGATGCTCTTCGGTGTAAAAGAGGGTGTGGCTTAAGGTCCAAATTTTGGCCTTTTAAGTATTGTCAAGTTTGCTTTAAGTCATTTATTTTTCCAGACTTCAAATAACTACAATATGACTGAAATAATAAGGTCTGCGACTGTAACATTAAGGGCCACATGTATGAAAACTGTCTAAATCTAAAACTCTCTTTGTTGCTCATAGCAACCAATCAGAGCTCTGAGGGCAGCACAAGCTAGTGTCAGACCTGCTGTTTCCAGCGCTGTGTCCCTTATTCTGTAAGATGCTGTAGTTTTTGTGTATTTAATGCTCAAATCTGCAGTTTTCAGCCAGAGAGTCATTCGAAGAGTCCTTCGAGTGTCGTTTTTTTGAAACCCGGCCTCGGAGGCTACCCGCCCACCTAAAAACTGATAAACCTATTACTTTGAATGGGTAGAAACATGTTGAATAACAGTCAGTGGGCGGGGCTAGCCTTTGGTGCGTGGAGCTAACAACTGCTCATTTATAAGATTTAAGGATAAATGCTCTAAAACTGCTGCATCTACAGAATAAGGGGTACAGTGCTGGAAACAGCAGGTCTGACACTAGCTTGTGCTGCCCTCAGCAAGGGAGGCATAATCTATGTGACAGGTTCCCTTTAACTACCTCAAACCACCAGCTTTCTTAGTGCCGCACAAACACCGCTCCTATACGCCATTGAACCATCTGCTGTCGCTTTTCTTTCTCCTGTTTCTTGCTGCAGGGGATATCTCTCCTAACCCCGGCCCACCCTCCCATGCTGCTCACCCCACCTCCTCATCTGCCTCCCACAGAAACCCTGCTAACCAGAGTAATATTTGCTGTACGTCTTTTCCTGTCCCATTTAAATGTGCTCTCTGGAACCCCCGATCCGTCTGTAATAAACTCACTGCTGTTCATGACCTGTTCCTTTCTCATTCCCTCAACCTCCTAGCTCTCACAGAAACATGGCTCCAGCACTCTGACACCGCTTCCCTTGCCGCTCTACCCTACGGCGGCCTACACTTCACCCACACCCCCACAGCTGAGAACAGGCAGGGTGGAGGATTCAGCATACTTCTTTCTCCACACTGCACTTACCAGGTCATTCCTCCTGTACCCTCACTCACTTTCCCCTCCTTTGAGGTCCACACCCTCAGACTCTTTCGGCCATTTTCTCTTAATGTGGCAGTTGTATACAGACCCCCTGGCTCACCCCCCCAGTTTCTTGATCTTTTTGGGTTTCCTTTCTTCCTCATTTCCCTCTCTACCGAAATCCCACCTCATCTTTTGGGTGATTTAACATCCCTTTAACAACCCTATGTCCCCTCTGCCTTTCAGTTTCGTTCCTAACATCTTTTTCTTGGCCTCTTGCAGTTTCAGACTCTCCACCCCCAAAGGGTGGGAACTCACTTGATCTGGTTTTGTCACTCTGCTCATCCCCTAACCCTTTTTTAATTTTTCCTTATGCCTCCGGACCACAGCCTTATCTCTTTTGCTATCACTAATTCTCAGCCCTCTCTGAACACACCTGCCCATCAAACATTCAGAAACTTGGCTCCATTAATACTCAGGAACTCCCAGACCCCCATACAGTCCTCACTGCCCCCCCAATTTTCCTCTCTCTCCTGTCCTACCCGGCTGTCAAACAATACAATGAAACTCTTCAACCACCCTGGACATATTTACACCATACACACCCAAAAACCCCCCCCGAGTCAGAGCCCGCAGCCCTGGCACACTCTAAATCGCTTTCTGCCAAGGGTTCCAAGTGGCTGAGCGTCTGTGGAGAAAATCAAAGCACCTTCAAACTTTCTCCACTACAAATTCATTCCCGATTACTACACTGCCTTCATGCGCCAAACAAAAATATTTCCCTCCCCATCTCAAAATTACACAACAAACCCCAAAAATTTTGTTTGACACCACCACTCCCTCCTCGGGCCTAAAGTCAGGCCCCGGTCACTGACCTCTGTGCTGAAGACCTGGGGACTCACTTCAAAGACAAAACGACAATATTCCAAAAAAATTGCATCGAATTTTTCCCCAAAAAACCTCCGTCGCCATCAACGTCTCTACCTGCTTAGCCTACCCGAGGGGAGGGAAGTGTCCAGGATTCTCTTGTCTGCTCGCTCCACCACCTGCTCTAGTGACCCCATTCCCTCCCACCTTGCCCAGTCTGATCACTGTTTATACAGTCCTCACTGAGTGCTGTACATACAAAGCCTCCCAGCTACCACCAAGATTTGGTAACTGAATGAGCTGCTGGGTCTTATCAGATCCAGGTCAGCTCTGCAGTGATATTAGGGGCTGTATTTAGGGGAAATCAACAACAACAACAACAAAAAGAAAGTTGCATAAAATTTCCCCTTAAAGTCTTTTTATGGCCATATGGAGGGAGTAAAATATGATGAAAAAGTTACACTATTACAAAACTTATTTAAGCTCCAAAAAAGAAATACAAAATGGGAAAACAGACTCTCTACTTTTTCCTTCAGATCATTAAAGGGGTTTTATCATTTCATTAAATGGTCTTCAGAATAAGGGGACAGTGGAAACAAACAACTTTGCAATTGGATGTCCTTAGCAAAGCTGTCTTGTATTCACAGTATTCCTTATCTTGTGTTTTTGTTTACACTGATATCGAGTCCTGGTCGAATCCCTCCAGATCCCTCCTCCTTGCATTTCACTAGCTGAGAGCTCATTTACATTCTGTTCAGCCCCCAGTCAAATTCACGGAGCTGTGTCTCTCACTCAGAGTAAGGGACCATCACATTTTCACTTTATACAGGCAGAAGAAACAGAATTACACTGAAGGGTTTACACAATCAGGAAATAGCACAATTTGTGTCGATCCCTGCCTGACTCAGAGTTAGAGGCCATAGCATTTTCTCTCTCCACACCCAGCAGAAACAGACTGCAACAGATTCTACAATGAGAAAACATAACAGTTTTGTCCCGGTGCCTAACTCTCCTGCATAGAAGCGAGATCAGTGTCGTTCATAGAGCATCTCCAGCTGTGAGAGCAGACGAGATCAGTTGCTCAGTCTAGATTGAATGCAGCCTGTGGTATGTATACAGCTCTTACAAAATAAGACTGCAGGGAGAGACACAGTGACATGTGGACTCAGAGCGGGGGGGGAGCACGTCTCGGGAGCCAGCATGCACAGTGAAGGGGGGAGGATGTCACCCAGCTGGGAGGGGAAGAAACGCCCCTGCATTTCCAGAGTTGAGAAGCTGAGAGAGGTGTGAATCAGCTGAACTAAGGAAGCGATACATCCCCTTTAAAAAATGTAATGTAAAAATTATACAAAATAAAGCCCAACGTATCACAAAAGAATGATGAAAAAATTAATAGAATAACCAAGTGCAAGAAAGCATTGTAGCGTTCAAACCTCCATGCACTAATGAAATGAAAAAATGAGTCTGGTCAGCCAGGGGGTCAATGGCCCGGAGATGAGCTGGTTAAGACCATTTGAACATCTTCATTAGGACAATAAAAATGTGGTTGTGGAGGTGACTCCTCACTAAAGTATAAAAGATACTTGTAGAAGTAAGTAAGAGAAATATGTTATATTAATGGCACTGGAGTAAGGATCTGTAATCGTCAGCCTTATGTATGAAGCGTGCAGCTGAACTGTGATGTCATCCAGAGATCTGGTCCTGACTTCTCAATGTCAGGTTGTGCTCTATGGGCTGAACCAGGACTCATGATGAAGTCCTCGCTGCCAATACCAACATTGCAAGTCGGATCTAACACATTCCCAGCCCAGATTCTCATGTGCAGCAGAAACATAACCGTCTGTGTGCAGGACAGGAAGATGTGTCTCAATGGGTCAGAAGACAATATGTGGAAAGCATTGCCACGGATGATAGGAATCCTCTGGGTGTATTCTGTTATGAAATAATCAGGATATATTGTGTTGTGAACTTTTGTCTGTCTGCCATTATGGAACACTGCATATCGAGTCTGGTGCTTTATACACTATTATGTAACATTCAAATAGGAGAGCAAATATGACTTGCTATGTACATTGTATGTGATAACAAAAGACATTGTTACACGGTATGGCACCAGCAATAGCAGAGAGTGCCGAGCTACAAATAGATACTCTCTACTGACCCACAGTGATATAGTAAGTAACTGTATTAATAGCCTGTAATGTTCCTAATGAACTTTTATTATCAGAATCATTCTCAACGAGTGAGGGATTTCCTCAATGTCTGTGCTCTTCCACATCAAGGGAAGGAAAGGTGGGGACGTGTTGGATTTCCCAGTTGTTCCTCTGCTTGCTAATTTACTGACAGAAGTGTCTGACATTTATTTATTCTCCCTTATTGCAATTAGTATAATACAATATAAAATTGTTGTTCACCTAAACTGTAATAAAATTGTCTTAAAAATATCTAAGGCGCCTTAGTCTAAATTTCTGTAGCCGAATACAGTTTGGTTCATCTGTTGTTCATCTGGGGTTGCTTCTCCAGCAATGGATTTCTACAAGCCACATTCACATCAATAGGACAACCACAGCAATTTGTGACATTTGTAAGTAAGAGCTTCATTCCTGTAGCAGCCTTTGAGCACAGCAGGGATTGGAGGAGGCCTCAGATTCCCGCTGTTTAAGCCTTTGATTGCTGCAGTCCTAGATCGTGGCAGGATGGTAAGGGACTTCCCTGCCCAAAATGGTTATTGGGTTTCCCAGTGCCTGATGGAACGGGGAAATCTTTTACAGTCAATCCTGAAGACCTAGAATAGTCTCAGGGCTGTTTGTGTTGCAAGCTTACTGTTCGGGCACACTGCGTGCTGCCCTAACAGCAGCCTGTGTTATACTGACAGAGTGTATAGGAGTATGCTAATATGTTATAAGTGTATATTGAAGTTAAAAACAATTATCCCAACATGCAATAAAAAAAGCTAACAAAAAATAAAGTAAATAATTAAATAAAGATATATATTTAATATAAAAAATTATTGTGAAACCATAACACAATACATAAAAAAAAAAAAAACTAAACAAATTTGGTATCCACATGATGCTAACTTGTAGAAATAATATAACAGGTTATTTAGAGTGAAGCATGAATAATGTTAAAAATGAAAAATAAAATGCAGAAAAACACCTTTTTATATTCAGGATGCAATATTTTTACCAAACTCTATAGTAATTTATATACGGGCTGAGACTGGCAATCTGCCAGACCGGGTAGATTCCCGGTGGGCTGTGCAGCCTGATAGTAGAGTGACTGCCTGTCCTCACTGTATTTCACTCTCTCATGCTGAGCCCCCCTCATTGACCTATGATGCTCCACCCCCTTTCTCTCACATGGTCCCATTCCGTAGGTGAGTACAGTGGCTTGCATTGGGTTGTCATTAGGTCAGAACCCAGTTACATGCAGACAGATGGGCAGCTCAGAACTGAGTCTGGAACCAGAGAGAGCTTCCCTGTAAACGCAGAAGAACTTAGCAGCCTCTCCTGTCTGATTTGACAGGAAAACAGCAGAGGAGGAAAGCCTGTCACACTGCAGCAGTATAGCATGTCTGCCAGCTACCAGCTTCAAGAACAGTGAGTGTAAGAAGATGCCAAAGTTATTATGGGTAGGGGCTGCCATTTCTTCTGTGTTGTTGTGCTCCGCTCCCTCCCTCCATGTGTGTGTGCTCCCACCTTCAGGCGGTCTCTTACCACCATTATATTCATCCCCTTCATGATTTACACCGTACATGTGATTCTTCCCAAAAATACTTCACCCTGTATGTGCTCCTCCCCTCATATACTTCACCCTTCATGTGCTCCTCCCCTCATATACTTCACCCTTTATGTTCTCCTCCCCTCATATACTTCACCCTTCATGTGCTCCTCCCCTCATATACTTCACCTTTCATGAGCTCCCCTCTCATATACTTCCCCCTTTCATATGCTCCTCGCCTCATATACTTTCCCCCTTCATGTGCTCCCCTTCAATATACTTCCTCCCTTCATGTGCTCTCCCTATGTACTTTCACCCTGACTGTGCTCCCGTCTCCTATACCTTCCAATTTCACGTGCTTTTCTCCCATATACTTCCACCCGTTATGCATACTTGCCAATCCTCCTGGGTTGGGCAGGAGGGTCCTGAAAATGGGGGCCTCTTACCACCTCCCCTCCCGGAAGGGTTGGTTAAACCTCCCGCAGCTGAATAGCTTCCACAGTTTATTTGTATTATGAGTGGCATGTGTGTGGGGGGAGCATGTGTGTGTTTGTTTGTTCGGGGAGGAGTGTGTATGTTTGAGTGTGTGGGGGAGGGGTGTATGTGTTTGAGTGTGCAAAGGTTTAGGAGTTGTCCACTTGTCTTCTGCCCTTTGCTTCTGTCTCCTTCCCCCCCCCCCTGTGGTCTGTCTCTGGTGGTCTCAGGGAGCAGCAGACAGACCACAAGGGGTAGATGTTGCCCTCTGCTCCTTGTCTTTTGCCCCCTGTGGTTTGTCTCCAGCTGCTGCAGGGGGCTGGATACAGACTGCAGGGGGCAGGAGTTGCCTTCTTGTCTCCTGTCACTTGCTCCTATCTCCTGCCTCCTCTGGTCTGTCTTTGGCGGCTGCAAGTGGCAGTAGACAGGAGCAGGAGGCAGCATCCAGGAAAGGTGGGTGACACTCACTCTCCCAAAGGTGGCACCAGTGGCACCCAAAGGTGGCACCAATGTCGGACTGAGTGGTCTGGGGCACACAGGGGAATTGATCTTGGGGGCCTGCTCTACAGATATGAAAATATTACCAGCCTCTTGGACATTAATGCGTCTATTTTACCACATAATACAGTGTGCAAAAAAGAACTATATGGTGTAGTATGCAATACCAAGTGAGTCACATATCTGTCTATCTCACACATGTGTCTGTTTCACACATCCGTCTGTCTCACATATCCGTCTGTCTCACATATCCATCTGTCTCACATGTCTGTCTGTCTCACACATTTGTCACAGTCTAACATATCATAGACACATGGCTAAGTAGCTCCATCCATATCCTCCTCCACACCCCACCAGCCCACATACAATATCCCCCTCCATGTTTCAGTTGGTCACACATCTCAACACCTTCTAAAATAAACACCAGCAAGAAAGTAAGAGTGTAACTCCTATCACAGGGTCAGGTATTCCCTCACTTTTACAGTGTCTTATATTAATTTTTGCTCCTAAAGAAGAACCAAGACTTATTTTTAGGGGAAGTTTTTTTTTCTGTGAACAATAATTCACATTTATTGTTGAACAAAACATCAACATGTATTAATATACTGTAGTGATTTCATCACAAACATCAGCATAAGCAGCCAAACTCTGAATTTCATAACTAAAAATTTAGTAGGTCTTATTTTCGGGGGTGTCTTATTTTCAGGGAAACAGGGTAGTATGCAGGTAGTCAGGGCCCCCTTTATGTAGTAAGCAGGTAGTCAGGGCCCCCTTTATGTAGTAGGCAGGTAGCCAGGGCCCCCTATAGTTAGTAGGCATGTAGCCAGGGCCCCCTTTATATAGTAGGCAGGTAGCGAGGGACCCCTTTAGTTATTAGCCAGGTAGTCAGGGCCCCCTTTAGATGTTAGCCAGGTTGCCAGGGCCCCCTTTAGTTACTAGCCAGGTAGCCAAGGCCCCCTTTAGATATTAGCCACGTAGCCAGGGCCCCTTTTAGTTATTAGCCAGGGCCCCCTTTAATTATTACCCAGGGCCCCCTTTCTTATATATAAAAAAAAACACACAACTACTCACCTTTCTCCTGCTGCTGACGAGCTTCCCGGCGGCTTCTAGTGGGGTCTGGCGTAGGCGGCGCGATGCTGTGTCATCACCACGCCGCCTACGTTGTCAATAGAGACCGGTGCCTGGTAGGCTTAAGGCCTAGCACCTTAAGCCTACCATGGGGAACAGCGGAGCGCCGCTGTGCCCCGGGAATCGAGGACATCAGTCCTCGACACCCGGGCTCTGTCTTTGAACGCTTGGGGCACAGGGCCCGGGTGTTCAGAAACAGGATGCGGCGGCTGGGCCCCGGGAAGCAGCGGCACTGCCTCCAGGGCCCACATGAGCTCTGTCACATAATCTCCAAAAATTGGGAATCTCGCAAGAGAACAAAGAGTGACTTTTGATCACTATATTTACTATTTTGCCATAGGCAAACTTAAACTCTATCAGTTCTCTATCTATTAAACACTAAAACGTAACTTTTATTATATCTAACTCTTAACCTCTATACACACTATTTAAAAACCTGATCTCTATCCTCATCATTTAACCCTTTTTGCTTCTGAAAGAGGGAATAACTCCCTTTCTATCATCAAGTCTGGTGGAACCCCACCTATTAACAGGAGAGCCTTATATCTATAGCAAAGTACTAGCTTTAGTAAGGGATCCCAAGCCAACCACCTGGGCAGTCGTCCCCAATCTCATAGACACAGAACAAACAAGGCCCCCTTGTGACACCGTCCGCAGCAGATCAATGTATGAGGACTCGCTTTGAGGAGGTATACGTGTACTTTTATTTTTTAACTCAGTAAAGGGGCCCTTCCCCATAAGGTTAGGGGAATCCTCAGTGAGGCTCTCAAGTAGTCTCACTTCATCCAGCATGTCAACTGGTATACCCAGCTCAAGACACTCACGTTTGTTCCTAGAGTGAAAAAATTTATACCAATGCAATTTTCGAGCAAAGAGGTTCAGGTCCCTTGCCCAGTGAAACAATCTGAACCCCCCTGTTGGTACAAAAGATAACCCTTTACTCAATATTTGGGTCTCAATTTCACTAAGGACTCTCTTTGATTTATTTATAATCACATTGGTGTCTGTTGTAGTACCAGAGGTAATGCCAGAAGACACCTGATGGGTATTGGATTTTGAGAGGCCTAATCGCGAAACGGATTGCGATTCCTCAGGGGATATGTTGTGTCCCCTAAAAAAGGCCGATCTCTTGCACGTCCAGTACCTGAACCTCTATTCCGATTATCCCTACCTCTTCCTTTCGGGCGGCCCCTTGCTCTTCTCGATGTTGAGCCCCTATCTAAATCTGATTGATCAGTTTCAGTAGAGGATAAGTCCGTCTCTGGTTCCCGTCTAGTATCCCTTTCCCCCAAAAAGGAGTAGGCCTTGTTACTCTTAAAATCGTTCACGTCACGAGTAAACTGTTTATGCTTGCGTTCCTTGATATGGAACTGGTATCTTTCTATTGTATTTTGTAATTGTTTTTCCTTGGCTAGAAAGTCTTTCTCCTGCTGAAATGTCTTAGTCACATCAACCTGTTCTTTAATTTTGTCATTCAGGGACTCCAAATTAGACCTCTCATCATCCAAAAGCAGTTGCATAAACCTGAGGGAGCTCGTAGTCGCTTCCTTCTCCCAACTAGACAGAAAGGCAGAGCCTCTATTTTTTGTTCCTGGGGTTAAGGTGATTCTAAGACCCCTAGGAACAATCCCTTTGTTAATATACGCTTCAAGGCTTTGTACCTCCCACCAAGAGGATATCTGCTCTTTGTACAATAATGTAAGTTCTCTAAACGCTGCTTTAAACGTAGGCGTGAATTTCCGCTGTATCAAGACCTGTTCAGAAAATACATCCTTAGCCTCCGTCAACCATTGACTAGTGTCCAAACCTATCGAAAGGGGACCTGCCATTACCTGTATAACAATTACTAATAAACTATGACAATAAGGGAATATAAGTATTTAAAGAAATTCCCCAATAGTATACATGAAAAATCCAATATCCTAACCAACATAAATCATGGTTTTTGTATCTGTCAGGTTGCCGGGTTACAGGTCAGCTGTTCAGTCATGTGACCGGCTGCGGCGCCGAGACCGGAAGTGCGGGCGGCGCGCTTGGCGTCCCGAACCGCACTTATTGCCGGCG